>ML789815.1:661856-684742 GCA_009831015.1 Picea engelmannii
GGGGGGGGGGAAGAGGGCCCATAGTGATAATAGTGGAGTTCATTTAATGTAAGGTGGAATAGGTCCACTATATTATTAAATAAGACCCACTATGGTAGTTAGATATAATAAATGGATAATTGGATATAATAAATGTAAGAGGACTTCTTAGAAGGTTCTACTTCTAGAAGATTCATTATCTAGAATGTCCTTAGGTGATTGTAGCACTATATAAAGGGGTTCAAGCAATGTACTGATATATGAAGAGAATTATTGTATTTGGAGCGATAGCTCAATAGGAGGATGCCCCCTCAAAGAGGCAAGTGAACAGAAGAGGATATGTTCCATAATAGGATCCATTGTATGGTGTTGCCCTACCTCAAGGGTTTCTATAATAAAGTTGTGGTTTTCTATATGGTTTCATATATCTTGTGTGGTGATTGTATTCAGATATCTTTGGATATATTGTGATATTTTGTATTCAGGTATTTGGTTCTTAACAACGGGGCAGAGGTGAAGAAAAAATATGATTACTTTTTCAATAATTTAAATGATTTGGAAAAAAAGAGCAACCCCACAACAATGGCACAAGTGGAGGACAAGCCTATCGTTTTGGCCAAGGTGGGTGTAAATGAAATAAACTTAAAATACTTGGAAATAAAGAGAAACCCCACAACAATGGCACAAGTGGAGGACAAGCCTTCCGTTTTGGCCAAGGTGGGTGTAAATGAAAGAAATTTAAAAGACTTGGAAATAAAGATCAACCCCACAACAGTGGCACAAGTGGAGGACAAGACTACCATTTTGGACAAGGTGGGTGTAATGAAAGAAATGCAAAGAAATAAATTTAAATATAGCCTCACGATATTTCAAGGATGGCTTAGGCCAATCTCTTTGTAAGGTGTGCGCAATTTATCCTAACTAATTACAATATCAGATTTTTTATGTTTATTTGAAAGAAGGCAAGCCCAAGAGACTCTTTTGGGTTGTTTACAATTATTTAGAAGAAAAATATGCAAGGGGATTTGATATCCCAACTTTAGAACGTCCTTTGAGTGCCTTGGGGGCTCAAAACAAGTATCACCTCTTCTTTGTTGTTGAAAATCTGCATAAAAATCAGCAAACTGTATTTGCTAGAAAATGCTACAAACACCAATGATCTTGTTATCTTCTTTTAGCCCAATGAAACATAAACTTAAATAGATAAATCTGAATATAAAAGTGAGTTTTCAATGATTATTCTAGAGAAAAATAATGCTTATGAAAGAAAAGAAAATGGTGGATACAATGAGGGGAAAATAATGGAAACTTTGGTTGATTGAATGAGTTTCCCACTCTGAAAATTATTCCTTCAATCTTCTAGTGACCTGCAAATAAGTATATATTTTTCTACACAATACACAAGGAGGTGAGAGCATCTAAAAATCTTGAAAAATACTTTGCTTGGCGTAAAAGAAACTACCACAAAACTAATAGTAATACTACTATTAATTATTCCCAAGAAAAATACTTTGCTTAGGTCTCCAAGTTAAATTAGTGAATGCAAAGAAAATACAAGAAGTAAAATTCACAATATCACCTCACAAGAACACCATGAAGAGCATCAAGAAGACTCTCAATGCACACAATAGATCCTCTAAATCTTCCTTTATTATTCCAAAATGTTGCTACAAATACTTGTAGCAAGATTTACAATGGGAGAAAGAGGGAGAAGAATGGGAGAAATTTTTGCATAATATACTTGCTCCAAGAATTCATGAAGAAATGAGGAGGAGAGGATTTATTTTATAGATTAGGAAGAGGAGAATCCCCACTTGGATGAGCTTCAAGTGTCATACATCCAAGGGTGAGTGTCTCTTCAAGGGGGGCGCACTTTTAGGGTTAGTGAGGTGGGTGAGACTTGAGGGGTGAGTGGGGAAGGAGGAAAACACCTTTCCCACTCATCTAATATGATTTTAGGGTAAAAGGGGGGTACCACCAAAGTTTTGGGTGCCCTCTTTCTATATCATTTATTTCCCACGAGTTTATGAGCAAGGGGGGCACCCCTCTTCTAAAGAGATGGTCATATTAGGTTTTTATCTTAGCATGGGGGGATCTTCTAAGTGTAAAATCACTTTCCCAACTTAGGAAAAACATTAGGAAACTTTTTTCCACTCTCTCTCATGATTTCAATGAATTTTACAAAATTTAGGTATTTTAATTTAGCCAATTACATGTTGATTCTTCACTAACTTTGACTCCTCATGGACAATGGCCTAGAAAAACTTGTCCAAATGAGTTGAAAATTGGTCCAAGGGTGTAGAGGATCATAGACCATTTGATTTGAGTACTCATACCCCTACACAAAATCCCAAGGACCACTTTTTTACATTTTACATCAAAAATAATTAAAAATTCTCAGTTTGAAGGAATTTTAATTCTTTAAAAAATCCTATCAAAACTTAATGAAATTCTGCACAACTCTAGGAGATCTCTAGAATGGTCATTTTCAACACTCTAAAACCTTAGTAATCCATAGGGATTCATAATTAGAACACCTTTCACCACTTTGGAGGATTTATGTGAGTGAAAAACTCAAGGATAATTAAAATTGCAGTTAAGAAAGATTAATTACTTGAGGAAAAAAAACTCGATGAAAGGAATTCCATAATGATAAAGTCTTAGGTCACTAGACAAAAATTGACTCATGCTATCATATTACAATATTATCCCATGCAGAGGAGTGGACATTCTGAGTACATAGAAATGCATGATGGGGGAAAAATTTGCCTTGCTGAGCCATAAGTATTCAAACTGGTTGTACCAATCGGTACATATATTCATGGTACATGACATTGACCCCCTAGTCGAAATAGGTTGTCAATATCGAACCCCACATGAGGATGTTTGTTCGATCTCTTTGGAAGGAGAGCATGCGAGAACCTTGGAATCTACAAAACAGAGTGCTCACTAATACCCAACATAAGTACATGTGTAAATAATGAACCATAAATAAATGAAATGATATTAAAAATAATCACATAAATGAAATGATTATACAATTAACTATATACATAAATGAAATAATACAAAATTGAAATACTCAAAGGAAAAAGGTTAGTGATATGTTACAAAGGATGTCCCTTTGGACACCAAATGACTTCTTTGAAGATCATTTCAAGGCAGAGCCCTCTCACTAGCATTTCTAAATTTAAGTCATCTAATTGGTTGAGATGAGTTGCTAGAAGACTTACATAATTTATCATGTTTTCTGACGCTCTGATATGAACTCCTTTTTCTAGTTCCTAACCATTCGATAGAATCTTCCTTGAACCCTTTCTGATGAAACTATATGGGTGTCAAGCTACAAGATTTGAAGTTTGTTGATTTCAATTCTTATTTGAAAGGCTTGGCATACTCTTTAATAGGGATGATATGTTGCTTATTATTATTACCATTAATTTTCTCATCATCCTTATGATCTTTTACCTGATCTATTCCATTTTTTTATTTTTTATTTGCTTTCTTTTTATTGTCTTCCAGTTTGTCGAAGACATCATCTTCGTCAAAACAAAAATCCTCAAATTACAAGATATATGGATTAGATGGCCCAAAAATCATATCCAACTCTTCCTGGCATCTAATTGATTCATCCAAAATCTAGTGATTTGGTGTTGATGATACAATGTCGAATGATGAATCCAACTCTGTTCATGTTTCTAAAGAAGTCATATTACTATCTATTTCACTTGAAGCTTCCTCAAGAAAAACACCATCAAAAGTTTCCATGGTATACCAAACATTACAAACACTTGGGAATCAATCCTTAAGTTCATTTTTTACAGATGTTAGAAAATTAGATCGTATCTCATAACATCCCATCTCTAGCTCACGGTATACAAGTTCGTTTATGGGTTTTTTAGGATATTCAACATGGTGTTTTCTTTCCAATTTTGTGTTTAATCTAAAAGTGGCCCCATCGTGAGTGGGAATGGTGGCATAAGTTAAATCCATTTGTAAATTACCCCCCAAATCTACAGTTGTTTTTCTTGAAAGAAACATACCCCAAGCATCTGGAACAACAATCACTACTATGTCCATTTATGTCATGATGTCCAGGAAGGTAGACAAATGCACTTGTAAGCCCTTTATCAAACTGTGTATTTCAATTGTTTTACTATCCATGGCACAAATGTTATGGTAAGGCCTTGAGATCCTTAAATTTAATTGTTCCATTACTTTCTTAGTCGTAAAATTTGAACTTGCTCCATAATCAAGCATGCAATTATGAAGGATACGGTTGTTCACAAATAGAGAAAGGAAAAATGGTTGATTATTTTGCGTTCCCCCTATACCAATTTTGAAAAATCACAGGTGCATCTTGGTAAGCTCTGGTTGGTGGCCTATAAATATTTTTCTAAGAAGGATTTTCTATATCTTTGAGCAATTTCTCCCTTTGAGAAGGGATTTTCATAATTTCAGCCACAAGGACTAACATCTTTGCATTACTCAACCACCCTCCTAAGTCAATATTTAATTTTGTATCCGTAGGGAAAGTCGATTTAGGGGGGGGAAGAGGCACCTTAGGAACATTCGTTTGAGGTTTTTCTTGATTCTTAGTGCCATTTCTTTGGTAAGAAAAAGCTCTATATCTAGCCAAATCTGACACTATCTTGGGAGTAGGCTTAGGACCAAACTTTTATGTTGCTTTATCCACTATATAATTCATGCAATTTACATCCTCATTATACTCAGTTAGTTCCATCCATTCATCCATTCCAACATTATATTTTTTACCACACTTGTTAACTTGTTTATTTTTTGTTTGAGAGAAACCTTCCTCACCACAAATTTCCCAGAAGACCGGGCAAGTTAATTCTTCGTGAAATTCCCCACAAGGCCTACAATAAGGGATAACTAGGTGATTAACCAAGTTAGTAGACTCAAAATTATGTGGTGTCCTTTGCTCTTGAGGTGGGGGTTTTTTTGGCCATTTATCATTTGGCTTGTGATGAGGTCTACTAGATTGAGCCCTTTCCATGGCTATCAACCTATTTTGCATGGCATTCATTTGATTAGCATAGTTAATATCTATTCGCTTTATCTGATTGGCCTGATTAACCTCCATCTGCTTGATTAGTTGAGTGAGCTCATTAATTCCATCATTAGAAGACTCTTGATTTTCAATTTTCTTCTTCTTCTCCTCAATAGGGTTGGAAGAAGTTCCCCTTGAGAAACCATGAATATTTGATTTTCTAGAATCTTTCATATTTTTATCTATCCTGATAGCAAAATTTTGTGCATCCCTTAGAGTTGTGGGTTATTTATCCCTTAATTGATATATGATTTCTCCCTCAAAATCTTCCATGTAATGAATTAGAATAGATGCATCAGGAGGCTTAATAGTTGTAGGGAGGCTTTTAACAAGTCATTAAATTTCTTATTGAATTCTTCCATAGTTTCATTTTCCTTCTTTTGACATGAACTAAGGGCATCTAATAAATGACGATCATCTCTGATCACCCCATATTTCATTGAAGGCTTTATGAATTTTGACTAAGGTGCTAAATTTGTCAGGATCCTTTTCTAAGAACCACTCCCCTGCTTCCCCTTCTAAAGAATACACAAAAAGGGTCATCTTGATGTCTTTGTGATCATGACCATTACACCATTTGTTGACACATAAGTTGACATTCAATATGTGAGATCTAGCACTAATAGAATGGTTTCCCTAAAAAGAAGGCAAATTTTCAATAGCTTTGTCAGGAATAGCATGGGGATAACCTTGAATATTTATAAAATTAAATGGGCTCAAGAGGTCACCCATAATTGAGGTAGGAATAGTTGTTGTAGGATTATTAAGGGAAAACAAATGATGTATATCAGAGATTGCTTCTTCTCCAAGACTTTCAAGTAGCCTACGAGGAGCTAATCTGTTTATTCTCCTCCTATACACCCTTTCAGGTTCAGGAAGGGAATAAACCAACCCTTGCGATTTCCTCCTGGTAGGATACCTCAAAGATCTATTTAATGGAGTCACCACTTGGAGATTAAGAAATATCGAATAAAACAACTCAAGTTTTAAAAAAAATAGGGAAAAGTTTTATTACTTAATTTTTTAAAGAATTAATTAGAGTTTGTCAATTAACCAAGGATAAAAGACTTATCCCCGACAATGGCGCCAAAGAATTTTTCCATCCTTATACACACCTACAAGCTGTTAGAATATAATGAATGTGCTTGTTTTACCATTGACAATATCGCTATTGTCGCCCAACCATAGGCCGAATCCACCCTCCGAGCACCTTAACCTTGACAGAGAATCACTCCAGAAGCAAACCCTAGGCTAGATAGCCAAACAAGGGGTAGTGCATCTTTTCCCCAAGGATAGTGCACCAACAAGAGCTGATCAAATAGTCCAAACCCTAACCAAGAGATAATCCAATCCAAATGTGATCTTCTAGCTACAGCAACTGCAATGGCAACTCTCCTCCAAACCTGCACACAAAACTGGGCATTGCAATGTGCACAAGTGTTGCTTTGCAATTCTGAGACTGCCTGCCAGAATGAAGACTTGCATCCTGTATTTATAGTAATTTTGGATAACTCCCTAGGCCAACTTCTCATTCTGGGTATCTGTCTATTTAGTATATATTATTTCTTCTGTCCGACTTATTCTCTTTGAGGCTAATAACCTAATACAAGTTATCTTCCTGGGCCGACATGTCTTCTAGGGTTATTAGCCAACTCATTAGGGTTTCTTCTTGCTTCCCGGAATATTCTATTCTTGTCAGGTTTAAACGTGGAGTTAAATACCTCCTGCAGCTACCACAATATCAACACTCCCTCCTAGCTAGGGAGGTATTACAGGTAATGGTCTTGAGCACAACCATACCATTCACCGGGTAGCATCAACATAGTTGTATAAACTATATTATGACTATATCATGAGAATCATCATCATCATAAGTGTCATCATTTGCATCATCTCTCAAAACCATACTCTATCTGAGTAATCAGACATGATGCTCACTCCATAGAGTGACACAAGAGCCATTCTTCTAATCTAGAAGAGTAAATGTTCTGAACCATTTTTTGTCTCGGAAATCTCTGTTCATTGATCATTCATCTAGATGATAATTATTTTCAACACTGTTGATAGTCTTCAAGGCAAGCAGAACAATATCATTCAATAGAACAAAATTGTGTATATCCATAGTAGTACACAACTACAACCCAGTGGTATACTACCACACCAAGTACCACACATATACTTGATCAAACAGTGGAACGCATCCACCACAGTAGTATACATCTATTGTCTAGAAACATACGGTCTTCATAACAATCATCTGATATCAACCTGCATAGAAACAGTTTTATGATATAAAATGAATCATCTGGGCCATTCTTCCACTCACATCTGTGAGATCTTGGAAGGGCATCTACCCTCAGAATGTGAAACATCAATGATGAGCTATCTGGACTATTCTTCTCAAGTAAGGAAGAATAATTGTCCTGATTTCTGAGCTTGGACCATTCCCCACCCTGGGCCATTCCTCCGACACTAGAAAAAGTGTAACCTAGAGAGAATGAGTCTGCCCTAAGGAATGTTTGTCCCTGATTTGCTAAACCTGGACCATTCCCCACCTTGGGCCATTCCTCCGACACTAAAAAAAGTGAAACCTGGAGAGAATGAATCTGCCCTAAGGAATGATTGTCTTGCACCAGCCTCCAAAACTAACCATTGCCCATGTTAACCACAATGGGAAATTATTGTCCGGCGAGGCGGGCCAGTCTTCTTCAGTAACCCTCAAGAAGAGAGACTGCCCTAGATCATTCCCTGTGTTAACCACAATGGGAAATCAATGTCTATAGTACATCATCAATCCATCGAATCATTTTCATTAAGAAAATGACCGTTCGATCTGGACCATTTTCCGAACTGGAAAATGCCTGTCCGTCAGAAATATCAAACCACTTTTTGAACTGGAAAGGAACTACTCATCCTGGACCATTTTTCGAACTGGAAAGGAACTACTCATCCTGGACCATTTTTTGAATTGAAAATTGTTGTCCATAAATCAATAACACATCAATGCTCCCTCCTAACCTAGGATTCATCTCTTCCTTTTTCAATAAGGAAGTCATCTCCACGAGCTCCATATTGAGTACACAAACTCTTTCATCTTGGACAGAATATTTACCAAACATCTACTTATCTGCTCATCTGTTGAGATATATATTGGAGAACCACTTTCTCCTTTCTGGACTTCATCATGGAGAATGTAATGCTTGATCTCAAATGTACTTCGATTTTTCTCGAACACTGGTTTTCTATGAAGGCTTCATTTAACTATGATCAATAAAGTATATCATTGTTGGATTCCTCTTTAGTTCTTGCTAACTCACAACATCGTGCCAAGGGTCAAACTGGAACATATCCATGTGGAACTTCTTATGTCATCATGAGATCTTTGTCATGGATTGGCAATCCATCATCCTAATCTTCTCAGTAATCATTCTGATATAATATCTTTGTTATAGAAAATCTTCACCACGCTTCTGTTGTGCATTGGAGGTTCTCCACCAAGTTGTCTTCTTCCATCTGCATACAAGGGTCTCTTTCTGGTATGCCTCAAAGTCTTGAGGTTGTTCTTCATACGCTCTTTGTTCAATTTCTCTGGAGAACAATCTTTGCATTCATATGATGTAGAATTCCAACCCATGGATATTGCAGATGATATAAAGACTCATGTAGAGGTATGTCTGGTTTATTGGAACAAGTAATCATCATAGTCTTCTCCCTCCATCTGGGAGAACCTCTAGTTATGGATCTTGCAATGCTTGCATATATACATTGTTCTTCATCACAAATTTTAGTTCCTCTTCTTGATTTCTTTTATTGAGTTCATATCAGGTTAGTAATCTTGTGATTCTTAATACAGTGACTGGTTGTTCTGGCTTCTCTTTCTTTCTTGGAATCTTCATGTTCTTCCTGATGTTTTTCTTTAGCTCTTGGGTCCATGGAGTTTCTTATAGATTCCATTCCCTAAAGATTTCACTTCTTCCTTTCATTATAGAATCATGGATGTGGATGGACAACCAGGGATACTTTAAGGCTTCTCTTTGAAGAAGACTTCTTCTGAGATTGAACTGAACACGTATTGTCTTTCATAGCTGCTACCATGGATATATACTTCACCATATTCAATGGATCGTAGGATTAGCTCCCTCATAATCCTTGCTTCATGTATGAGTGCATATAATCGGCTCCCTCCGTCTAATAGAGTCAATGCTTATATCTTATTGTCTTCTGCAAAACGTCATAAGTCTTTCTCCAATTTCCTCTTGATTGTTGACTTCGTTCTGTCTTTGCTTCTTCTAAGTTTCTTCAAGATTGATTATGATTTCTACTGATCTTGTAATAGCTTCCACGTGATTTGTTTGATGTATTTAATCCTTTCATGTGTATTATTTGACTTGTATAATGATAGAAATCCTTGTCTTGTTTGTTCTTCCATAGGTATAGTTATTCTTGGAACATATTATCTTCTAAGAGATAGATATACAAGATATGTACAGAGACTATGCAAACAAGATATGTACAAGAACTAAGAAGAGTATTGTTACCTTGTGTTAGAAGAAAAAGTATGTTTTATCCTGCTTGGTCTTGTTTATAGGTTCCTTTTCTTCGACAACTGATGCTTCGTGTGTCCCCCTCCTTTTCTTTAGCTCGGGACAATGATTCTTGTAGTGACCATATTTTCGAGAGTTGAAGCATTTTATTTTTGACATGTTTTCTCTTGATTTGGCTTATTCCTTGAACCAAACTTCCTTTTGTTTCTGAAATTATTGAATCTTGTTGTAACGGCTTGATCATCGTACTTCTTTTCAGGTTTCTCTTTTTCACTGATCCTTGATTCTTCTTGAGTGCATCAAGTCCAAAGTTCTTCAAATGTAGGATACTCCTTCCTTGTGTTCATGCTTGCGGTAAATGCATCCCATGTCTTGGCAAGACCATTGAGTACTATGTTTACCAATTCCGTCTCTGAAATGATCTCTTCAATAGCTTGTAGTTGATCTCTTAACTAGGAGATTCTCACAAAGTATGATGTTATGTTGTCATCATCATTCATTTTCATGTCACGGAGCTCATTCTTCATAATCATTATTTGTCCAATGTTTCTGACTAAGAAGAGGTTTGTTAGGGCATCATACATCTTCTTTGATGATTCAAGATGGGAGATGTAGGGTATCAAGTGGTCTTTTATAGATTCCACTATGATACTCATGGAATTGATATCACCGTCTTTGAAATTCTCCATAACTGTAACGTTTTGCGGTTATTTCTCTTTTCCTCCTTCAAACTTTGGTTTCATGATATCCAGCGCTTTATTATTGGTAAGGATGAGGTCAATCCTTGTCTTCCACGCTCTGAAGTTAGAAGCTCCATCTAACTTGTTTTTTGACTTCATGGAGTAGGTCATGGCTTCTTTCACTTGGTCAACCCTAGATTTGACTAGAAACTCAAACTTGACGTCTTGCCTTGTTGAGAGTACCAGGAGATGCTCTAGGCTAGGGCGCACTAGTCTATCTGGAAATTAGGTCAATCCCTTCACTTAAGGTGCCTCAATGAGAGTATTAGGGTTTCTGCAACTGCACCTCCTAGTAACCCTAGCGACAGTGCTTTGGTGATTGTTCCTGCTAGAAACCCTAGCGACAGTTCTTCGATGAGCTTAATATCCTTATGGCTATGTTTCCTTCCAGTGGTTAGACTGAATGAAGGAGGTGTGGGCCCATAACCTGTTAGAATATAATGGATGTGCTTGTTTTACCATTGAAATATCGCTATTGTCACCCAACCATAGGCTGAAGCCACCCTCCAAGCACCTTAACCTTGACAGAGAATCACTCCGGAAGTAAACCCTAGGCTAGATATCCAAACAAGGGATAGTGTATCTTTTCCCCAAGGATAGTGCACCAACAAGAGTTGATCAGATAGTCCAAACCCTAACCAAGAGATGGTCCAAGCCAAAAGTGATTTGTTAGCTGCAATGGAAGCTCTTCTCCAAACCTGCGCACAAAATTGGGCACTACAGTGCACACAAGTGTTGCTCTGCAATTCTGATACTGCCTGCCAGAATGAAGGCTGGCCTCCTGTGTTTATAGTAATTTTGGCTAACTGCCTGGGCCAACTTCTCATTCTGGGTATCTATTTATTCAGTTTATATTATTTCTTCTAGCCGACTTCTTATCTTGGAGAATAATAACCTAATACAAGTTGTCTTCTTGAGCTAACATATCTTCTAGGGTTATTAGCCAACTCATTAGGGTTTCTTATTGCTTCCTGGAATATTCTATTCTCGTTAGGTTTACATGTGGAGGTAAATACCTCCCGCAGCTACCATAATATCAACACAAGCGTGGAGAAGTCTCCAACCGACTTGGTGTGTCCTTAGAGGCATAAGCCTAAGTCCAAACCCACTGTCACCTCGATCTAGACCTCTTCCTTCTAGGCTAACTCCTAGGGAAGACAAGGGGGGTAGACCCTACTTACTATGTTCAGTTTTAAGTAATCATCTAGGAGTTAATTTGGTTTTTTATTAGGGAGACCCAACCCAATGACAAGCAAACAATGAAAATGCAATTATTTTTATGATAGGAAAACTTTTTCTTTGATAAAATAACAAATATACCAGTGCCTAAAATATACCCAAAGTTTGTTTATTGAGATGAGCAATCAAATATATATATATATATATATATATATATATACAACATGAAATATCTACACAATGGATTTATCAATGAATGAAATGACTATTAGTTTTAGACAATTGTTTCCAAATGAACAAAGAATGCTTACAACAAAAATAAAGAATCTCTAAGCGATTACTGCACATCAGATTTGGCGTAGAATAGGGAAGCAACCAACTGCAGAGATATGAAGGACAGGGGACACCGACAGAACACTTGGAGAAGAGTAGAACACTATGGAGAATGACAGCACCAGAGGAATGGCCTCATCACTTTATTCACACATTGGAAGGGATTCTAGAAAATTGGTATGTAGACCAGGAACTGCATAGAAGCACTACAGAATGGACAGTGTTAAAACAGAATTTTACAGTCACTTTCTCATTTGAACATGAGAACCCCAACATAGATTCAACACTCAAATAGATCAGAGGGGTAATATTCATAAAAGAACCAGAGGTTGAACTCATAATAGAGTATCAATATCAGAATAGACAGACAGTGAAAGAACTATTGTCATGCTACCATGTGCAGGAAGAAGCACCAGATGAAGATGACCCATGAAACATTTAGCTTATAGAAGGTGAAGGTGAAAGAAATATGGAAGGTCCACCTCTAGAATCAGAAGTGTTTGTTGCATCAATCAAGGTGAAGAAAGTCAACATTGGGACAACTGAGAATCTCAAAATGGCCAGCATTGGAGACTACTGGGATGAGAAAACATTAGAAAGCATAACATAGTTACTGCGAGAGTACAGTGACATGTTCCCAACAAAAGTTACAAAGATTAAAGGAATATCAAGAGAGCTAGGAGAGATGAAGATACCTCTCAAACCTAAGGCTATATCAGTCAGAGATGGACCATATAGACTGAATCCAATATATAAGCAGAAATTGACAGAATGTTGGAGGCTAGAATCATAAAACCGATGGAGGAATCTGAATGGGTAATCCCTATGGTAGTTTAGGAGAAGAATCAAGGAGGGATAAGGATATGTGTCGACCTAAGGAAGCTGGATGATGCTTGCCTACATGACCCTTTCCTTACCCCTTTCACAGATGTGGTATTACAGAATGTAGGATGCCAGGAAGCACACTCATTCACAGATGGATTTGCATGTTACCTTCATATCAAGATAGCCCTAGAAGATAGGTACAATACCACTTTTTCCACATAATGTGGGTCCTACCAAGACATAGTCATGCCTTTTGGACTGAAGAATGCACCGGCAATATTCTCAAGTGTAGTCATAGCTGCCTTTAAAGAATTCATCCACCAATTTTTAGAGGTATATCTGGATGATTAGACAATCTACAGTCTGTTGAAAGACCATGCAGAGGTATTAATGATTATGTTGGAAAGATGCAGGCAATGTCAGATATCATTAAATATCAAGAAGTGCATCTTTGGGACACCTTTTGGGATACTATTGGGCCATATAGTGTGCAAACAAGGCTTGCTAGTAGATCCTGCAAAGATTGCAATGATTGTAAGTTTACCACCACCCAAATCAGTACGTCATTTGACAGCAACATTGGGACACATAGGCTACTATAGAAAATTCATAAAAGGGTATGCACAGATCACTGCACCGATGGATAAAGTTTTGAGGAAAGATAGTAAATTTTAGTGGAATGGGGACTGCCAACAAGGTTTGGACACTCTAAAAGAGAAGATGGTAACAACACCAATACTATTATTCCCAAATTTGGAAAAGACATTTCATGTGCAAGTAGATGCATCGGCGATAGCACTTGGAGCTATTCTTACATAGCTAGGAGCAGGAGAGCTAGACCATCCTATAGCATTTGCAAGAAGAAAATTGTCAGAGTCAGAGAAGAACTACAATACTACATAAATAGAAGTCTTAGCAATGGTATATGCACTACAGAAGTTCAAATGCTATCTACTTGGGAAACACTTTAAAATGTTCACAAATTATTCTGCCCTCAAATACCTATTCAATAAGCCAGTGTTGGGGGGGAGAATTTGTAGATGGTTACTATTGTTTCAAGAATTTGACTTTGAAGTGATAGTCAAACCAAGGAAGTTGAATGCAGGACCTCATAGCCTCTCAAGGATCACTAATGGAGAGGAACCTATGAACTTAGAGGAAAAACTTCCCTGATGCACAGTTATTTTCAGTACAAGTAGTTGATGAACATTTTGTTGGCATCATTCAATACTTGAGTAAAGGGACCACACCACAAGAATTCAACACTGCACAGAGGAAAAATATGGTAGTCAGAATTGCACACTATCAATTGATTACAGGAAACTTATACAATATGGGTGCAGAAAACATCTAGAGAAGATTTGTACTAGAACATGATATACCTAGGATTTTAGTAGAGGCCCATGAGGGACTAGCTAGAGGACATTATGTAGGAAAAGGTACCACGTATAAGGTATTGCACGCAGGACTATGGTGGCCAACCATTCATAGAGATGCAAAGGATTACTTCCAAAAATGTAACGTATGTCATAGGGTTGGAAAACCTAATAGACGGGATGAGATGCCCCTGAGACCACAAGTAACCTTGCAAGTATTCGACAAATGGGCAATAGATTTTGTGGAAACAATTAATCCACCAGCAAAGAGGTCAGGAGAACGGTATATCATTATTGTGACATAGTACTTAACGAGATGGGCATAAGCAGAACCAGTAAAAGATTGTAGTGCAAAGACAGTAGCACACTTCATGTTTGAGCAAGTGATCACTAGATTTGGATGCCCAAGGATTTTGATGAGTGACCAAGGCACTCACTTAATTAACAGTACTATCAAGGCTATGACTGAGGATTTTGAAGTCTATCATCAAAAGAGTACACCATATCACCTTCAAGCAAATGGAGCAGTGGAATCCTTTAATAAGATTCTATAGAATGCACTGACAAAGATATCCAATGTCAATAGGGACGATTGGGACTTAAAGATACCAGCAGTATTATGGGAATACAAGACTACATGCAAACATTTGGCAGGGAACACGCCATTCAGGTTGGTGTATGGACAAGAAGCAGTGATTCCATTAGAAATTTTGGTACCTAGTCTACACATAGCTGTAATCACTAACATGACAGAAGGAGGCACAGTAAAAAAAAGGCTAAGTCATCTGATGTTAATGGAAGAAGATAGGATTCTAGCAGGATTTCACCTAGAAGTACAGAAAGAAAGGGACAAATCTTGGCATGACAGACATATTAAAAGGAAGAGTGTCAAGGAAGGAGACCTAGTCATGGTGTATGATAGTAAATTTCTTCAACACCCGGGAAAATTTAGAATGCATTGGTTGGGACCATATGAACTAAATATTTTCACAAATGGGGGAGATATACAGTTGAAAGATTTAGGAGGTACAGAAATCAGAGGAATGATCAATGGGAGTCAATTGAAGTTGTATATGGAGAGTCAACCTCCTAGTACTTAGGAATTTACCGCACAATAAAGAGTTACGTAGATATTAAAAAAAAAATCCATAAAAATTTAAAAGGATAAAAATAAGAATAATTCAGCGCACATGGAGGGCCTCGATAGAATAGGACTGGACAAACAAAACGGGGCACTACAAGAAAACCAGGGTTCAAAAACACAATGCACAGAAGAACGATTAACGGAAAAAAGGTACCGTGCGCAGGAAACATAACGAAAAGGGGAAAATTTGACAATTATAAGTGCGACACAACTGTCATTTCCCTACCACGCTATAAAGCTAGAAAGAGGGGGAAAACCGACCCAGTGTGATTTTTGCTGAGTAAAGTTTTGAGTCGAGTGGAAGAACGATAGAATGTGGAATTGTGCCACCATCCATCAAGTTGAGAGCTTGTCATTTGAATTTAACCACCACGTCACCACCTCGGGTTGGAGCACCAAGCAAAACTGGACAAAGCACCCGGAGTAGCACACGGGGACCACAAGGAGGAAATATTGAGATGCCAACAGTGGTGGATGTGGAATAAATCCCCACACTGGAATATGAACAAACCACACTACATGTGGAGGAGGAGAATGAATCCAAACAGGAGCCCGAGCAGTGGGTAGAGGACATCGAGCGGATGGAATCCGATGCGTCCATGGGAAAAGGGCCATATGAAGAAGAATCGGACATGGATTCCATGTAGAAGGGCCTGGATCCAGAACCAGAGCAGGAAACATAGCAAGAGGGGGGAGTATCGTCCCCACAAGGAAAAATAAGCTAAGAGAAGAAAGAAGTATGTAGGGCGTGCAATGCACTCAGGCAGATCTAAGTATAGTAACGTCGAAAATTCCCAATGAGGTGAAAAATGGGGATAACATAGTAGGAGGAGTCGACGGCCTTAAATAATCCAACCATTATTTCTTGGATGCCACAAAGTTCCTAGATTTGGTAGCGCGGAGCTACCTAGAGAGCAAGGGAGAGGGCCCATCAAGTGGGCCACTTTTGGAGCCTGCACAATGGATCCTGGGCCTATACAACACAGGTATCATGAACCTCTTAGACATACCGCACTTCGGGTGCAAGAAATACATAAATGGTTGTGTTAAAAATTTGCTAGAAAGGGTGCATGGAGGAATCTTATGGATGGACAGGCTAGTACCAATCAATTTTGACCTCATCGCAGAGATTACAGGGCTACCCATAGATGGGGAGAATCCAGAGCAATATCTAGAAGACAAGACTCATGCAAAGGCCATCTCCGATGACATCAAAGCAAAGTATGGCGCAAAGAGGGGGAACATAGGAATCAATATCAATGACATCAATGATCCTGCAACTCGGTTTGCAACCAGATTGATCGGTTGAAAATTAATGCACAAGTGTTGAAAATAAGAAGTGTCCACGGGAGTATTAGCAGTTGTGACGCAGTGCACAAAGGGGATCTTGATGAGTTGGGCCCCGTATCTACTCAAATCATTCCTAGAAGACTATAAAGATGTGCAAGACTAGGGATATGAGTTCCACTACTCATGGTTACTCATCCTCATTACACTTATGGGGTGGCACGAACCAACATATACAATGTTCTTGACAAGGACAGGAAAATGTGGTGCAGCGCACTACACATCGCTACAAAGCACAACAGATCCCAAGGTAAATAAAGTCAACAATGACATGTTCATGCGGTACTTAATAGAGGTTCATAACAACGTGGCAGATACATGGAGGATCTCACCAGAAACTGTCCAGGACTATGGACAGATAGAGAATTTATGTGCATCACATCACAGCATGTGGCTATAGGCAAAGAAGGACCCAACCAAGAAGTGGTTGTAGTTGAAGTATTGCATGACGATGTAGGACATCCACATGGAGGTCCAAGAGTGACTTGAGGAGTGGAAAGTACCAGATGTTCCAAGAGCAATGCCAGCAATACAAGTCCATACATAGGGTAGCATAGTCCTCGTGCAATAGATAGCCAAGAATGGTGCTAGCCAACAAAAGAAAAAAACAATAGGTATAGTGGGGGAAAGAAACTCAATTCTAAAGAAGAGTAGGACATAAAATAAGTCACATTGTGGTCCTACATAGGGCCCACAGGCTATTGAGTAGGCACCAGGAGGACCGACATGATAGGTGAGTGCAGAGGACTACAAATAGAGGCACAAGATATCACCATAAACGAAGAAGTTGAGCAGGATATCGGCATGGATACACAAATGCTTGAAGCATATGAATAGTCAGACGCCCAAAGAAAGAGAACAAAGGAGAAAGTAAGTGGTTCCAGGAAGAAAGAAAAGTCCCATGTGAAACAAATGGAAATTTCATTGATGCCAAATGACGTAGAGATGATAGCCACGACAGTAGAAGATCGACTGTTAGAAGTATGGTAAAATGCGGAAAACCATCGAGATTCAATTTTGGAATAGGTACAAGAGGTAAAAACTGCACTAGAACAATTGAGGATCAAGGCAGAACAACAACAAAAGGAGAAACTGGCGCTAGTAAGAGAAGGAGCACATGTTGGAGAAACAGTACAAATAACAGTGCAGGTAAGTGTTAACTTTATCATAACACCAGATATGTTATTCATCGATGAGGAAATGACACAGAAGCCCGTGAAAGATATCGAAGCATTAGATTTGGTGATGCCCAAGATACCAACAAAGGTGGTGTATAAGTTACAAGTTAGCATCGCATAGGAGATTCACTCTAGAGAAAGGTCTAACGCGACGAATCTACAAATAGCCCAGGAAGAAAATATGGTATTGAAGGAATCCATCAACCAAGATGGGTAGAAGAAAGAGATAGTGCAACAAAAAGTGGACCAGATGGAGACCCAGATAGACGCAACATTTCAATCTATCTCAGATGACACAATATCATAGGAAGCATCTTCGGAGGAGAAGATAACAAATATAGTGCAAACTCTACAACAATATAAAGAGTAGATCAAGGAACTGGAGGAGCGTGTAGTACCTACAACTCCCCAGCAATCTGAGTGCAAAGAGAGAAAGAAGCGACATCCGTTGCAGAAAACATCACGCAGAACATACATAGGGTGGCAGAACTATTGGAGAAGAGCAACCAGCTATGGACCCAGCTATTAGAATATGGGAGCCTACAAGAGCTGCAAGGAAAGGAAGATAAATTGCACATAGCAATGGCAGATTTCAAGAAATGACAGAGGACAATGTCACTACCAGAGAAGATTAAGATGACCACAAAAATGAAGAACCTTTAGGCAGAAGAAAAATTGGTGCAGGCACAAAAAATCGCACGACAGGCTTAGTTGGACCCCCTATAGGAAAAGGCAGAACAATTGGTCATGGAAATCGAGGAAGCGAAAGCATGCCTTGAACATATAGGCTTGGAGGGGGGCAAGATCTTAAGACCGTCGGTCATTGCACAGGTGGTCGAAGCCATGACAACAAAGAGCATCCAGTCTCAGAAGCAGTGCCAATGGATAGTAGATATGTATGAATCACTGACACACACGGAAGTTAGGCAGTGACATGGGACGAGTCATGATGTCAGTGTTGGGGGCATGTTGGGCGTAGGCGAGATTTGAGGGAAAGGCACGACACGGGAGTCATATGCGCGTGCAGAAGGATCAACATGTGTAAAACAAATGCGCATGCAAAAGAGGAAGCCATGCAAGGCACACATGCAAGAAGACCTATCTAGGATAGGGTTAGGGTTTTGGTACGAGAATGTAATGGCTCGTAAGCCAAAAATATGTATAAATAGGTACCTAGGAGGTCTAGGTAAGGGGTTTGGAGTTGGTTGGATGCTAGCATGTTCAAACATTGTTATTAGTTGTTGTTGCTTAATGTGACTGTAAGTCCGATCTAATTTTGTAAGTTGTTGAGCTGGGGAGAGAGATTAAGGTAGATATTGAGGGTTAGATCTTAGGCTAAGGATCCTGGTACGATCTAGTCCGCCTCATTGTAAGATCTCAACCTGTTTTGAGGGAGAATTGTAATGCGTGAGGCGCTATAGTTTTGAACCAAAGATAATAAAAGAGCATAATAGCCAAATCTTTGTGGATGTAGCACAGGAGGGGTGAACCACGGTAGACCCTGCGTTATGTGACTAAATGTTATGTATCTTCTTTTATGTTTATGATTAGATGTTAGATGAATGAATGAATGAATTAGCTAGAGATGATATTTTACATGCATGAGCAAGAATAACAATATAATAAATCTAGATGTATGAGCTAGTAATTGGATCAAGACCACAAAGGGTGCATTCACAAATCCCCACTCATTCCCATGATGCAAGCACCTGAGCGTTGCAACCACCCCTGAGAACTATCTCGAGTGAGACTCCGTAGTGCATCCTGTTCATTTTGTTTCCTTATGGGTTACCAGGAGGGCCGATAATTTTAAGGAGGGTTTTTTTGGAAACCAAATCAAGACATGAACCTAGGTCATCCCAAGAATGATATCCAGGATGAAGTAGAAACCCAACAACCACCAATATCCACCTGGATGATGTGTAGGGCTTCAGGACATCCTCGTAAGTTCATAACCCACAATTACAAAGAATTGTCCCCATTGAAGAGAAATGTGTTGAACTAAAAAATGTCAAGATGAACTAGTTGGAATTTGGAACAGGTGGGTGGCCACCAATATCCACCTGGATCAAATGGCTAAGAAAGGGTTTGGAAAAATATGCTTTAAAAACAAAAAGAGGAAAAGGATGTGGCTAGCCCTCAACAAAGGCACCCATAATTGAGACAATACGAGCCCTTGTATGCCATGAAACCCCATACCTGTTATAACCCTAAATTGCACTATCCCTGCTTACCTGGGCATCAGGCCTACTCATTGCCTTTCCTTTCCAAAGCCATGCTGAACAGACTCTTCAAAAACCTCCTAAATCAAGTAACCCACGCCCTAACCTAGCATTGGGCGCGTTGGGACGCTGGTAGGCCTTCTGCAGCACACGTGTGAACGCTGGCTGGCCCACTACAGCCCGCATTTACCTAACAAAGCAAAAAATCATGAAAGTTTCCACCGGGACGAAGAGCTTTTTGTCAGTTAACTGGAACTCCCAGCCATGCATGGCCGAGAGTTCGCCTAAAACCCTAGCTCATTCTAGCCTATAAGAGGAGGGGTAGGGGTACTATTCAAAAGAGGAAAAATCATAGCAAAGAAACTCTGCCAAATTGCCAAGTCCGTTTTGTCCCAACCCTTTAGGCTTGCCTCAAGCTTTAGGAGAAATTCAAGTACAAGCAGTTGGAGGACAAAAGAAGAGGAGGAGCCCAGGATCAGGATCGAGGAATGGTGTCTGGTCTCTGAAATCATTGTAAGTTGATTCATATTGAGATTAATGAAAAAGATACTTTTCCCGTCCCAAATACATGAGTCTTATCTATGTTATTTGATTTGTGTTCAATCTCTAACCCTCTAATAGATCAATAGCATGCATGTGTATTTTTGTCTTGATTGCAGGAAAGCTTTTTGGAAGGAGTAGCAGCAGCAAGGGGATAAAAACTCAACGGAGGATCTACTTCAACCGTCGATAAAAAGGTTAGTTGATTCTTCCCATGTTTGCATGAGAAAAGGGGTTTTAGATTGGGATAGAAGGTTAAAAGTTATTTCTGAAGGGTCATGATCTGCGTACAAGTTTAAAGCCCTAGCTTGTTAGTCTGTAGGGTAGAATACCCCACAACAGAATTGGCGACTCCGCTGGGGACATTTTACTCTTAGGGTTTCCGGATTTGGTTAAAAATCTTTTGGGTAGTTCAAAGAAGTTTAGTCTCGGTTTCTTTGTTTATTTTGTTTTCTGTTAGGTCAATGCTAGCAGGGAACCTGGTTATCAATACCAGTTTTCCTTGACTGACACTTGATATTTATTCTCGAGACACACAAAGGTACCCTCGGCCTGCAGAAGCCCTGCCCGCGGGTAACCCGCGCCCTAACTTTCTACAGCACGCGTTTGCCCGCGTGCTGCAGTAGTTTCAGTAGCGTGTAGTTTTCAGGAAGCTAGAGAGGCAGTCTCCTCTTTCCTGTTAGAAGTTTACCTTCTCAGGGGGATTTCTGGATCCTATCTGGGTTCTGGTTGGTTTACTGTCTTGCTTTCAGTCTCCCTTGTTATTTTGGTTATTCTTTGCATTTGTTTTCTTTTGTAAAAATCTTCCTTTTCTGTTGAAGTAATAGCACCCAAGTCTTTCAGAGACCCTGGTTGTCAATACCAGAGGCCTTTTTCAGAACTGGGTTGCCTGTGTGTTGTTTTATCTTAGCTTTTACATAGACCTGCGGCCTGTTTAAGGCTAGCCCGCGGGTACCCACGTGTTGTAGAAGCTCAGCACGCGTTTGAACGCGTGCTGTCTTGGTGATAGTCGCGGGCTTGATTGGCAGCTTCTCAGCCTGGGTGGGGCATTCATCCCCTCTTGTGGTGAGAAGAGCTTCTCTCATGGGTTTAGAGGTTGGGGCTGCACAGTCAGCAGGTTAGGGCATCTTATCCTTAGCCTGTGTTTGTTAGTTGATGTTTTGATAGAAAAGACAAAAGAGAAAAAAAAAAATATTTGTTTTATGGTTTTTAGGCAAGAGTTAGAATTGGTGTTGTTGTGATTGCTTTGTTGCATTTTTTGCGCTCTGATTCTGTTTTCGATATGCTCTTTAAGCCAGATTTTTCTTTCATTCTCCTGGTTTTGTTCTCGTCATCATTTTTCCTTGTTGTGTTATTTTACAACGAAATAAAAAATAAAAAATAAAAAAAAAATAAAAAAAACTTGTGTCGTTTTCTTCTGGATTTGATGATTGTGTTGTTGCATCAGTAGCTAGGAAAGAATTCTTTTTGCATAAGTTTTTGCAGTGCATGTCTAGTATAAGTAGCTCGCAAATCTGAGTGAAAATCCTTCATATTTACTGCATGAAATCTTAGTAAATTTGAAAAAGAAAAGAAGTCTTTCATTGAAAAGTTGTTGGTTTTGCATTTTAGAAAAAGTTTGTTTCCAAGCATTTTTGTGAATTTTGCTTTGAGTCTGTTTACACACCATCAGTTTCACTTTCGCACCTTGAGACTTAAAAAATCCCATTAAAAGAAACGCTAAGTAAAATCAAGTAGACTTTTTGTTTATAGGGTACATACACTAGTTCAGGGCTAGGGCCTTGGAATAGGTTGGAGAGTAAATTCTCCAAGGCCACCCAAACTAAACATTGGAGTCTGTCAATAGGGAGTGTAGAAGTCTAGTTACGGAAAGTTATTCAGGACCCCCCTCTAACACAGGGGCTAAACACGAGGTCGCGTAAGGAAAGGCAGCGGAGATAACCCCTCCAAAGCTGGACCGAGCGTTGTGGAGAACACATATAGAGGATCTGTTAAGGGATTCCGTCGTTTGCATTTGCCACGGAGCTTCGTGGGTCTTGAATCCGTTCGAGGTCCTCAGTCATCTTCCGGACCATTTGCTCTCGATACCCTTGACAGGTTCCGGGCTTGATACCCTGCTCATTGTGGTCTACCCGACTGCCGACTGTACCCGCCTAATAGTTGTTCACGTGCTGGAAAACTAGTTGTCAATCTTTTCTAGGGACATACACAGGTGACTGCGGGGGTATACCGCGGTACCTAGGACAGACATCAGACCAATGCTTTGCAGAGTAGACCCGGAGGGTGCTTTCGTATTCGAGTTGCACTTGCACCGGTAAGGTACTCTAGTGTTGGTTGTTGTAACTGTTCTTCCTACTAATATAGTGCTTGCTTAATTTATCTTCTAGGGGCTTTCTTTTAGTGCG
>ML789815.1:702018-740074 GCA_009831015.1 Picea engelmannii
AAAAAGATACTTTTCCCGTCCCAAATACATGAGTCTTATCTATGTTATTTGATTTGTGTTCAATCTCTAACCCTCTAGTAGATCAATAGCATGCATGTGTAGTTTTGTCTTGATTGCAGGAAAGCTTTTTGGAAGGAGCAGCAACAGCAAGGGGATAAAAACTCAACGGAGGATCTACTTCAACCGTCGATAAAAAGGTTAGTTGATTATTCCCATGTTTGCATGAGAAAGGGGGTTTTAGATTGGGATAGAAGGTTAAAATTTATTTCTAAAGGGTCATGATCTGCATACAAGTTTAAAGCCCTAGCTTGTTAGTCCATAGGGTAGAATACCCCACAACAATACCCATAAGTATTACCCTACTCCACATCATACTTACACGTGACTTAGATAGATTTTGCTTGGGAAACAATTTTGACTTGGGAATTGATTGACCCAATAGGATGCTTTGATACCCCTCCCACACCTATCTTTGATAAATTGTATAAGGTCTTTGAGCATTTGTTTAGTTTGAAAAGGGGGGGTTGATGTACATGTTTGGGTGGTTCCATTATTATATGTATCTTACTTGTCATGATTCATGTGACTCATGGACCCTTAGAGGGTGCATTTGTTTTTCTTTGGAAGACCTTACCCAATGGACATGTATTCATGAGGAGATGATTGTGTTTGGACCTTCATGAGGGATTTGGAGCCCAAGGATGGGTGCTAGACCACACGTTTGGGGAAACCTTGTGATGATTATTTGTACCTTGAAGGAGGAGGTCATTGCACTTGGGGGCACTCTGACATGTCTAAGAGATAAACTCCCACATCTTTCCACCTAGACATTAGCCTATGGAGGCTTGGAAAACAACCACCTAGCTCATGATGTCATGTAGGAGACTAGGGTTTGATGGAGGAGGGTTAGGAGGTGATTTTTTTACACATGTGGCATGATGGATGGCCTTTGGAGGCCTAGCGTTTCACACTTCTACCTCAACGTCACCTTTATGGAGCATAATGTCACCTTAGAAGGGATGATGTCACCCTTGTTTTAGGGTTATTTATGTAAAATTGATTTTGTGTAATGGAAAGGGAAAATTTTATGAGGTTGGCCCTCTTTATATTTCAAAGTTGAATTTTAAAGTGGACAAATATGGTTGCAAGGCCTCATATAAGTAGAGTTCTTTCCAATTTCATTTTTCATCGCAACTCTTCCTTACACAAGAGGATGGGATCTGAAATTTTCTCCCTATTGGAAACATTGGTTGATTTCACTTATTTGCTAGCTCTTGGAGGACACTTTGTGGATATTTCTTGGCTTATTTCTTGGTGGAATTTCTGCAACTAGGGTTTGTGATTGATTTATGCTTGGTGAAGTATGTGAAATCTGCAATCTATTTCATGTGTTGAATGCTTATGGTATGTTTTAGTTTTTTATATTGAAGTTATATTACTTGATTAAACCCTAGGAGAGGAACATAAGGTGTTTTTTCTTCCCTCTAGTATATTTCATCCATTGTTTTGTTAAGAAAACATCATCTAGGGTAAACTCCTAAAGCCCTAAAGTGATAGTACTTTAGGAGTTGATTCTATAAGCTTGTCATAATATCATTAAAGGATCTAAGAAGGGAAGCAAGTATTGCTAGAGCCCAAGAGTGTTTGCAATCTAGCAATTTCTTCTTCAAATCTAAGGTGCTAGCACCTTAGATTTCAAGCCCATTTTGCTTAGACATTATCATCATTATTTCTCCAAGTGTTTATTGTTGTTGTAAATGACTCCATATCGCCAAAAGGCACAAGTTTACTTGCTTTCTTGTGAAGGAATTGATCGATCAACTCTCAAATTTTACTCTCTAAATCTTTTACTAAATTTTTCTAGCCCTAGATTAGCCTAATTCACTAACTAATTTGTTGTTGCTGCAAATATTTTCTACAACCATACTAATTGTTTTAATTTGTTGCATGCACTAACATAACATTAGTTTAAATTACTCATAAATTGCTTGGAATAAGTGATAATTTATCTATTGGATAAATGTTGATTTTTCACTATCTTTTCATGCAATTCTGATCTATATTTCTAGTGGTTGTTACAAAATACTAATTGTTGTTATAAACCATCATCTAGCTACAATCTTACATCAACCACCATATATTTATGTTATCTACTATATTTTGAGGTGATATTATCATATTGGTACTTGGAAATCACTATATATATGTTGCAATTGTTCTTGTTCTAGGCAGGTACCCAAATTTCTTCCTTTGCCTCAATTTCACAGACATAGACCTTTGACATAGGTAACCGGTGAGAGGGACCTCTAAACTTCACTACATACTTCCTATATGATCGCTTGAGGTTATCGAGGATGTCTCCCATGGGTTGGACCTCATCCATCCCTAAAACGTGGGGATTTCCTACTAAAGTGATAGTAGTGGGTTATGTTGTAGTTACGTGGATTTGAGAACTTGTGCATGGCTTTGGCACAAGTACAAATCCCACAATAACAAGAAACATGGACTATAGTCTTGCAACAACACACTTAATTGATTCCCATCTTTGTAGTGATCATGGGAAATATATTAGTGTTATTTTGTTGTCTTTAACAATAATGTTGCATCTGGAACTACTACATATTAATGTATTGACCAAGATGGATTTTATTGAATGTTATGGAATGATCACCTTCAATATTTTATAATTTTACGCTGGGCTGCAGGACTTGCCATATTTACAACAATATCTAGATCAGGATCCTTGTTTTTTAAAGTATAGAAAACTTACAAGGGCATTGTGTGAGGTGATTGAAAACTTTTTCTTGGTTAGTTTTGAAACCTTGGACATCTAAGGCAAGGAGTGTTGGTAATATTGTTTATTTTATCATTAAATCCAATGGATATTCCTTTCCTAGTATTGAAGTTAATATTGTTGAGTTTAATAAAATTGAAACCGCGCCCTTGGGTTGGGATTATTAAAAAAATATAGGTGTACAAGAGAATTATATTGAGGATGAAGGAAAATGATCACAAATCAAGTCTATTGAAGATATGACTTTGAGATATCTTAGCATTAACTGTAAAGCTGCTCAAAATGCAATCATGACTTGAATTGTTGGATTTCTTATGGAAATCCGACTCATGTACATGCTAAGGGAACAAGTCATTTTACACATATGGATGCTTAGGTCATAAGGCATGTAAGGATAGATGATATTTCAATACAAACAAGAGAAAGGTATAATGTCATAAATTCACATCAAAATGATATAGAAACTGGTAATGTATTTCAAGCAATAAAAGCAGAGCACTCTCACTCACATGAATCCATTCAATTTTTTTTGGAGGGAGTGTCAAATGTCTCACATATAACTAACCATCATAAAATCCTCCTTTGTGGTGGCAACAACATTTAGTACATGCAGATCAATCTTTTCTCCTTCCACACCACACAAAAATTTGGACTTGATGAATTTACCTAGAGAGGACTTTTCTTTTGAAATATCCAACTCATCAATTCAACACACATTAAGTTGGAGGATTTCCTTGTCAAGTGCAATAGGTTTTAGAGATCAACAAGTGTTGCATACAAAGAATTAGAGTAATGAAATGACATTAATTGTGAATATTTCAAAGGTTAAATTTCTAGTTGATGAGAGGTATTTCAACTCCGGATTTCAAAAAGTAAGCAAAACCGAGAATTTAGAGACGATAGTGTTTGATGAAAATAGTATTGAATAGCACTACACCTCACAATATGTTTTATAATAGAACACTTTTGTTGAAATAAAAAAGTAGGAATGACATGAAATTGCACTCCTAACAAAGTAGGATTTGAAGCTCCAAAAGTTGTCTTTGCCACTATAAGGGTCACGAATGTTACAGACAAGGAATATGATTCTTCTAGCTAGCATAATCAATAATTGTTAGATGGTGCTTTGATAAAAAATATCCATGCTTGCAAAACATTTTGATTTGCTCAAGTAATATAGCTTAAATGTTATGCAAACAAAAATATGAAAAAATCCAACTATTAAAACTATGCAAATTTAAGAGAGAATCCTTGAGAAGAGCATTGTGTACCTCTTCATGGTATATTAATAGTTGAGCAATTAAAAAACCAAATCAAAGAAATTTGAAGAGACAATTATGGCTATCACTTATCTGTGGGTAGACAAGGCTGAGTTTACATTGTTGAGAGATGTGATTATCGATTAGCTTATACAGATTCTCTACCATTAGAGAAAGTAGTGATCTATTTATCTAAGGTGGACTCATATCAAATGAAAATTTCTTGGATCTATCAAATTTGGCTTTGTCATTTGATGTAGCCAGTACAGTAAGAAGCATCTAAGTGTTGATAGGCTCTGTCATTGAGCCCATGTCTACGATGTCACAATTAGCAATTGTGACTATGGATATTCTAATTGGCAGTTGTACGACATATGATAATAAACATAAGGGAACAATCTTACATAGTCATGATAAAAATGACCTAGAGAAACTATGAACAGGCATCAAACATACTTTCCAAAAAAAACAAACAATTAATAGCTTCAAATGGCCAAATAACATGGTTGACAACAAATCTTTGAAATTTAGAGCCAATTAGTCTCTTCTAATGCCCCGGAACTATTTTAGTTCAAAGCCTTATACATTAAAAAAAAAGAAATGATAAACGACAGAACTACTCTATTATGACTTCCTTATTAAGCAAAGTGGAATAAGGGAAACCACTTTGATGCCCAACTTAAGAAGTTGGATTTAAGCACTATGAAAACATAGGGCATCAAATAGAAATGAAAGTTTCAAGACTTTTTCATTGTACACTTGAAGACTCATGTTATATTGTGTTACCCATTTGTTAATATCATGTAAACATTTGATTTGGAAAGAAAGGGAAAAAGAGAGTCAATATGATTGTTAAAAGGAGAAGCTAAAATCATGATAAATCAACTTCTTATGATATTACATATCATAAGAATGGAAAAATAAAAAGAAACATACAATAGTTTCCACACTTGATCATTTGAATTTGAAAGTTCAATGTAAACATTTGATTCGGAAAGAAAAGGAAAAAGAGAGTCAATATGATTGTCAAGAGGAGAAGCTAAAATCATCATAAATCAACTTCGTGATAAATCAACTTCTTATGATATGTAATATCATAAGGATGGAAAAATAAAAAGAAACATAAAATAGTTTCCACACTTGATCATTTGAATTTGAAAGTTCATTCCTTTAGTTTGTCTATTTGGTTGGAAAGCTTTGATTTTTCTTCTTCAGATATATACAATGTCTTTGAATCCTTATCATGTGCCATCATAAGTTCCTATTGTTGGTTGATATTTGCCACAGAGGTGGACAAAACCCCCTTAAGCTCAATTGGGTGTAAGTTGAACCATAGACCAAAGGTGATGGGATTAAATTAATCATGAGATCCTAGATCCATTTATATACTTCAAACCCTGCGTCATTTAAAAGACAATAAAGAAAAAATCATTTACTCACAATGAAAAAAGGAAAATAAATTATTTAAATAATTTCATTACCACAATGAGAAGCCCAAAAGATAGCACCCAATGGATGAGCTTGTTGAATTGAATGAGCTACAAAGCCCCTCCTTGGGATGTGTCCTTCGATTTATTGATGTGCTTATGACTCCCTCCTTGGTTGGTGAGCCAGGGTACATAGGCTAAAAAGGTAAAATCAAGAGGAAGAGGTCCTCAAGATCCTAGTGACATTTCATTAGCATAACCTTACTTACGAGGGTGGATGGATGGAGTGATTGTTGATGACCATTTTGGTCATTTGTTTCTAGCTGGAAAAGCATTTCTAGACTACCCCTCAAATCACACTGCTTACGCAAAGTTTTCACACACTCTCACTAAAGTTGACACAATCCTTGGCAAAGTCATAATACCTCTTGACCATAACCCCTTTCTGACTCCTCAAATTATTTACATTATCGTTTTCACAATATATCTTGAACCCTTATATATCATTCTACTTCAACTTATTTACGTTTTAATCTTTAAAAAAAAAAAAAAAAAAATATGATTGAAGATTAGTCATGCCCATATCATCATTCTATATGTAACCAACATATCACTCCTTATTATAGCATTACTCACTTTTCAAAGATATTTCTTATACGGTACCTTTTATTTTTATGAATTTAACTTTATTATATCCCATGTAATGTAATGATTTTGGCATCCTTCTATGCCCCAAAAAATGATGAGAATTCGTGTAAGGTTGGCTCTTCATTCATAACACCAACAGTAGCATAAAGATCAGCGGAAGCAACTTGTCACCATCGGGAGAAAGGTCTCCACAAACAACAGTTTGACCACCAAATGCGAGTTGTTGTACCATGGGCGTTGGAGTTGGTTTCTGTTATTCCATTCCTTTCATCTCTAAGGACCTGTTTCCAAAAACGGATGTTGAAGGACACAACTTGGTTTATGGTTTGAAATCAACATACCAGTATTGTGAAGGGGAATTTCCTTCCTTTCCCATATATTTTCTTGATAAGAATAGTAGAGGCAGTTTGGGATTTAGTTCATTAAACATGGAATGACCATAACCGCTAGAACCACCTAGCAAATGCTATAAAATAAGCAGCAGGAAGCCGGCAGGCAGGAGGAAAAACTGAGAGAGAGGTATGCTTGGAGCATTGTCTTATCTTTCTTTATTCTATATTCATACTTTATTCTTTTTCTATATAGAGGTTGATGGAGCTCTTGATAGCAGGGGTGTCTTGTAAGTGGTAGAAGAAACAAATAAAGGCTAAGTTTGGGTTGTGTTATGAGGTGATTTGTTTATTTGTTTAAGTTAGTTATGTTTTAGGTCTGAATTCTTCAGCACTAATCAGTTTTCTCTTATGCAGATGGCTGCCTTGAGTTTCACCGACATTGCTCTTTTAAAAATCTTCTCCATGCGTGATTATTCAAAATCAATTTATTTTATTGAAATTTTCCAATACAACATTTGTATTAGTAATTCATATTAACATTTTTATTCACTTAAAAGCAAATAAAATTGTAAAATTAAATAAAAATAAAATATTTTAAAAAACATAAATAATTATTCATGTTTGACTTTTACTCTTTAGTTAGGATCTAATGTTTATTTGAGGCTATAAAATAGGGTGATAATCCCACTTCTTCTTGATTTAGCCTATCAAGAGATTGAGATGTTGATCAAAATTGGTCACTTTAAGGGGTAATTTAGTTTTTGGGGGTAATATTTGCACTATTCACATGTACATTTTTTGGGGGTACATCTACGCTAGAAAACTTTGGGTTTGACCTAATTTTCCAACTTGATCTCTTGTTAGAAGTCTTAGAAGACATAGGACGACATTTAGGGCTTGTGATTGTACATCCCCCTAGATTTTTTTTCCTAACCCCCTTGACACACTCTTCCTTTTAGTGATTAAAGATGACCAAATTAAAGTTTAAAATAATAATTAGCGCTTAAGATGGTCCACATATAACTAACCACCCATCATACCAATTTAGGTGCACTTTTTTGGGGGTACATCTATGCTAGAAAACATTGGTCAATTTTAGGGTTTAACTAGACAAATTCTGACAAGTTTGAGGTCATATGATGGTGGAAAGGGGTTGGAAATGGCGGTTATGCATACCAATAATGATGTATTCATGTGTGATTGCTTAAAATGGTGTAAGTGAGTACTTAATTTGGTGTGATAAAGGATTCCCTCCTAATGTGTGGCATTTGGAGCAAATTGTATGACTAAAATACATCATAGATTCTTTACTCAAACGACCAAGGAGGGAGTGGAGTTTCCAAGGAAGGAGGACAACTCATGAAAGTGTGAAAGAGAACCATTTGTAACCAAGAAACCAAAAAAGTTGATGTGTGTACAACATCTCAATAGGGACGAGGTGGACATACCCATGCTTGTCGAGATATCTCCAAATAACAATACAATGGTGTGTCATGGCATAAATAGGCTAAGGAAATGAGAAAAAATGGTGTCTCAATACAATTCAAAGGATGATCATGAAGAATAGATGTCAAAGTATAATACAATGATAACAATAGTCCTACATACACACATGGAAACAAGACGCTAGGACAAACATGGAAGCATAGTGAAGAATACAACTAGTCTTAACACATAAGAACTAAAGCTCCCTTGGGGGTTAAAGAAATAAGAAAAGGCGCCCTCCTGAACAGGAAAGGGGATCCCAAGATATGAAGTGAGTTGTTTGGAGGGAATCTCGAGACGATGGCTCTAAGAAATACTAAATAGATCCTATCAAATCCAAGGGATTGCAACTAAGGTTGAATCACTGAAATATAAGTACAAATTCCAATGGTACGAGAATGAGCTAGAGTCGATAACATGAGATCCTACCAAGTTCAAGCGTAATGAGGCATATCTTAGCTTAGTATAAAGTAACCCATCAATGAGAAAAATGGGACCAAGGTGTACAATGAAGTAAGACTAACCCATAGAATCAAGGTACTGGTGTCGATAGGGGAAAGTTTGTTGGCAGCTAGGAATATGAAGAACTCTCAAGAACAACATCTAAAGTATGGCAAATTGATCAATATGTCTGGAAACAAATGTTGTGGCCAGAACATGTCGAGAGTTTATTTGAAGGGAAACTCCCTCTTGAGGGATGATACAAATCAAAACATGTCTGAGAATATAGTATAATCAACTGGACCACTAAACCATCAAGTGTATGAATCTCAATGGTTTGATAATGAGCTGGAGTTGAGCACATGAGAAAAAATTAAGTCAAAGAGTGATGATAATTCTCCTTGCTAGGACCGAGTTCACCCATTGATGAGGAAGATGGGGCCAAGGTACATTATCCTCTAACAAAAACCCCTAGAGTATAGGTGATGACATTGAGAGGTGAAGGCACACTAGAGTCAAGGGACAAAGGGATCCTTGACAACCAACATGAAGTAGAAAGTACAAGATAACTAATAGAGACTAACACTAAGGGATGATGGGAAGGAAATAATAGATGGACTCATGACTTCCCTTGTTTAGAGAATAAAGGCAAGGATAGCACAGTAGCGACTAGAAACATTTCACAGGGAATGATTAATTGCTGGGAAAAAAGATATTCAATGACAAATCAATAAAACAGAGAGGCAATTGGAGGGAAAAAATCAGCAACACTAGATGTGAGAAATTGATGGAGATAAGGGTAGACTATAGCAAGACTCAAGAGGATCTGGACAAACTCCATGGGACACAAGGGTGACTCATCGTAGATGCTCTAAATAGGGGAAACAAAAGGATGTTGCCATAAATGAAATCTATGTCAAATAAGCACAAGGCCCTCCTAGCATTTCAAAACGGGTGCTAGTAGGTTATGAAAGATCACTGTCAAGGGACAAGAGTCCCACAAAAAAATCTTACCACTGTGTCGAGAGACATAATATCCAAAATGAATCTTGAGGGGGAAACCAAGTGGACAAATAAAAGGGATGTAAGGAGATAAATTCCATAGTAAGCAATTGGATGAATATAATGTTGGAGGTGAAAACTACAAATGCAAGTTATCATGGATAGGGGCAGGAGTGGTAATCTCCTTGATGGTTGGTGAAAGGTGGTATAAAAATGAAGAATCATTGTAGTACGAATGAAGTGGAGGGATTACGATATGTGATAATCCAACAAATGAAATACCTACCAATAGTACGAGAGTCCAGAGGGTAAGGTTGTCAACATGATGAGTAAATATATATGAGGTTGAACTCTAGGATGTTGACTATACAAACTCCAAATCATATGGAGGATCTAGCGAGGGTGCCAAAATCCAACAAGGGTTGCTAAACAAGGGCATCGTGTAGGGAAATATCTATCACGGCGTAAATGGTGAATGCAAGAAATGGATGGGCTAACCATCTACTCGAACAAGGGTGGTCCTACAAGCGATTCCAAGTGGAATGTATGGCCAATGATACACTCAAGGGAATTATGCTAAGTTGTGTGCCATGTGAAAAAGGTTACCTAAAGAGGATCACATACCATAGATAGATGAGGGATTCCATGGTGAATTCTTGCACACAAGTCAACTAAGACCAAAGTGTAAAGGTGCTTATTAAAAGAAAACTAGTGCATAAAAATTTAAATTAAAAAATTACACACCTTAATGCTTCAAGGGAAAAAAAAGTGTCTAGATGAATTATAAAAAAAAACAAAATCTAAGAATGCACTTTTGGAAGGCTTAAAATTATGAATCCAATGACATAGACAACATGTTAATAAGAGTTTGTATGAGAGGCCACACAAGAAAAAAGAAAAACTAGGGATTTTCCATAAATAGGAAAAAAAAAAACCCTAAATTCAAAACACTTGCACATGTTGAAGTTGGAGAGTTGTGGGAGGCCCTAAATCTTTGCATGCTCCTTGTGGAAAAAATGATTGATAGAATTGATTCTACAAGTTCCAATTTAGTGGTCTAAATATCCTTGTGATTTTCAACGGTTTACTTTTTTAGATTAGGTGTGGTTTGACCTCGGTTGAACCTTGGAAAAAAGTTTTAGGGCTACCATAAGAAATGGGGTGACTCATATGCTAGGAGCACTAGTCCATCATAAGAAATCAGGGGGTTTATTGTACTAGACTAGTGCAAGTTTTTAGCCCATTATCTATGCTAGGAGTGTAGTTTTTGGCATCAAAATATGCATTGTGACTAGGTAAAGAGTGAGTAGATGAAATATGACTGACAAAATTCAGTTATGTGTAGGCATGGCTACCTTCAAAGTGCTCTGTGTGAGTGAGAGTTTGAAGACATCCAAAATGCTATTGGTGAAAGCCAAGTTGTATGAGGGGCCTTAGCTCGGTATGGATTACTCAAGTATATTGAGAATTCATTGATGAGAGTGGGGGAGGGGCTCCTCTCTTGGATTATCAAGTATCGAGATCAATATATTGAAGTATTTATGGTTCAAGGAGAGATGATAGAGTTGACTCTCTAGGATATCTATTTTCTCACCGAACTTCCCATTATCCCCATTTTATGGGGTAATAAGGATATTATGTCTCAAGGCCCTCAGGTTGCATATATGGAGTGTCGAGAGATCACATGACCAACAATGTCCACTTGCACATATGGAGACCCTTCTCACCACCACACAAGTCAAGATTTTCAGGATGGAATCCACCACACCTGTTGGTTTCCGGAAGGCTACTGGCCTTGCTCCATGAAAGAAAATTTAGGTATTATGGTGAGTGTCATTTCAATATTTGAGGCATTTAAGTATGTTGCATCTTAGATTGCTTTAGATTTCATGACATATTCTTGGACATTATGCCTTTTCCCCTATTTCACCTTGGTGGTTAACATTGTGCCCTAGTAAGTGATATTTCCTTGATATTTCCTTGGGATGGTTTTGCTACTAGGAACTCCCTTGAAGAGCCATCGCACTGTTCCCTGCCATACTTACCACTTTTCATCACTTAAACCCCCCATTTCCTTGTCTCTTGGGATTGTAGGGTGTATTGAACCAAGATGGGGCTGTCCCTCTTTCTATGGGAAGAAGGGGCTTAAGGCCCAGATGGATTTTTGTTGGGTAAAAGATAAAATCCTACTTACAACCTTCCAAATGCTTCACCCAGGGATCACCCAAGAAAGAAATGAAACACTTATCTGTGAGAAAAGGGGGACCCACAAGGATAATGATTATGAATGCTTAAAGGGTTAGTTGGAGGATAGGAGGTCTTATCACAAGTCGGCCTATCATGATCATGGATATCTAGTGGTATGACATTACTATCATCTGGTCATCAAACTAGGATAATGGATCTCAGTTGCATGGCTAAGAGAAAAGGGGTCTCATCACGATCCATCCTTCTCATTTCCACTAGGTATTTGTGAGTAAAATTGTCATTATCTGGACACCACGCCATGACAGTGGCCTTCAACTTGTCCTTGAATTATGAAAGAAACAAAGAATGGAAAAATTATGGGCTTGGAAAAATTGCATCGCAAATGAAGGTGCCACACACCCTCTACAAAGGCACCCATGAAGGAGACACTACAACCCCTTATATGTCATGAACCCCATGCCTATTGAGTCTTGATCCTTAACCACTTCATCCACTTTACATGGCTTAGAGAGGGATCACTTGGGAAACACTCCTTGACCTAGTAAACATCCACCCAAGGACACCTCGTCAACCCTCCCATATCCAAGCTTGGCAAGTTGCACAATGTCTTTGAGCACTTACTTGTTTGACATGGTAATCTTTGATGCACATGCTTAGGTGGCTCATTTATTAGTTTGATTTACTTATCATGATATTTTGACTTGATATCTTTGGAGGGAATGCTTATTTGTCTTTGCAGGACCTAGTTGGTGGATAATTTTGGAGGAACAAGCCTAGCTTGGGATTCCATGGGGCTTGAAGCCCATAGGTTGGATGTCAAGGGTCCGCATGTTGGATGAGAAGAATATACCTTTGGAGGCCTAGAAGATGACTTGAGAGACATGACCTAACCCTCACATGCCAAACATTTTTCCCATAAGAGGCAAAATGTCATCTTTTGAAGGCATGACATCATGCTTAAGGGGCTTGAGGTGGTGATGGCTACACATGGCGTGTTTAGAAGGAAGAAACCCTTGGATCATGAAGAAAAAGGTTGGATTGGAGACACATGGACTTTGGAGGCCAAACCCTACCATCTCCAACTCAATGTTTGGCCTAAAAGTTCCAAAACATCCCTCCTTAAGGGGTGACGTCACTCTTAGGGTTTTCATTTTTGCAAAAAGTAGAATTTAAAGTGAATTGTTTAATATTATTTGTGTAAAGGGGAAATATTAGGGTTGTTTACCCCTAGTCTTGTGGTTTACCCTAATATTATGGGGACAAACTATGTTAGTGACATTTTGTATAAATAATGATCATAAGATCTCATTTTAAATCACAACTCTCCCATTTGGAGAAGGATTGGACTGAAATTTTCGGTATCTTTGGCTAGTTTCTCTCTTGTGCTCTTGTGTATGGCTATTTCTCGGTTATTGGTTGGTGGAAGTGATGCTCTAGCCTTGGAAGACTTTTCTTTTGCTATTGTGGTGGTTTGTCTTAGCATTTTTCCTTGAATTGGTAAGGCTTTTACTTTGTGCTATCATTTGTTATTCAAGTCAAGGTTATTTTGCTAGAGCTAGGTGGGAAGTATAAGGGCATCCATCCCCACCTTAGCCTCCATCATTTTATGCTTAAGTATTGTTGATTTAATAAGGGTTTACTAAGAGAAGTATAAGTGCATACACCCTCTTAGGTTAAACCCTAGCTAGAGATACTTGCCTTGGGGAGTAAGAGGATTTACTCCCCCAAGGAGGTAGTACCTCTAGCTCTTTCTTTTATTGACTCCATTAACCCAATCATTAAATGCATTAGTCATCACTTGTTGCATTGGAGATATTAAATTGTTGCTTAGGGAAATGTGAGATTTCGTGATTTTGAAGTTGTCCCTAGTGGAATCAAATCTATGTTATAAATGCTTTCTTGAGCCACTAGGGCATTTCATTTCTCCAAGTATTTCTTGTTGTTGTTACAAATTTAACCTACAACCATTAGGGATGTAGAAAACCCTAACCAAACTCTTCAATAACTCTTAATTTAACCGTTGAAAATTGCCTAAAATATGCCCACATAATCTACTAAGTACAACACATCTTTTCACAAGTTTTGAGAAAGTTTTAGTGGTTAAATGTCTTGCTGTAATAACAAGTTTGTTACAGCCATAAGGCTGATAAATATCACTGCAGTTAGCTATTTTATGACAACCTTGCGTTTTGTGCTAAAGTCGTGGTCTATCATTGTTGAGCTAAACTAGTTTTTGCTAGCTTGTCTCGTGCTTATTCATTTGGACTTTTAGCACTTATATTGCAGCCCTTATTATCTTTTATGTGCTGATATATATCATTGATCATCACTGTAATCAGGTACAACAAGCTTATCTTGCTTGTCCAACTAGCATTACTACATGCAAGTGTGGCTTCTCTTATATATCGAGCATGTACAAACACCCTTTGCAATCATCTAAGGACTTGGCAACCTTAAACCACCCAGAGACGAGTCATCAAAGCCATATTTCCTCTTCCATAATTTAAATTTAGGGGGATACTTGTCTTCTTTCCCTTGCTTCCATCCAATCCCCACAGGGTCACCGGGATCGCCTCCCTAGAGTTACCTAGTCACCCTCGAAGTGCATGACCTGTATTGAGGTGACATTGGGTATATTGTCCCTTAGTTGTTTCCATTTTGTGGGTTGGATCGGGCTTTTCCAAACCTACAACTTGTGCCATAACACTTCCAATGATGGGGGTAGTTATAGACACTTAGTGGGTCCTTCCCGATGGGAAGAGGTTAGAAGAACTAGTGGAGGCCCATGGCAGTTAAAATCTTAGGGTAAATCATGGTGTTATCAATATAACAGGTCTAGAGTGATTGGAGACATGAGCCATTGTAGTGAAAGTGGTTTGCATAGTGGGGGCTCATGCTCCTCACAAGATATTAAGGGATTTGATGATGCTCATTGAGAGTGTACTAGTTGGAACTTACTATGGGTGGGAACAGATGTTACTAACTACCATGAGGCATCATCTAACTTCCTATTGTAGAGTGAAAGGAGGTAATTTTTCTTTTGGTACATTGATTTTCATATTCTTCTTTAAGAAGATGCCCACCCTTCGTCCCCATGCATGTATCTAAGATGGAGGTCCTAAAGAGTTGAGGATGTGTTGTTAGGGGTGGTTATTGACATGGGGAGGGGGTAGGGACATGTGGAACATGTTTCTCCCATATTATTTGCACATTGGAACCAACTACCTATTCACAACAAATATTACCCATATAAGGCTATGAACTATCCAGGCAATCTAGAACTTCCCCTACCACCTGGATGGGCATGGTGTCCATATGGTATGTATGGAATTTTATTTGATTACATAGAGTAGAATATTTCAATACATGATAATTATAATCTACTATATGTGTTTGTATATATTACACTAGCAAGATCGACTGACCATGAACATCAACGAGGACAAGTTGAGCACAGTGACCTAGGTTTGTTGATACCAAAGCATAGGGTTGACCCTGATGCATTAGAGAGCTAGATGATGGACAAAATATGACAATGACTAGAATAGTTGCTATAATGTGTTAGAGCATGGGTGGCATGAGCTAGATGATGCTAATGTACGACACTGTATTGGAGTGCCACCCAATTATGAGGAGTGTAGCGATGGTCGGCTAGTGTGTGAAATATTGATCTAATGGGGACACGATACCCGTGCCTTGTGATTCTCCATTTGATGGGGGGAATTCTAATACTGAATTTTTGTATATCTGACCGTTCTTTATTTATAGAATGAGCGGCTCAGATTAATCCTGGTGCCCAAAGCTGCAAAATTATTAAAATCGCCTTTTTCATATGATAGATCCAACGGTTGAAATATTGCCACGATCAATGGTTCTAAGGCGTCATCAGAATTAAACTTATGCGCGTTTTAAACTGGTGCTTGACTCCCGATGGATCGAACGGTGGTAACACCATCAAGATCTACGACTTACAATCATTTCGGAGTCAAAACTGCTCACCTTTTAATAAGTTCGTCCTCTGTGTTTGATCAAACATTCACTTCTTCTTATCGGATCATAGATATGCGGAATTTAAACAGTTGTTATCCACCCGAACTAATCAATTACTAACACGGGCAACCCACTAACTACTAAATTTGTTCATAAAATCCTTGAGTGTTAATGAAAATGCATTGTATTCCCTAGGAACTTGTCAATGTATGTCTCCTTTTTAGTGTCACTAACATACTTGGTCAGTTTATTTGGCCAACAATGATGTGCATGCTAGACATAGAGAGTAACTAGATAATAAAAAACATCATTGCAACGAAATGAGGGAAGAAAAAAAAAAAGAGAATGAACACCACCTTATTGCTAGGAAGGCTTTGCTAGCACATTTTCAAGAAGAAAGGATGAAGGTTTCCATGTGAGGGAGGAAGACAAAACACGTTGCCAAAATGCAACAACTATGTTGGAACTATATTGTGCAGTACATTCTTCGATGTGACCCAAGAAACAAGAATGTCATTTTGATGTGTGTCGAAAGCAAGAATGGTGTATGAAGGATACAACCATGACAACAAATTTCATGAATGCATAATAAAGAATAATAACATTGGCGTTGTAAATAAATCCAATAGTAACAAAAATACCCTGTAATTTTTGGTACACAAAATTAAAACCATTGCAATGACATTGTTATGTATGTGCCAAGCAACCCAGTCCACTTGCCATCTTTTCATTATGTCTAACATGAATGGCTCCCAATTTAGTAGGAACACATCCACCTTGTTCCTTTCCACCTAATACTAGCCACCGAGGGAGTTATCCCAATGAATCTTATACCATGACTCATCAATATGTTTCTTTGTTTTGTTTAGGATGTCTCTTTTTGAGAATGTATCCCTTTCTATTTTTTTTAACAAAAACAGAGATATTTATATTAGAAAGGGCCTGGATTTCTCCAAAAAAAGAAAAAAATTACAGAGGTTCCATATACATAAATTGTATCAAAAATCTTGATATGTCTAGCATTCCTGCCTATAAATTGTGTTTTGAACAATTACTGATTATAAAATAGTGCCAAGGAAATATGGCTACAAAAGAGTAGAGTAAGTACAAAACTTTGCTAACCATGCAAAAAAATGCAGTTGTAAACTTGTGTCCACCTGGTTCTGATGTTGAACCTCCATCTCCTGAATTGCATTTGGACCTGTATTTTTTGCTTGCCCCGCTACTGGAACGTGAGGTGCAATTGGATGTCGATATGGATGGAATGCCTCATTTGAGGCTCTGGATTCTGCAAAATTAGTGGGCCAATTTGGCTCATGGACTCCATGTTGTTGTTGAGACCGGCAGATAGAGAGAATGAGGGAAGAATTTATGTTAATCACGTGCATTACGAGGTCCATTTATGCATTGTGTTGCTACTCCTAAGCTTGGAGTTGTTGATCCTGCTGCTCGATCTGCAATTTGAGTGAGGCAATTTCCTCCTATTGAGTCTACATTTGGTCCTGGAACCTGCCTATGGAGCATTTTGAACAATCACAATCTCTCTTGTCTCAACGCCACATGATGACGCAGGGATTAAAGTGATTGAAGAGCCAAATGTGCCAAGGCTTGAATTGGTAACCAACGATGTCGCCACCTTTGTAATTCGAACGCATTATTTTCCAATTGACAAAGAAAATAGAAGGTAGAAGGTCATGGAGGGTGTATGCCAATGCCATGTTGAAGGTAGAAGGAGAACCGCACGAGTGGATGATGGAAGGTGAGGTTAATATTGTGTACCTTTGAAATCTCCAAGTCGTGCAAAGAGGGATGCAAAGGGGGGTTCAAAGTACAAAGTATCAATGCTTATGTTGAGGAGTAACATAATTGTCAATTCAAAGCATAAGGGGGGACGTATGAGGAGATGGGAATCGTTCACAAGGAAGGATGACACGTGGAGGGAGAGAAGGGCACGTGTTGGAGTAAAGAGGATGGCCTGGAGGAAGGTGCACATGCGATAAATTGTTCAGAGGGAATGGCCTGATTGGTGTATTATGCTTAGGGGATAGAGACATGGATAATTGTGGATTTTAGTCTAATTTTCTCGGTTGCAAGCAATTTTTCTTCTTTGGCGAGGTAGTCAACGACGATGTTTTGATTTCTATACACATGGTAATAGGAGACTTTGTCAAATTTGTGTTCCAAGTCTTTGATTCAAAGAAGAGTTCTGGAGATGTTGGGGTGCATTGTCTTGAGAGATTTACAGAGTCCCCTTATGATCAAATCAAAATTGCCAATAACCATGACAACAAATTTCATGGATGCAAAATAAAGAATAATAATGTTGGCCTTGTAAATATAGTCAATAGTGACTAAAATACCTTGTAATTTTTGGTACACAAATTTGAAATGATTGCAATGACATTGTTCTGTATGTGCCAAGCAACCTAGTCCACTTGTCATCTTGTCAATATGTCTAGCATGAATGGCTCCCAATTTAGTAGGAACACATTCACCTTATTCCTTTCCACCTAATACTAGCCACCAAGGGAGTTATCCTAATTAATCTTATACCATGACTCATCAATTTGTTTCTTTGTTTTATTTAGGATGTCTCTTTTTTAGAGAAATGTATCCCTTTCCATTACAGGTAATCTCTCACCAGTTCTTTGTCCAAGAAACATCTGAGAATTCTTATTGTGTATCTCAACTGTAGAAAAATAAAAAAAAAATGAGAGATCCTACCCAATGTCTTATACATTTTGATAAGTGCATATGATAACACAATCATTAGTGTTTGGATGTAGAATTGGTGTGACTGTGGCAAGGCAAGTTACCATGTTTGTCCACATGTTCATACTAGATATAAATGATGAGTGTAGGGTTTTACTCTTTCTTCCTACCTCTTGGGCTGACCCAATGTTCAGATCTAACAAGCTTCCAACAAATCCCTCTAAAACTATAGGCGCTCTTGGTAAACCAGAAGGCAACACAACACATAGAGTGTACTGCGCAGTCTCATCTGAGATAGTTCTATGGGTGACTTCAACGCTCATGTTCTTGCAGTATGGGAGTGAGTGGGGATATGGGATTATACTTTGTGATTTTCATTTATTTACTATCTCATCCATCTTGATTTAATATATTGTCGTTCTTTATCCATGCATGTAAATCAACAGATCTAACTACTTCATCAAGATGTTTATCTAAGAGTTTATCATTGGCATAAAAGACATAAACAATAAACCATTCACATAACACATGAACTATCGTGGTTCACCCCCTCTTGGGCTACGTCCACAAATATTTGGCTCTTAAGCTATTTTATTATGGTTCTTCAATATATTGTGTCGCACACACTACAGTATTTGATCTTACAATCTCAACAGGCTTCTCGATCCATGTAAGACTAACTAGATCGCACCAGGATCCTCGGCCTGCGGTCTAACCCTTGGGATCGAGTTTCTTAACTCTCCTATAGCTCAACAACTTACAAATATATGAAATATCTTACAATCTTTCTCCTAGCTACACAAAACCAGTCCTCTCTTACTTGCTAGAGTCTCCAAAAACTCTCCTCTCTATCTCTCTTGACCTAGACCTCCTATGTACTTATTCATACTTATTATTGGCTTATCAACCATTACAATATCTTACCAAAACCCTAACCCTAGCACGGTTAGGTCTTCTTGCGTGTGCTCCTTGCATTTTTTCTTCCTTTGCATGTGGTTTTACCTTATACGTGTTGCTTTTCCTGCCAGTTGTCTTTCTCCCACTTTGTACTTCTCTTTCCAAAAATAGCATTTTCCCCAAAATGGGTGTGCGCCCAACATGCCCCCAACACTGACATGTGGCTCATCCTGAGACACCTAGGCTTTGTGCGCTCCCTCGATAGCCTTTGCAGTTCCTGGTCTACATACCAGTTTGTTCGAATTCCTTCCAATGTGTGGATGAATTGATGAGGCCATTCCTCTAGTGGTGTCATCCTCCATAGTGTTCTGCATTTCTCCAAGTGTTATGTTAGTGTCCCATGTCCATCATATCTCTACATCTCATTGCTTGTCAGCTTTGTGTTGAATCTAATGTGTAGTAATCGCTTACATTGGTACCAATCCTTAACTGTTTCTCTGTGTGCACCCCACCATTTTGCAGGTGTAGCCTTAAGTGCGATATCTAGGGATAAGAGCCTCTAATTATCTGATACTTCCTCTTCATATTTCATCAGGATCTCTTCTAAATCATCCATCCCATGAAAACTGGGGGGTTCTCTTATCTCTGTACCCACCCATTTTACTACGCAGTCTATTCTTGCGCACCTTCTTGTAGATACCTTATGTAGGCATTATTGCCAATTCTCTAGTCTTGTATCTGAATTAGAAGCACATGAGGTGATACTTCTCCAGCTAAGTACCCCATCTGCAGTTGGGTTAATGTAATATTTTGTGCACATCGTGGTTCTATACAGCTAGTTGATTTCTTCTAAATCCAGACAGGGTCGTTCCACAAATATTTCGACTTCGGATGGGTCCAAGGGTGCAATGACCCGGTATTCCCCTCACTCAAATGTTATTTTCCTTGTCTTCAAGTTGATTATGGTCTGGTTATCAAATTCCCAATCCCACCCAAGCAATTTTGGATAAGGTGTTGTGCCATCTACTATTTCTATTACTTCAAAATCTGCCTTAGTGCGCACTCCATCTAGATCTACTATCACACTCTTAAGCCTTCCAATTGGTAGAACTCTATGTTGGTTTGCTAGCTTCAATTGGACAGGTGAATAGCCTAGTGTGGGCTCTCCCATACACTGCCAAGTATTCTTTGGTAAGACATTTGCTTTAGATCCAAGGTCCAATATAACATCTCCCATGTTGAAATCTATGATATTGGAATTCAATCTAAATTCTTTGCTTGTCCTTCTTCTGTCATGGAGGTGATTGACTGTTCTTTGGTATAATTTCCCCCCAGTGTTCGTGTTACATATATCTAGCAGATTTTGTAATATTTTAATAGATGGTGGATCTTTGAATAACTTAACACGGGATTGCAGAAAAGTTCAGATATTACTTACTTGGTCTCCAAGGTGTACTTCACTGGTGTGGTCCATTGCTGATGACATTTCATATGTGGGGATGTCTTGAGTATTCTGCATGGAAGATGTAGATGCAACATTCTGCTTGATAAACTCTTGTCTTACCTCCTTGAAGGTTTCCTTCTCCTTTCCTGCATCAAACCACTTTGGTGGCTCAATATTCTTCTTCACCCACTAGTGTTGTATGGGCTCTTGTTTGATTGTGTCATCTCCTGTTTTAGTGCCTTTGCGCATCACTATGTTGATATTACTTCCATCCTCCCTTTCCTCCGAAGAAATCCACTAAACGTTATGATTTTTTTTATTCTGTTTTTCCTGAATCTTCCCCAAAAGTGTTGGGCATTCCTCTGTATCATGGTCTGTTGCGTGACAATACATGCATGTCGCAAGTGGAAGTGGGCATTCCCTTGCATAATGCCTTGGTTTTTGGTAGTTATTTCACACTATTGGACCTCTGCCTCTTCCAAATCCTCCTTTGCCTCGTCCTCCACCTCTGTAGCCAACGCGATCTCCACACGGTGTATTATACTAGGGTACCTGATTGTACTGTGCGAGGTTATACTATGGTTGTGCAGTATTATACTGCAGTTGCGTGTTGTTATACTGTTGTGGCGCAGTGTTATATTGAGGTGGTATATGATTAAACTGAGGTGCAACTTGTCATGTCATCATTTCTTCTTGTACCCTATACATATCTAAAGTTCGTTCCTCATTAGATCCATTGTTCTACAATTTTTTTATCATTGTGCCCTACTGACTTGAAAAAAGTACAGTATGCATTCTTTGGTACTGTCTGGTACTTTTGCATCACAGGACAGTGATATGGATCATTCCCATGTGTTTCACAAATCTCACACCAGGGTCCTCCCGTTGGTAAGGGATTTGGCATTCATGTTTCCATATACTGCACGAACGTTGGGCATTCATTCTTGTGGTGTCCTTATGTCTTGCATGTGGTACACCAAACAAATTCTCTCCTGTCCTTGCCCTTATTCTGATTTAGTTGAAAGGTTAGATTCTTCAGATCCTCTTTCAGTTCCTCTATGGATGGATCTGTCTTATGATAATGGTTTTCTTCCAGTTGTAAGGTTGCCTGTAGAGCCTCTGCTTGAGTCTATAATTTTGGTTATATGAGTGGGTATTTCAGATGTGGTAACAGAGAATTCACAAACAAATGCCTATGATGCATGTCAGTCATGTCATTCATTAATTTCCCTTTTAAACATTTGAATTCTCTAGTCAATTTCCTAGACAAATTCTCATGGTTTCTGTCTTATCTCTATCATCTCATTCATGTATTGATCCTCTAAGTTGGGCTTCTGGAACTCATTTATTAGTAGTCTTCTTACCTCTGCCAATGTGCTTGTTGTCCCTGGTGGATTTTTTACATCTAGACTCATGTACCAATCTAGTGTGTGGTCTCTTAGTGTGATGGCTAACTGCGCCAACTTTGTGTCCTCGTCTGTGATCTGTTTTGCTTCCTAGATCTTTGCACAAATAAATAGGTGTTTTTCAGGGTCTTTTGTCGCCTCACCCCTAAATTCTGGTAACCTAATGGTAAGATCATGTCATACCATTTCAAACTGCGTTGGACTACTACCTTCGCGTGGTGTATATCCTTGACTAATGCTTCCTGAATTGGCTCCCCCATTTGATGCGTTGTGACTGGATCCTTGTCCTCTCGTTCTTCTGCCACTAAAATATGGTTGTCTATATACTAGTGTTCTTTCTGGTGTACTAGTCGCACATGGGGTTATGGGTTCCATATTGACATTTACATGGATTGGAGTTCTACCTTTTGTTCCTTCCCTTCGACCACATGTCTTCCTTTCATAGGTTTCATGCAAGATTTCTTCAATCTGCTCCACAGCCTGGAGATCCTCTACCTCTTCTTCGTCACTTGCCAAGCCCTCTCTCTTTGCTATGGCTCTCTTCTTATTATTCATATTATATTGGTAGGGTACTCCACTGCACATTTTTCCAATTGTTTCCATGATCTACTTGATTTGATCTTCCTCCATTATGATTGGGTCCAAGGCCCCCTCCTTCTTTCCTTTATCCATCTCTTCCTCCATTCCTCCAGCTCTTGTTAGTGCTTCCCCCATTCCCCCAAGCACGTAGGGAAGTTTAACTATTTTACTCCATAGTCATTGCACCTTTGTTATACAGTAAGATCTTTATAGAAGTATACAACGATCGAATATACCTTCCTCATGGTCCTCTTAGAAACTCTTTCTCTGTTGCGTTGTAAGGCTTCGTAGTGTCTATTGCAAATTTTGTGATAAATCCTGCAACAATACTGTCTAACCAGAAGTCTACTGTGCGTGTGAATTTGTTATCAACTTGTTGTAACTGTGTGATATCCACAAGATTCCACTCTAAATGTTTGATCAGATTTGTTGCGTGGTTATCTTTCAACCTCAATATCCACTCCTACAACACATGTGGGAAATCGTTGAAAAATACTTCATGCAAGTCGCTAAATACATACTTGTCCAGATATTTGCACAGTGTTATTTTAGGGTTTCTATTGTCTTTTTGAGAAAACTCCAACTCCTTTGTCTTCAACCAGCTTTCGATCTCTGCCTTCGTTGGATTCCATGGTCTAAACATTCATGTTTATAGCTTCATTTTCTTTGCGATTTCTTCACGGATCCCACTCACTCGATACCATTCTGTTCCAACTAGCGACATAACCATTTGTTTGGTTTTACTCTTTCTTCCTACCTCTAGGGATAACTCGGGTTCAAATCTAACAAGCTTCCAACAAATCCCTCTAAAACTATTGGCCCTCTTGGTAAACCAGAAGGCAACACGGTACACAGAGTGTACTACACAGTCTCATTTGAGATAGTTCTATGGGTGACTGCAACGCTCAAGTGCTTGCAGTCTAGGAATGAGTGGGGATCTGGGATTATACTTTGTGATATTCATTATTTTACTATCTCATCCATCTAGATTTAATATATTTTTGTTCGTTATCCATGCATGTAAATCAACAGATCTAACTACTTCATCAAGGCGTTTATCTAAGAGTTTATCATTAAAAGAAAAGACATAAACAATAAACCATTCACATAACACATGAACTACCATGGTTCACACCCTCCTGGGCTACATGCACAAATATTTGGCTCTTAATCTCTTTTATTATGGTTCTTCAATATATCGCGTCACGCGCACTATAGTCTCTGATCTTACAATCTCAACATGCTTCTTGATCCTTGTAAGGATGACTAGATCGCACCAAGCTCCTCAGCATGCGATCTAACCCTCCGGATCAAGTTTCTAAAATCTCCTACAACTCAACAACTTACAAAAAGATGACAGATCTTACAATCTTTCTCCTAGCTACATAAAAACAGTCTTCTCTTACATGCTAGAGTCTCCAAAAAACCTCCTCTCTATCTCTCTCGACCTAGACCTCCTAGGTACTTATTCATACTTATTCTTGGCTTATCAACCATTACAATATCTTACAAAAACCCTAACCCTGGCATGGTTAGGTCCTCTTTCATGCACGCCTTGCATGTTTTCTTCCTTTGCATATGGATTTACCTTGTACGTGTTGTTTTTCCTGCCCGTTGTCTTTCTCCCATTTCATGCTTCTCTTTCCAAAAATAGCCTTTTCCCCAAAATGGGTCTGCGCCCAACAATGAGAACCATGTGTAGTTTGTCAGGAATCATTTCAACAATGTAATGCAATTGGCATCCCCTCTTCCTCCTCTCTCAATTCAAATGCTTCTTGTTTTTTCAACAAATCCTTAACAATGCCTTTGTAATATTTTGCGTTGTAAGTGTTAGCGCTGCCATTTTCCCTTTCAGTTAGAGTCAGTTTTAGTCGAGTTATGGCCCATGTGTGAAAACATGTGAATTCAGGTACGTAACAATGAAAGGGTCGAAGTCAGCAAATGGTCGATTGGCCCTTGGAAACGGGAAGGGATGTCAGAGTTGAAACATCTGTAAATGGTACGGGTATGTTGTTCCCAGAGAGTCAGGTCCTATTAAAAGGTAGTCTCTACGTGCCCCATGTCGAGTCAAGTAGTTAATGGAAGTCACATCGGCAAGTGCAGTAACTATTATTAGCTCATTATGAAGGCCAAGGGAATGAAAAATTACGGCGTTCATATCATGTATGCCCTGCAACCTTTATCATCTATACTTTACACTCGAGGATGTGCTATGGAAAATCTGCAATTCAATTTGAAACATCTAGTTGCCATGAATTCCGTGTTCTTTGGCACGATTCCTCCTTCCGCCCGATCTGTTATAAATTTCAGATGCTTTGCACCCATTTTATTCATGAAACCAGTTCCACGCACTGTTTGTAATTTTTATTGCAAGCTGAGGTTGATCAAATTTTTCGCCTTATGCATTTGTTGGATCCACCGTGCATATGATAAATACCGGTCATGCCATGGAGACCTCCCAAAACATAAGAAAGGGTGCATGAAGTAGAAAAATCACCAGGCCCGAGCCCCAAAGCGACTGGGATTCACTCTCACTCCCAACAAGCGTCCCCAAGGATCCAAATAGAGTTTTCCCTTTACCCGCGTAAACAATGATATCACACTACGTGAAACTCGGAGGGGAAGGACCTGGGCAGGAAGGAAGGAAAATAGAAGCCATGTCTCCCCAACAACATATACCTCGGAGAAGGGGCAAGCCAAGGAAGAACAAGGAAGCTGGGGAAACCCGAGTCCCAAACAAGCCACGTGCAAGATCAGTTGCCGAAGAATTACTTATGCGTGTTATTTAGTTGGAACCTGTTGAAGGTATAAGCTGAGAAAGTATGAGTAGAATGAGGAGGAAAGATGTCGTGGGTACTAATGTTCAAGAGTATTTCAGCAGCTGAAAGAGGCGAAACTAACTATCATCGAACTTTAACAGGAAAACAAGGAGCTGAGACAACAACTATCGACAAAGACCCTTGATGTGTCAGTAACACAAGGCCGTGAAGGAAACATGATATGGCTCAAGAGACAGCTCAGAGAGGCACAAGATACAATCGTACAGCTGTGCGAAACACAGAGGCTTTTAGAAGATAGGTATGCGAAGAATTTTAGAGAATGTGAAGCGGCCGAGGAGAAAGCTCGCGTGGCTCTCGCCAATGCGCAGAAGAAACAAGATTAACCAAGTTTTTTCTCGTATCCTCAAACAGAGAACAAATCTTGATAGTTTTGAAGGAGGCATTGCCATAAAACGTTTTGTCATTTTGATAACAACCATGATAGTCAAAAACAATTTGTTGCGCACATTCCCCCAACAAATGAGTGTGCAGTAGAAACCAAAGTCATTACAATAGATAGCAGGACTCTGACAAACATTTATCCCTCAAACACCTAATCGAAGGAAAGCATTGACAAATCACCCTCTCATGAAAGGACCTGGTCGATAATCGAAACCTCGTGGTGGAATATAAGCAGTCATGATGTAGCCAGATGTATTTGTTGTCTATTTTTGGAAAAGCGTCATGCGAAGAGTCCTTTAATGCAAAACAGTCGGTTTGCTAGTTTTTAGAGATATTAGTTAGAAGAGCAGGGTAGTCCAAGCGGTGCCCTCGCCTATATATTTGATCTTTTCGATGTAAGCCAGGTTGGTTGGAAAAATTAGTATAGACAGTGTCTATTGAATGTAGTTTGAGCTCAATCGAAATGTAATGCAAAAGTCTTGAAGCTTTGATGAAAAGATTCTAATTGTAGAAGTTGGATGTATTGTTTCCTTTATTTGCGTACGTACTTCCTGTTTTCTTTATTCATATATTTTTCTGTCTAAATCAGAACAAAATTTTGAACGTGTGGATTCGCTGCACAACGCCCCTTGTTCGCGTCTTTTAGACAAAACGTATTTCCTCTAAAGTTAATTCTAAATTCATTCTCAACGATGCTCCAAGTTGCTTTATGTGTTTTCTCCCCGCCACACACAACGATTTTGAACTGAAAATTGTTACTCGCTTAGCCTTTATCCTCTGAAGTTCAGTCACTAAGTCATTTGTTTCCATCGGTTCCTTAAATTCGACTCCATAGCCCAAAGTCTTACTTTCTTATGCCAATAGAACCAAAACTTAGTATCTAACAGTGTTAAATCTAGTCGACAATTTAAAGCCATATCCTAGGTCGAGAGAAAGTCTCTTTCGAGAGCCCTCTCCAAGTGTGAAAGGCTAGTTTCGGGTCTCAAAGTTGGTTGAAATAGTTACCTCTATCGTTTGTTTATCATCCGAATATATTTACAGAGTGCTAACATTCTGGTGTCATTGTCGGGGATGGAATTGAATAAATCTTCCCTGGGAGAATGACTAAAGTTACAGTTTTGACCCCTGGGGGTAACAAAGGGACAAACATCTACACTGGATGAAACCTTTACCGTTGCGACTCCAGTAAAAAAAGACCAGTAACACCAAGTAACGCAGTTCAAGAAACCTGGCTCCGAGAACGATATATACCATAGAAAAACCTGACTCGAACCATGCAGAGCATGTGGACGACCCCAAGAAAATTATGTGCAGGACTAGAGAGCAAGAGTCGGACCCATTCTATTACCTGTATAGAAGCTTTTCCTTACCCAAACACGATGCGCAAAGCATTGACAACCTTGAGTTTGATGCATTATTTGAGCAAACCATGTTTAGTTCTAAGTCGAAAACCAGCTTGGACGAGATAGTTTTCAACCAAAAGAGATTCCAAGCCCTGTTGTCTAATAATATTCCCCAAATCCCCAACCCTCCGAGAGCCATGGATTCGAGATTCACCCCCCTCATTTTGCCTGCCAACTACATGATTTTCCCCAAAATTACAGCCTAAGGATTAAGTTCTATGATGTTGAAGGGAACGTTTCAGCCCAGAAGCATTTAGATTGGTTCAACGATTTCATTGACCTAGAGGAGGTGGACTATGCAGACGCGAAAATGAGGTTGTTCGCGCAGAGTTTTGCATGGGAGGTGAGGAAGTGGTTCAAAGCCCTACGACCAACAAGTATCTAATATTTTTCCGCATTCGAAGCGGCCTTCATTGCCAGATGGGGAGAAAAGAAGAACCCTTTGCAGTTGTTGACGCAATATAATAATATGAAGAGGGCGTCAGAGGAAACAATGCAAGAATTCTCAGCCCGTTTCATGAGATTTTATAAATCAATCCCTGCAGAAGTTCACCGACCCGCTTGGGTCATGTAGCTGCGATATGTAGACTCTTTCGACGGCGATTTCACCCTGCTTCTGAGAGAAAGAAGATCAGAAAATCTAGGCGCAATGATGAGCAACGCGATCGAAGTCGAGGTAAATATGATGGTGTCGGGGAAGATCAAAGAGAGGTTCAACATAGGCGATAAGAAACCCCAGGGAGGTGCACAACCATCGACATCTCGGTCCTCGGACGACAAGTTTGACTTGATGATGAAGACAATGGAGAAACTGATGGAGAGAATGTCCATGGGAAATAGACCTGCTACCTGAGAACAGAACAACCCCAACACAGAAATTAGAACCTTGGGAGGGGTCAAGTTCCTTAGATCATAAAAAGGGAACAAAGGGAGCAGAGAGATTAAGGTGACCAACAGACAAGGCCTCCTTTCCAAAACAACTACGTGGATGAAGACTTCGATCATATGTTCGAAGACCAAATGCATTGTTGCAATGACAAGAACCCGTGCGTGTTTTGACAAAGGGTAAACATGATCGGTACATGAGAAAAAACAACGATTTTGTGTTGGAGACGAATGATGCATGGTTTGGGGAAACGGATGACACTTTGTTCTAGGAAACATAAGAGTTCAAAAAAGTTTATCAGAACGTCATCATGCAGTTTCAGAAGAAATATAACCTCAAGAGCAAGGAAGTGTCTATCGAGCCTCAGCAGACAAATCCTATAAGGAAACCTTTGGCTGACACCCCTTCCACAAGCCGACCGAAGTTGGACAACCCAACCAAGGATGCAATTGAAAAGACGAAGTCAAAGGAGGAGGCCCCGAGGAAAGCGTTGGAAACAGGCAGGGAAGCATGTGGAAAAGAGGTAGAAAAAGTATGTCCCCCTTTTAACTTCAAGCATGAAATGGATAAAATCAAAATCTATGTCTCATTCAACGAACTTATCAGAAAGGGTGAGTACCGAGAGCAGATCATTAAAATGCTAAAAATGTGAGGGACTCTCGATACTTTGAACATCCAAGTCGATCACCCTCCTATTCTATTTGGTCTGCGCATTGAAGAGACAAGCGATACCGAGGATGTTCCCCCATTTTATGTCAATTTGAAAGTCCATGACATGACCCTGCATAATCCCGTGCTATATTTCAGTGCATCGCATAATCTCATGCCAAAGGTAATCATGGACGAGTTGGGTTTGGACATCACCAGGCCCTATAAGGACCTTTTTTATTTTGATTCAAGGAAAGTCAAGTGCTTGGGTCTCATCAAGGACTTAGTTGTGTCGTTGGCCCAAATTTCTTCGAAGAACATGGTTATGGACATGGTCATGGCGTACATACCCCCAAAGTTTGGCATGTTGCTATCCAGGTAGTGGGCTGTGAAGTTAAAGGGGACTTTACAAATGGACATGTTATACACCACCATTCCCATTTTTGGCTAGGATAGATGGTTATACAGATAAGTGTTGCTGAAATATATGGTAAGCAGTAAGACGCAGCCAAATAACCATCCCATATATTTAGTCGACACTAAGGTGGGTTCCTCCGTATTCTACAATGACCTTAGTTTTGAAGAGGATGAAATGACAACCATTATGACTGTCGATGATGAAGCCACACGACGAGTAGCCAAGTGTGTCGATCCCAGAAATCATGTGGAGAACGAGATATGGAACATGAGTTTCGACAACGCAATCAACAAACAAGGGGCTGGGGTTGGCATATGGATAACCCCCCCCCCCCAACAAAGTGGGCTCAAAGCTCTACTCATACAAACTCACTTTTGACTGTAAAAACAACATGGTCAAGTATGAGGCATTGATTTGGGGCCTAAAGGTTTTAAAGGAATTAGGTGCAGAGAAGATAATAGTGCACAGAGACTCTGAGCTTATTATAAACCAGGTGAAAGGAATATATCATGCAAAACACCCCAAGAACACCCCAAGTTGATAGCTTACAGAAACTTGGTGTTGGACCTCCTCGAGGAGTTCTCAAAGTATAATCTATCAGTTGTCCCGAGAGGGAAAAATCATATCGTTGATGCATTGGCCACCTCGGCCTCAGTTTTCAAAATCCCCATCTTCCCCAACAAAAAATATTAAATTGAAGTCAAGCACAGGCCAATAGTGCCTGATAATATCAAATATCGGCAGGTGTTTGAAGATGAAAAACGGGTGGAAAGGTTTCTCCAAATGAGCGACGAGTTCGTTAATACAAACATTGACGATGAATGTTGTTGTGGTGAATATGGGAGCGTGGATGCGCACAATAATGACAACCCTTTCCAGAACCAGATAGCAGGAAGTGGCATATTAAAATTGAAAAATAACATCATCCCGAAGCTATTAGTGCCGCTGGAAAAGATATTTGATGAAAATGACGTGGCTAGAAATCCCAAGATCACTGCAAATGAAGAGGACATTGAAGACTGCAACATTGGGACTGAGGAGAACTCGAAAATAATCAAATTATCGAAAACGCTTAGTTCGGAGGTCAAGCAAGACTACGTCAAGCTCATGAAGGACTTCCCTGACGTTTTCGCTTGGAGCTATGACGATTTGAAGGTGTATGACACTAAAGTGATCCAGCATGTTATCCCTCTCAAAGAAGACCAGAAGCCTTTTAAACAAAATCTGAAATGAATAAATCCCCTCTTACTGTCGCTGATCAAAAAAGAGGTAAAGAAACTCTTCAAAGCTAAGAATATCGTTTCTTTATGGTTTTCGAAATGGGTAGCCAATTTGGTTCCTGTAAGAAAGAAAAGTGGTGAAATAAGACTATGCATGGACTTTCGAAACTTAAACAAAGTGTCCCTCAAGGATCACTACCCTCTCCCTAAAATGGACTATATCCTGCAAAAGGTGGTGGGATCCCAGAAGATGTCCATGCTAGATGGATTTTCGGGTTATAACCAGATCATGGTACACCTGGACGACAAGGAAAATACGGCCTTTACGACGTCATGGGGGATGTTCATGTATGCCAAGATGCCTTTCGGCCTGAAGAATGCGGGAGCTACCTTCCAGAGGGAAATGGACATCGCGTTTGTTGGACATTGCGTTTGTTGATGAAAAGGACAAGTTTATTTTGATCTATCTAGATGACATCACAGTATACTATGACTCTGACGAACAACACCTCAGGAACCTGAAAAGAGTTTTCCAGAAGTGAAAAAAGTTTGACATATCGCTAAATCCGAAGAAATTACATTTCGGGATGGAAGAAGGGAAGTTGTTGGGGTACATTATCTCAAAAGAGGTCATTAAGATAGACCCCAATAGGTTTGAAGGAATCCTAAAAATCGGCACTCCATGCAGTAAGAAGGAAGTGAAATCCTTCCTAGGAAAAGTAAACTTCTTGAGAAGATTCATCTTGAACCTAGCAAAGATTTTAAAGCATATCACCTATATGCTCAGAAAGGGGAATGAGATCAACTGGAACCCGGAAGCCATAAAATATTTTGAAGACATCAAGGTGGCATTGACTAGAGCTCTTGTGCTAGCTAGTCCAGACTTCACGAAAGATCTCATCCTATTTTCATTCACCTCAGAGCATACGATTGTCAGCGTGTTGTTACAGAAAGACGAGCATAAATTTGAGAAACCTATAGCCTATTTCAACATGACGTTGAGGGATGCTCCACTAAGGTACGACATTATGGAAAAAAAATCATATGCCTTAGTAAAATCCCTAAAGGAGTTTAGGAAATACATATTGCACTCCCACGTTATTGCCTGTGTGCCCAACAACTCAGTTAAGGATATCCTAACTGAGCTTGACCCCGAAGGGAGGAGAGGAAAGTGGATAGAAGCCATGCTAGAATATGACCTGGAGATTAAGCCTACAAAAAAAATTAAGGGTCAGGGCCTCGCGAAGCTAATGGCGCAATTGAACTACGACACTGTGGGAATCAATTTCATTGTCGATCTGTCAGAGAGTCCTCAGGAAGAAGCGACTGTGCAGGTGTCTCAAAATTTCGTTGATTCACGGTGGTATGCAGACATCATCTATGTGTTGAAGAAAATCCAGGCCTCTCCAAGTGTAAGTAAGACCAAGGCCAGATTTCTAAAGCTTAAAGCAGTTAAGTTTTGCATCTTGGATAACTCACTCTATTGGAAAGATCCTGAGGGAATATTGTTGAGTTGTTTGTTGGAAAATGATGCGAAGCGAGCCATAGAAGAATTTCACAAAGGTGATTGTGAAGGGCATCACTATTGGAAAACCACCGCACACAAAATCCTAAGAGCGGGTTACTATTGGCCTAGAATCTTCACAAACATGTACAAAGAAGTTTCCAACTGCCACAAATGTCAGATTTTCGATGGGAGAAGAAATATGAAACCCTTTCCACTAAAGTCGATCTCAGTCAAAACACCTTTCATGAAGTGGGATTTGGATTTCATAGGGGAAATAAATCCACCATCCTCGGTGCAACACAAATGGATAATCACGACCATTGACTACTTCACGAAATGGATAGAAGTGATCCCCACGAAGCAAGCTACCGACGTAGTCATCATCCAATTTATGGAGACAAACATATTGTCGAGATTTGGATGCCCCATCAAGATCATAACTGACAACGCGGTCGCATTCAAGTCCAAGAGGATGGACAATTTTGTCAGGATTACAATATAACCCTGGGGCATTCTACAACGTACTACCCACAAGGAAACGAGTTAGCAGAATCCTCAAATAAAATCCTAACCAAGATCATCAAAAGACTCCTACAGGACATAGCTTGGCATAAAAAGCTTATCTATGCACTGTAGGAAGACTGGGTTACCACCAAGAATTCCATCTCAACGTCGCATTTTCAGATTGTATATGACGTAGACACAATTTTCCCTTCCACACTGGGGTTTCCCGTTAGAAAGTTTTTGTAGGAGCAGGAGGTCGAGCCAGATGACACACAGAGGAGAATAAATCAGTTGATTCACACACAATAGATGAGGGAACAGGTATACAATCGATCACAACTCCACCAGGAGATGATGAAGAGAACCTTCGACAAGCGTTCTAAGCAGGAGGAATTTCAGGTAGGGGAGTTGGTGCTGACATGGGACACGAGGAATGAAGATAAAGGAAAGCATGAAAAATTCGACCACGTTTGGACGGGTCCATTAAGAGTTAGCGTGTATTGCAGGGGCAACGCTTATTTTCTAGAAGGATCAAATGGAGAATGCCTTGGTTGGGGGCATGTAAACGACGGGTTCCTCAAACATTATCTGATGGAATAAAACCTGTTTAAGTCATATGTCATTGTAAATAGTTGTTTTATTTTTGTGTCGAGTCAGTATGTCAGTAGAAAATTGAATCCCGAAGTGAAGGCCCTGAGTTTATGCTGAATCTTTTAGAAGTTGCATCGATAGGTTTAGGTTGTGTTTTGTCTTTCATATTTCAATGTCGAAGATTTGAAATAAGGCCCAATGGTCAGGCACCTAGTCTATTGTTCTTTTCTACCTCACGGGGAGGATAACATCCCCATTGGAGCCAGTTGTTAGCGCCGCCATTTTCCCTTTCAATTAGAGTTGGTTTTAGTCAAGTTATGGCCCATGTGTCAAAACATGTGAAGTCATGTACGTAACAATGAAAGGCTCGAAGTCAGCAAATGGTCGATTGGCCCTTGGAAATGGGAAGGGATGTCAGAGTCGAAACATGCGTAAATGGTATGGGTATGTTGTTCCCAGAGAGTTAGATCCTATTAAAAGGTAGTCTCTATGTGCCCCAGGTTGAGTCAAGTAGTTAATGGAAGTCGTTTTGGCAAGTGAAATAAATATTATCAGCTCATTATGAAGGTCAAGGGAATGAAAAATTGTGGCTTTTGTATCATGTATGCCCTGCAGCCCTTATCGCATGTACTTTACACGCGAGGATGTGCTATGGAAAATTTGCAATTCAATTTGAAACATTCAATCACCATGAATTTAGTGTTCTTTGGCACGATTCCTCCTTCCACCCAATCTATTATAAATTTCAGATGCTCTGCACCCATTTTATTCGTGAAACCAGGTCCATGCACTGTTTGTAATTTTTCTCGCAAGCCCAGGTTGATCGAATTTTCCGCCTTGTGCATTTGTTGGATCCACCGTGCATAGGATAAATACTGGTCACGCCATGGTGACCTCCCAAAACATAAGAAAGGGTGTGTGAAGTAGCAGAATCATCAGGCCCGAGCCCCAAAGCGACTGGGATTCGTTCTCACTCACAATAGGTGTCCCCAAGGATCCAAAGGGAGTTTCCCCTTTACTCGCAGAAACAATGATATCACACCGCGCAGAACTCAGAGGGGAAGGACCTGAGCAGGAAGGAAGGATAGTAGAAGCCCTGTCTTCCCAACATCATATACCTTAGAGAAAGGGTAGGCCAAGGAAGAACAAGGAAGCTGGGGAAACCTCGAGTCCCAAACGAGCTGCGCACAAGATCAGTTGCCGAAGAATTACTTATGCGCGTTATTCGGATGGAACCTGTTGGAGGTACAAGCCAAGAAAGTAGGAGCAGAACGAGGAGGACAGATGTCGCGGGTGTAACAGTTCCTGGCCGTCAACCCACTGGTCGGGTAATGCTACTGTGCGTAACAACATCATTATCATACTTAATTAATAACATGCATTTAAATCAAATTAAACACATTTAACTTAGAGTAAGCACAAGATTACTGCTAACATAAATAATCCCTAGCATTAAAAATAATTCATATGCACAACAGAATACATGATACATATAAGCATCACACGCATGCAAAACATAATATTAAGCATAAGCTGATACTTATCTTTAAAACCGTGGTAATTCCACCAATTGCGTGTAGACCTTCCACGAACCTCCTAGCCTTAGACCACGTTGCTCATCACTCTCAGCAGTAGGTCACCCCCGAGCTGGGACTAAGCTCCACCGGGTAAGGAATCCTAGGCCAGGTAAGGTTTACAAGAAGAATACACATAAAAGAAGGAGGATTCTCTCCCAGGAACCACTTATTCCCACTGCACATAGACTCTCCTTCCCCACATGCCTGTCCCACCCCAGGAGTATACACCTTCTCTGTCACCTAGACTTTCCTTTGGCTGCTAACCTCCCTTGCCTTGGGCTTCAGCAACAGACCGGACCAAAAATCTCCGAGCTCTATGGTAGCTATAGGGTTCCTTCCAGGAGCTCTCTCCTTCCTCCGCGCACTCTCTCACCTGGAGAGAGTCGCTCACAGGCTTGGTAAAACCTGCCTCTTCAACAACAATGACCTCCCTCACCTGGAGAGAGGTTACACACAGGTCATACAACCAGTTTCCTTAATCTCGTTCTCGTACAAAGCAGAAAAACAACAAGGCTCAACAACGAACATACAACAACAACAAACCACACCCAGCCAAGAACTGTGTGGCTGCTACAATCAACTGGGACAACAAACATGGGTTTCCCAAACAGATGATAGACAGACGCTTCAGTGTAACAAGGCTCAACCATTACGAGACACTTTGGGTTTCCCCAACCAACAATAAAGGACAGACTCACGACTCTGGCTTCAGAGATGCGTAAGGTGTATAGAGATTTCATGCAGAGACTCCCATAGTTCAAGTAAAGGATCCAGCATAAAACACCCAACAGAGGTTGATCGGGAATGCCCTCCCATTCAGACGGAATATGGAGAATGGACTCTCTGACTCAGGTGATGGATGGAGGAATTGGAAGGTCGAACCCTGGATTCAGGTGATGTTTGGAGGAATTCCCACCCAAATCCCATGCAACATTCGACGGAATGGAAATTGAACCCCCAACACGGCTCATTTCCTGGGTTAAATCACATGCACCTGGGTCGACACATGTCACCCATGAAGCTGCATGCGTTCCTCCCTAAGAACTTAGGACAAAACATAGATTTCACATGGCTTTTGGAATAATATTAAAATATTATTCCCATAGACTTAATCCCCTAGGCTCAACACTTAGCCTCTCTTTCCAACCTTCTAGCCCCCAATCCCTTACCCAGGCTTTGTGGAAGCTTAGTCCCCCATCACTCATTCATCGTGGTCGGTCCACACGTAGAGATGTTTATCTTTATTAATAATGTGCATAGTTACATGTACAAACACAGGCTCTTGGCCTTCAACACTTAGGCTCCCTGGCCTAATAACTCATAACCCCATCATATTATATAAACTTAGCTCACCGGCCTATAAATCATAATTACAATTCATAATGGAATCGGGGCAAGTCCTTGGGGTATTACAATCCCCTCCCCTTATTTTTGCACTGTCCTCAGTGCAACTTTCACACAACATCAACAAGATTTCCAAAATCTTAAAAAATATGTGGGTATTATGCCCGCATAGCGTCCTCATGCTCCCATGTCACGTCCTCAGGACCGTACTAGGTCCACTGGACCTTTACAAGCTCAATAGCTCAATTCCGAAGCTGTTTTATTTTCCTGTCCAATATGCGCACAAGATGCACTTGCAAGACACCTTGTTGCTCCTCCTGAATCACATTCCAATTGATTACATGATTAGCATCAGGTATATATATTTCTTAAGTAATGAAATATGAGACACATTATGTACAGTCATGGATGCGGTAATGCAAGCATATATGCAATGTATATATATGTATATACAGACAATTTTAATAACATTATAATTGTATACAACATACACAACATACAATAAATAGAGAATTGTACCTATCTTTTGATTCAGAAGACCTTCCACCCCTGAACAGGGCTATGACTCCATCGGGTCAATGGCTTCCCAAGATAGCCATGGTCCACAATCCTTATCCACATGGTCTAGGCCAAGGTACTAGACCTCAGCAACACTCCAACCAACAGTCTCTCAATCCCCACATGCATGTCCCACCCAGGAGTATACACCTTCACAAGAACAGTCCATCGGTGCTACACCTCCCTTTCCTTGGGCTTTAGCAACAGGTCGGACTGGAAGTCTTAGAGCACCATGGATCGAGGAGTTCCAACTTCCCTCAAAGGTTTCCAAGCAGCATCTTCCCGAGATACTCTTTGTAGTCAAACTTTTAACTTTTATCAACATCATCTCATCTGCATCAACCACATGCAGTTATCATGAGAGAACATAAAAGAATTCATTTAGGAACTCCAATTAGTTCGAAAGGAAATTCAAATTTTATCCCCAAAACATGACATTCTATTTCATGATTCATCTTAGTTGTTGCCATATTATGAATGCAACCATCCTTGTGATTTTCCACAGGCACCAAACTGCATACAATTTTCCTGCAAGACTTCATCTTGCATACTGCYAACAAATTGTCAGTATTTTYTGTACATCATAATTCAACATGTACAACATCTTATGCAATGATYTTAGAATTTYYTGCACCTAGCAATTCAATCASAATTACCAAACAACTTGAYCAAATAGAATGACTCGTCATTCTATGCATATGCATGTTCATAATTAACAACAGTAAGTTTATTATTTCAATTTTCTGAACATAAAATTTTATGTAGTCTCTATTCCTGTGACTACCTGGCTTGTAACTTTCTTGTTGCAATGTTTAATAATTCCTAAAATGTTCTCAACTTCATGGGTTAGCAAAATTTCAACCATTAGTATAATTATTTCCATGCAATAATATATATGCATGTACTTACAAAAGATATTCAACCATTGCATTTAGTATACAATTCTATCACTTATTATGCATGAGTGCAATTCTCAATGCATTCTTCTTCAGTGCACCTTGCATTGAATTACATAATGCTCTCTATTTCAGTTATGTATCTCACCATCCATGAGTTGGAATTCTGGCCAATGTGTTGCCACCTTGTCCATACACTTCCTATTATCTTCCCAATTAATTGGATGCCTTCCTTTTCGACCCGAACATTACACCAAGAATATAATTCTGTGTTGTTCATTAGTGTTAGCAAAACGGTTGCAGCCCAAGTTTTATTTAAAAGTAGGAAGCTTTTAGTACCTGTGTGGCTCATAACCTTTCCATATCCATACCTTGCCATATCCAACCAGGTCCTAGTCTTATACATGACTAGCTTACTAGCATCTATTCCTATAACCAATTTTTATCTTTAATTCTTTGTTTATTACCCCATAACCAAATTAACATGACATTTTACTATGTCAGTGTGTGCATTCAGAAGCTGAAAAGATTCGAATTAATACAGGCCTCTAGCCTTTACCACCTCCAGTGGTATGCATTCAAATAATATAATCATGTGATTTTATAAAATAGCTCTGGCTGAGGAAATTCTTACCAAAATTTCCTTTCAGCAATTATGC
>ML789815.1:742338-757255 GCA_009831015.1 Picea engelmannii
TAAAGCCAGAATGACGAAGGGGGTGCGGAATGGAACCTCATCCGTGAATTTGAGTGCCTGGATTATGACCATCCAGATCTACGCCCTCTTTAAATTAAATTTTCCCAAGCCTTGCTGATGGATGAATGGCTGAGATGACCTCGGCGCTTTCAACATGAAAATCCCGAAGGGCCCCTACTCGTGGCTCAACTATTGCGCCATGTGTTCTTCAGATGGACGGTCCTGATTCTTTCAAGATTTCTGGCACCGGGGGTTCACGATGCAACATTTCTCGAAATCTCGATTGACCAAACCGCGAAAGCATGGATGTACGTCGCGTGTCCTCCAGAGGAACGGTCAAGATGGCATTTGATGTTAGAAGATGGTTGCCTTCATTATCAGGCTCGCTTAACGTGACTGGATGCTAGGACCATGGGCTTAGCTTCAAAGGCACTTATCATCATTTCTAGGTTCAGGGTTTCGAGATGTAGAAAGACGTGAAACCCTCACCCTTCGAACTCCCAAATGCCAAAATGCCGACGTGACTAGATCTTGTGCCACGCATCCTTTGGATGGACGACTGAGATCCTTTCTTGCATGCAATATAGACACTACCTATTGCACTAATCCCGGTGCAACTCTGCTAGCCGCAATTTCCCATCGTCCGTCGATCTACTTTTATAGATGAATCTGGGCCATTGACAACATAATTTTGCCCTCTCACTTGATTTTTAGCCTGAAATGGGGCTTTACATGCTACGCTTGGGCGTTCTTCATGCAACCTGCAGCTCTAGATGCTCTCGGGCCCAAGACAAGAATTGTTCCTAACATTAGGCTCCATGGGGGATAGAGTCGTCCCTGTGATGCTCTAAGAACTCATTCCGCAGCTTCAGTGCCTTACTGTTGGGCTATGGAGTCAGGCTCAAAACATCCCGCTGCTAAAAATATAGGCCGAAAAATAAAAGCAACAAAATAAATATACATGCTCAAAGGATCTTATTTATATACAATCCTAAAATAATAAAACACTTTACATGGGGCTAGGTGAAAGCAAACTTCCACCATAGCCAATCAAGTAACTTCCTAAATGGAAGCTTTTTCTTTCTGTCAATGATCACCAGCAGATGGTGTAACCGTGACAGCAGAACAACTACATTCTTCAACTTCTCCTCACAGGGTGAAGTTGATATGGAATAAGGCTGCTCCAAGGCATAAAGGACATGCCACTCCATGTACTCATTGACAGGATCATAGAATGAGTGGAAAACCCTGTGAAAAGGGTAACAGCAGGCCTGCTCTGCTCCATAGCTACTCCTACAGGGATGAACTTCATGAGTCTGCATAGGTGAATGGGCGGGCTCCGGGAAGGAAGTCACGTGTTCCACTGGTTCTTTCTGCTCTTCTTCTTGGCTCTCCCCCAGGTCCAATTCGTATTCATCATAAATAGGGACCATAGGGTGGTTTTGCTTGTTGACTAGCTCTTCAGTATCTCTACAGTGATCAAATGTAGGATAAGCTTGCTGCTCATCATCACTATAATATACATCAAAAATGGGTTGTCCTTCATTGATATGATCCTCCTCCAGAACAGTGATCCCGTCAAAAGTTTTTGTTTTAGGGATAGTGGGACCTGCTGGTTCTGGCTGCTCACACATAATCTTTTTCTCTTTATTCCCAAGTAAAAATATATCGTGAGAAACCCCTTGAAGGAAAAGAGAAAAATCCTCCTCCACAACCATCCCCTCTTTAAAAATGGGGAGGTCTTCGTCGTCATAAGCAGGGCTACTAGGAACATCTACTTCAACCCGATACCCAGGTAAGCCATCTACTATAGACCACATCTACTCTATAAACTCATAATTTTCACAATAGGCATGTTGATCGTTATGAACATCTAAAAGAACAGGTGCATCTGAAATAATGTCAGATGCTTTCGTTCTAGGGCTAACACAATTAATATCATTCAACACCTCTGTTTTTTCATGGCAAATGCTTTCCTCCACAGTAAAGGCTTTATCATGGACATGGTCTTCAGGGCCAGCAGAGGCTTCATGAAGCAAAGAAAACTCCTCACAACAGTTTTCAAACAAACAATCAGTTGGATAGTAGTCTTTACAAAATGAATTGAAAGCTGTATGAAAACCTGTTAAAGAGTGGATGCTTGCAGCGGGAAGAGACCGACACCTTTCAAGAGTAGCTCCCTTCAATGAATACCTGAAGAGATTAATCTGGACATCTTCATGCATGATATTAAGTTGATGAATAACCTCATGAAAGTCCAGTAAATGCTCAGCTGGTACCTCCCAACTCTTTGCGTGAAATTCAGGGAGGAAATTTTCCCATATGTCTCTATCAGAAAGTTTATTAGGAAAACCAACTATCTGGGAAAAGTCACAGAAAGAAAACCTTTTAGCTAAGATTTTCTGCATATCGAACCAGTGGAGTCATTGATTGATCCTTGAATCATGGAGTCGCCAGGTGAAATATTTACAGCTTTGAATGTGTCTGGTCCTTGTTCACCATCAAAGACCAGATCTTAACATTGTTGTTACCCCAGGAAGCTTATCAGGCTGAGAAAGCAACTGTTGAAACCTTCTCGAGAAAGCTCCTTAGGGTCAGCTTTCAGGTGCGCTAACAATAGCTACAGTTGAAACAGTGAAGTGGAAACAATGGAATCGCCATAGTGGAGTCGCCAGGTGCACAGTAGCAATCTTTAAGGGCTCTGATGTCTGATGCACGTTCAGAATCAGAGGCTCATTGTCGTTTTTTCGAGGGAAAATATTCAACTTCGTCCCCGGCAGCGACGCCAGAAATGTTGGCAACGGAAGTCACTCCTGGATTGCAGCAGGAACAGAGCCCGACGCCCATCAGTTTTATGTCACGGTAGTTTTTAATGGGTGATCAAATGGGTAGAGACTTGGGAAGATATCACTCAAACTCGGGGACTAGGTCTGGCATGCGAGGAACAAAGGAGGTCTTGATCTAACTTCAATCAGTGGGTTGATTTGAAAATGAGCAGGTTGAAGACTTGGTGAGGGGAGTGGACATACTACCTTAAGCAATAGGCCTTTCAGTAATTTGTAGAAGAAAAACTCTGAATGCGAGATCCTCTGGTTCAGAGCTTCAAGAAACTGAGAGGGGGGGGACTTGACTAGATTCTCCAATTCCAAGTTATTCGGCGCTAAGAAAATCACAGAGACCGATTAGAAACAGTGAAACTGCTACAGTGATCAAACTCTGCATCATCCTATAATAGTTATCACTCGACTGGATTCTCCAATTTCGAGTCGTTCTAATGCAGTGTAGACAAAGACGCAAAAGAAAAACTAGCATTCATCGGACAAGAAATCTCAAGAGTCTAGACATAACTAGGAAAACAATGCTTCATTAAAGTTTACCACCGGGAGCCTTGCTCAACCATCGATCCTTTTTAAAAATGGCGAAAACGCCTACATATACTCAAAAATAACAACAACATCAAAAACGAGACGTTGCATTAAAGAATTGCATCTACCTGGCTTCTGACAGCCTGCCTATGTAGACTCAGGATGATCGTGTGCCTATGACAGACGCCATCAAATTTCAAATTGTCCTTCTGTAGGTGAGTTGACGTGCTTTTAATTCGTCATCGAACTTTCCCTTTATGGCGGAGCCGATGTCTAACCACCTACAACAACTGCAATAACTGCCATCTTGGGATCAGGAATGGCTCTGGTCAACTCTGCCTTTTTGGGAGGTGGAGGTCTTTTCAAGGGGCCACCTGGACCAGCAGAATGGCTCACGAGATGAGAGGTGGAAGATGTGGAATGCTCGACGAGGATGTTGTAGTTGCCGGTATGGTATGGTGAAGGGACAGGAGACAGCGAATGGAGGGAGGTGTTGAGGTAGAGGTGACTGGGAGAAAGGGACACATGGCAGGTGGTGAGGACTTAGGACCATTATATTTGTGCCACGTACAGATAGGGGGCCCGCTAGAGTGAAATTCCATTCCGTACCCCCCCCCTTCCATTAAAGGAAGAACCGATGGGGGGGTCCGGAATCCAATACAGACTGTAGATCTAAACGCTGAGACTTGGGCCGTCCAGATGCACACATACATTATCTCCGATTCTGAACTCCCCCACTCTCATTAAAGATAGAATGACGAAGGGGGTGCGGAATGGAACCTCATCTGTGAATTTGAGTGCCTGGATTATGACCGTCCAGATCTACGCCCTCTTTAAATTAAATTTGCCCGAGCCTTGCTGATGGATGAACGACTGAGATGACCTCGGCACTTTCAACATGAAAATCCCGAAGGGCCCCTACTCATGGCTCAACTATTTCACTGTGTGTCCTTCAGATGGACGATCCCGATTCTTTCAGGATTTCTAGCACCGGGGGTTCATGATGCAACGTTTCTCAAAATCTCGATTGACCAAACCGCAAAAGCATGGATGTACACCGTGTGTCCTTCAGAGGAACGGTCGAGATGGCATTTGATGTTAGAAGAGGGTTGCCTCCATTATCAGGCTCGCTTGATATGACCGGGTGCTACGACCATGGGCTTAGCTTCAAAGGCACTTATCGGTGTTTCGGGGTTCGGGGTTTCGAGATAAAGAAAGACGTGAGACCCTCACCCTTCCAACTCCCGAATGTCGAAATGTCGACGTGACTAGATTTCTTGCATCACAATATAGACACTACCTATTGCACTAGTCCTGGTGCAAATCTGCTAACCGTGATTTCCCGTCGTCCGTCGATCTTATTTTATAGATGAATTAGGGCCGTTGACAACGTAATGTTGCCCGCTCACTTGATTTTTAGCCTAAAATGGGGCTTTACGTGCTACGCTTGGGTGTTCTTCGTGCAACCTGCAACTCTGGATGCTCTCGAGCCCAAGACAAGAATTGTTGCTAACATCGTGGTTTCGAAAAATAGTTTCCCCTCTTTTCTTCTGATCTCTAGTTTTCCGAAATCCACGTGAGTCAGATCCAATGACTCAAAGCTCCTTGTAATCCAATGGTGTGGATTCTTTCTTGTGAATAGGGACTTCGCGGTTCACAAAATTAGAAAACAGTTCTCCTCCCTTTTTCAACTTCCGTCTTCATGAAATTCAAGTGTGTCAGATCAACGACTGACACTCGCCATGATTCAATGGTCTAGATCTCTCCTCGCGAATCGGAAGTTCGTGTTTCAGGATTTTCAAGAACAACTTCCTCTGTTCTCCCAAATTTTGATTTTTTGATTTTCCGATGAAAGAAATCAACGGTTCGATCTTCCTTGAGATCAACGGTTCAATACCTCCCTTGAGATTTTGAGTGTTGAATGACTCTTAGTGTCATCCCCCTCGTAGTTTCTTTTGATCTAACGACACACGACTATCGATGCTTCTCCCTCCAAGGATTCCTACCATCCGTTCAAGTTCTCAATGAATTCTTTCCAAATATTTTGGCGTCAATTCTTCTAGACTTGACTTCCTCCCTAACTTGAAGGATTTCAAATATTTCGAAGGCTTCAACGATGTTTTCCCTCCCAAGCTTCGGTTAATGAAATTTTAACTTCACCTTGCCACACACTTGCGCTCTACGTGCGAACTTGCACTGTTTCTCCCTGAGCTTTTAACTTACTCAGTCTCAAAGGGACTCGACCCTTCTATGTTTTCCAAAAGACTTTCTGGTGCCCTCCTGGCACCCTCTACACTCGTCTCCTGGAGTCTTTCGAACTTAAAACAAGTTCCCTCTATAAGCACTCCTTGCGCTTGATATGCACACTCTACATACAAAAGTTCTACACTATCTCTTCTAAGCTTCATTTTCTGAACTGGAAGCATTATGTGTCTCTTCCATTTCCTTGCACTTTGTGGCAATTCAAATCCATTCTGGCACTCATCAACCTTCTGCAATACAATGCGCAGACGACTAGAATTTGTCAGGCCTTCGTTTCTTGACAATTCCTTCATCATTCATAAAAAATCTAATTTAAGAAAATGTTTCAATTTCACGAATTTTTCGAGCTCTGCTCGGCTCTGTACTTTTGGGTAATATCTCCCTCTTTCTTAGTCCCTACCCACATGACCAAGGGTCATGACCAAGTGCTAGACTACTAGGTGCTACTCAGGCCTTTGGCCTTTGAAGAGTTTAAGGCACACACAACTATCTCCCGGAGTTCTGATTTACCGAATCTGTGTAAATCGGGTGGATCGACGGTCTACGTTTACCCAACATCCAACGGTTAAAATCCGTTGCGGTTCTTCCATCTTCGAAGATTTCGGGACTTCGGTTTTAGGTCCTTGAGGCTTTCAGACTTGCTTTCCTTTCCAACCCCTGACTTCCGAAATCCCAATTTACTTTACCCTTCGGGCCCACATAGCACAGTTGTCACCCACAACCATGGTGGCACGTGGCACGTTCAGGAGGGTTCACATCACCTCAACGACATCATCGCCTAAGCTCACTCTGTTTTTCCCCAAAAACTGAAATTGTGTAATCGTGACTTACCTTCTGCTTGATCTAATGGTCAATCTGTATACTCTTGATCTATGGTGTAGATCGTTTTGGAACTTTCGGGGTTTCAGATTTTGGTCACAGAGGTTCTCGCACTCGCTTCCCTCTCCAACTCCCGACTCCAGAACTTTCGACCTCTCTCGCCTTGGGCCCATAGCACAGTTGTCACCCACCAAGGTAGTGACACATGGTGTCCTTAAGAAGGTCCACCTCACTCCCAACGACGTCATAGGGCCCCACTGCTTTCACTTTTCATTTTGGAGTTTTGAGCATCAGGAGTTCGTGCAACTACACATCTCAAACTTCTGTTTGCCGAAATTCTGAAATCATAGTCTATTAATCTACTTGATCCAACAGTCCTAATTCCCCACGATCTGACGACTTAGATCTCGTCGGCATTTCATGTATCAGGATTTCGTGTGTCACAAGGTCAAAAGATTTTCCACCTTCATCCTCCCTATTCCCGAAATGTCGATTTCTTCCTGGACAATTAACGATCTAGATCTCTCTTAGATTGACGGTTGTGATCCAATCATGAATTCGCATTTCATGAATTCTCATGAACTCACACTTTGACCATTTCAAGTTACGAGTCAGCGAAAGGTTGATCGCTCCCCACGCGTCCTTTTCGATGGATGGTCCTGATGAATTCGGGATTTCGCGTATCACGATTTCCACACTCCTATGCAACTCAAAAGATTTTTAAGCCTTGTGCAAGTTCTCTAGATCTAATGGTCGTGAGTTTTCTCCTTTCCTCCCGAACATATCCTATGGCTCCAACACTTCTGGTGTCGAGTTCTTTCTCTCCCTGTGGCCATATACCACACCGGCTACAGTTTTATAATACTGCTACACCTACTGAGCTTTGTAACATGGTCAAGTAGCCCATCACTCAAAAACATTCTGAGGTATGAAAAATATATAGGTTATAGTCTTCAATATCTTCCATATTGTCGAATCAATATCTATCTCCTTCAATATATTCATCTGTTGGCTAGTCCTCCATACACAATTTCTTCTCAAAACCTCGGTCCAAAGACCACTTATCCGGCCCATCTAGGATCAGCATTGAAACTATGCTCTAATACCATATTGTAACATTCCCCGGCCATCAACCCACTGGCCGAGCAACGTTATTGTGCGGAACAACATCATTCTCATACTTAATTAATAACATGCATTTAAATCAAATTAAACACATTTAACTCAGAGTAAGCACAAGATTAATGCTAACATAAATAATCCCTGGCATTAACAATAATTCAGATGCACAACAGAATACATGATACATATAAGCATCACAAGCATGCAAAACATAATATTAAGCATAATCTATTACTTATCTTTGAAACCGTGGTAATTCCACCAACTGCGTGTAGACCTTCTACGAACCTCCCAACCTTAGACCACGCTACTCATCTCTCTCAGCAGTAGGTCACCCCCGAGTTGGGACTAAGCTCCACCAAGTAAGGAATCCTAGGCTAGGTAAGGTTTACAGGAAGAATACACGTAAAAGAAGGAGGATTCTCTCCCAGGAACCATTTATGCCCACTGCCCACAGACTCTCCTTCCCCACATGCCTGTCCCACCCCAAGATTATACACCTTCTCTGTCACCTAGACAGATCTTTGACTGCTAACCTCTCTTGCCTTGGTTTTCAGCAACAGACCGGACCGAAAATCTTCGAGCTCTGTGGCAACTACAGGGTTCCTTCCAGGAGCTCTCTCCTTCCTCCGCACACTCTCTCACCTGGAGAGAGTCGCTCACAGGCTCGGTAAAACATGCCTCTTCAAAAAAAATCACCTCCCTCACCTAGAGAGAGGTTACACACAGTTCATACAATCATTTTCCTTAATCTCGTTCCCGTACAAAGCAGAAAAACAACAAGGCTCAGCAACGAACATACAACAACAGCAAACCAAACCCAGCCAAGAACTGTGTGGCCGCTACAGTCAACTAGGACAACAAACACAGGTTTCCCAAACATATGACAGATAGACGCTTCAACATAACAAGGCTCGGCAATTACGAGACACTTTGGGTTTCCCCATCCAGCAATAAAGGACAGACTCATAGCTCTGGTTTCAGAGATGTGTAAGGTGTACAGAGATTCCACGCAAAGACTCCCATGGTTCAGGTAAAGGATCCAACATAAAACACCCAACAGAGGTCGATCGGGAACGCCCGCCCATTCAGACGGAAGATGGAGAATGGACTCCCCGACTCAGGTGATGGATGGAGGAATTGGAAGGTTGAACCCCGGATTTAGGTGATGTTTGGAGGAATGCCCACCCAAATCCCATGTAACAGTCAACAGAATGGAAAGTGAACCCCCAACATGGCTCACTTTCTGGGTTAAATCGCATGCGCCTGGGTCGACACATGTCGCCCATGAAGCTGTGTGCGTTCCATCAACATGCATTCCTCCCCAGGAACTTAGGAAAAAACATAGATTTCACATGGCTTTTGGAATAATATTAAAATATTATTCCCAATGACTTAAGCCTCTAGGCTCAACACTTAGCCTCTATTTCCAACCTTCCAACCCCCAATCCCTTACCCATGCTTTGTGGAAGCTTAGTCCCCCATCATTCATTCATCATGGTCAGTCCACACGCAGAGATGTTTATCTTTATTAATAATGTGCATAGCTACTGTACAAAATCAGGCTCTTGGCCTTCAACACTTCTAATAACTCATAACCCCATCATCTTATATAAACTTAGCTCATCAGCCTATAAATCATAATTACAATTCATAATGGAATCGAGGCAAGTCCTTGGGGTATTACAGTGGGTACTAATGTAAAGAGTCATCTCAGCAGCTGAAATAGGCGAAACTAACTATCGTCGAATTTTGCCAGTAAAACAAGGAGATGAGACAACAACTATCGACAAAGACCCTTGAGGTGTCAGCAGTGCAAGGCCATGAAGGAAATGTGACGTGGCTCAAGAGACAGCTCAGAGAGGCGTAGGATACAATCGTACAGCTACATGAAACACATAGGCTGTCAGAAGATAGGTATGCAAAGCATTTCAAAGAATGTGAAGCGACCGAGGAGAAAACTCGCGCGACTCTCGCCAGTGCGCAGAAGAAACATGATTAACCGAGTCTATTCTCGTATCCTCAAACAAAGAACAAATCTTGACAGTTTTGAAGGAGGCAGTTCCCTAAAACGTATTGTCGTTTTGATAACGACCATGACAATCAACAACCACTTGCCATGCACATTCCCCCAACAAATGAGCGCGTGACAGAAACCAAAGTTGTTATAGTAGATAATAGGACTCTGACAAACACTTGTCCCTCAAATATCTGATCAAAGGAAAACATTGACACATCACCCTCTCATGACGAGACCTGGTCGATAACCGAATCCCCGTGGCAGAATATAAGCAACCATGATGTAGCCAGATGTATTTTTTTTCTATTTTTGGAAAAGCATCATGCGAAGAGTCCTTTAACGTAGAACAATCAATTTCCAAGTTTTTAGAGATATTAGTTAGAAGAGCAGGGTATCCCAAGCAACACCCTCGCCTATATATTTGTTTTTTTCGATGTAAGCCAGGTTGGTTGGCAAAATTAGTATAGACAGTGTCTATTGAATGTAGTTTGAGCTTGATCGAAATTTAATGCAAAAGTCCTGAAGCTTTGATGAAAAGATTATAATTGTAGTAGTTTGATGTATTGTTTCCTTTCTTTGCGTACGTACTTCCTATTTTCTTTATTCATATCTTTTTCTGTCTAAATCAAAAAGAAATTTCGAACCTGTGGATTCGTTGTGCAGTGCCCCTTGTTCGCGCCTTTTAGACAAAACTTATTTCCTCTAAACTTAACCTTGAATTCATCCTCAACGGTGCTCCGATTTGCTTCCTGTGTTTTCTCCCCGCTGCATACAATGATTTTGAACTAAAAACGGTTACTCTCTTAGCCTTTATCCTCTCAAGTTCAGTCACTGAGTCATTTGTTTCCATCGGTTCCTTAAATTTCACTCCATAGCCCAAAGTCTTACTTTCTTGCGCCAATAGAACCAAAAATTAGTATCTAACAGTGTTAAATCTAGCTGACCATTTAAATCCATATCCTATATCGAGACAAAGTCTCCCGAGAGAGTCCTCTCCAGGTCTGAAATAGTTACCTCTGTCCTCTGTTTATCAGCCAAACAGATTTACAAAGTGCTAACAGTAAGAATTCCATTCTTGAAAAGAATACAAGCAAATGTTAGATCTAAGTGCTAAAATAATGTTGACATATATGTGCATTCACATTTATAAGTGACAAGTTAACAATAAAAGAAAAAAAAAATGTTGGCATATGACTAATGGCATTCACATTTAAAATTAGCAAGTTAACACTGCCGGAAGAAATTGCTCCAACATATTTCCAATGGCCTTCATATTTAAAATTAGTAGGTTAGTAATACAAGAAGAAATAGTGTTGGCATGTAAAAGGCCATGCCTAGAACATGGAATAATGTCATCTTGTCAAAAAAATCAATGTAATACCACGATTTTGACCCTTGGGATGTATTGGATCAGATTATGTACAAATTGTAAACAAGTGGTTAAAAAGATGAGAGTTGGGTCATTTGATCTTGAATAAATGACCTCACGTATAAATTATGTAAATACACTTGTATGGATTCCTATTGTGGAGCTCATAGACAAGGCTTGACTAGTGAATGACTAGGCATGTAGACATTTTAAATATAGCTTCTATAGACAATGTGATAGAGCTATCACTATGTACTAAAAAATGTGTAAATTTTAATGTTGGAATATAATATACAATGGTCCAAGCTGGATGTAGAGAGAACAAGAGGGGATATGATTCCACAACAAGTGAACAAGAAAGGGGGCCTATGTGTTGGGTGTTCCTCTATTGCCAAGTTTCAACCTAGGAACTATTCTCTTTTCCATCCTGTGCCCTAATTGGAGCCATCTGCCTCTTTTAACTCGAGGAGCCAATAATGAAGGCAGGTGGAGGTTGGTGAGAAAGTCTACCTCACATAGTCATTGAAGCATGGGTTAAGTACAATCATTATGGGTGAAATGTAAGCGTACGTCATTCTCCTACCAAAGGGGAAAATATTCCATTATTCCCACTACACTGTGATTGCCATTCATTTGGACAATCAAGGGTTGTTGGTTCCCCCACAAGTGTTTCCATGTTGTGTTCTTTATATCCAACCATTCTCCAAATCTAAAAGTGATCAAATCAACATTGTAGAAGAATGATTTGTAGACCTGGGATGAGAGATAGAGGTTGCAGGCGAGAATAGGGGTTGGGAAAGTGTTTAACAGGTTGTCATTGATGGCAAGTACAACAATGAAGAATGTAATAGATGGGCACCAGAAGTATTTTGGGAAGAAGCTGTAGAGAAACCTCGATAAGATCAGAAGAGATAGTGCAGAGGATGTTTGGTATGTTTTATAGGCAATGTAAGCTTGTCATTGATGGCAAGTACAGCAGTAATGATGGCTTGAGTACAGCTGCAATGATCAACAAGCAAATAGAAGATAAGTCTAGGAAGATCGAATGATCAAAGGCAACACAACGTTGATCAGGCATGATGAAGTCCCGTAAAGTTTTTGAATCATTTCTGATCGTTGGATCCCATCCAAAATTCTCGGTAGAATGAGGGCCATCAGATCTGAATATAGACAAGAAGAGCACGCTGAAGAGGAGGATAGATCTCAGGCATTAGATCTGAGTGTAGGGTCCGACCACCGTTGGATCGAGGAGAACCTGCATGATCTTTAAAGTGCAAGGAGTAGAGGGATCACAAAATCCCGAAAGAAGGAGGACCGTCCATCTCAGGGGGTTATGTGGACCGTTGATCCGACTCCCTGTCGGAGTTTCGGGGATCGAAAGTTGGAGATGACAAGTAATATCATCCACAGAAATCCCGATTTCGCGATATGAAAAATCACGACGTAATCTGAGCCGTCAAATCAAGATCACATCTAGACCGTCGATCCGACTGACATCAGCAAACCATGTCAGCTAGGAACACGTGGCACAACCAGGTAATGACAAGTGTCAAACTGATTCAACATTCCAAGCACATGTAAGTCACGAATCAGGGTGACATGTGGCAGTTATTTAACACATGTGGCGTCAGCAGACTTACTCCATATCAGAGTTTCGTGAATCGCGACATAGAGAGACAAGAAAACAACGCAACAAGAATGTCAAAATCGTGATATGTGAATCGCAATTCAATCGCAGTCGTTGAATCAAGATTGAATCTGGACCGTTGAATCCAAGTCCATTTTGGGAATTCGAGGATCGAGAGTTGGAGATGTCAAGGAATGTTAACATCAAGAATTCCAATATCGCGATATGCGAAATCGCGACATAATTGCAACCGTCAGATCAAGATGTGATATGGACCATTGATACGACTTTTTTACGGAGTTTCGTGGATCGAGATTTAGAAGTGACAAGAACATTCACCACAGGAATGTCAAAATTGCGATATGTGAAATCGCAAAATGATATGAACCGTCAGATCAAGTGTTGATCAGGACCGTTGATCCCACACCATTTCAAGGTATCGGGGATCGCGACTTGGAGAGTCGAGATGCCTCATCTCCAGACTCACGAAATGCGAAATCACGAAAGTGCCTTATGCATAAGGCTGTGGTCACATCCCTTGGTCACATCAGCAATAGATGGAGGAAAGAGCTAGAGAAACCAAGCTTCGTTTCAGGGATCGCGACTGGGAATGTCGAGATGCATGGTCACACGAATGCCAAATTGTCGAATGTCGAAATGTCGAAATGAATACAAGATCCCATGGATTCAATCCAATGGTGCAGGTGAATTTGAACAAGATCGGAGGGCTACTGTTGCATGACACGGTGAAACTGCTAGTAACCATTGATGGTTTCTACCAGAGGATGCGAAGAGACTTCGGTGTGATTTCCAGAGGAGCTGAAGAGTCACATGGACTCTGCCAGTGGAATGAAGACGATTCATGGAGGAAATTGACAGCTAGATGAGGGTTTGAGCTTGTAACTAAAACAGAAAGGATGAGCTCGAATGTAACAGAGAAGACGAAGAGTCTCAACTGCCAGAGGGAAAAAGGAATCTCGGGTTAACACCTAGTGATGATAGACACAGGGGTTGAACTGCCAGAGGGAAAAAGGAATCTCGGGTTAACACCTAGTGATGATAGACACAGGGGTTGAACTGCCAGAGAATTTGAAGAGTCGCGATGATGATCACGCAGAGCACTTGAGACGTGGAGGAGATTGGTGCGGTATGATCATGCAGAAGAATGGTGAATATTCCATGCACAAGATGCACAGAAGCTATATATACACGGTACAAAGAAGAGAAGGGGCGCGGTTGCTATTGGAGTTTCTGTGGTTGTTGTTATTGAAGGTGATTCGTGTGTGAAGAAGGAGGAGAGTGCAGCAGCTGAATTGAATAGAAGAGAAACTGTGCAGTGAATGGACATGGCACACAAAGCATAAAAAGCAGAAGAACAGATAGCGCAAGTCATGTGTGCAGAAAGGCAATGAGGCAGACAGAGCAATGAAATGCAGCAGAACAGTGATGAGTCTGCTAAGCCATTGTTGAACATCATATCAGTGTAATAAGTTTCAGTAGCAAATATTTTTATCTCAGGGTGGAAGGGAGGTGCTAGGGAGGACTGTTGTCCTCATAGGTTCAAGTGGGTGCTTGAACACAGGGAGTTGTAGCTTCCATCTGGTTGCAGCCAGAGAAACTAGGGTGGCAGGGTGGTGCAAGGGAGAACTCATGTTCTCTATTATACAGGTTGGTGCCTATATGATTGGAAGTTGGTGCTTCCATCCAGTCGGTGCTGGAAACACTCGGGGAGTTGGTGCTTCCTTCTAGTTGGTGCTAGAGAAACTAGGGAGTTGGTGCTTCATTCTAGTTGGTGCTAGAGAAACCAGGGAGTTGGTGCTTCCTTCTAGTGGGTGCTAGAGAAAACAGAGAGTTGGTGCTCTCAACAAGTAGCAGCTTGCAAAACTGAGGTTGTAGCCTCATTATGAGTTGGCGCTCATATGTATGATAATGTAAAGAATGTAACTATTACTTATCATATAAATAAAAAGAGGTTTTTACCCTGTATGGGTTTCCTCGGGAAATATTTGTCTCTGTGTTTCTCATATATGTGACTGATGTTGAATGTGTCATTGTTTATTTCCCTTCATTAATGTGATCATCATTCAGTGTTTATGCAAAGAGTTTTAAAGAAGCATAATTGTTTAAGCACAGGGACAACTGGTTCACCCCCCCCCCTCTCAGTTGTCCAACAATTGGTATCAGAGCCGACCCCTTTTATCTAAGGATAGATCCTAGAGCTTAAACATGTCAAGCCATGAAGGAAATTCAACCAATAAGGCCCCTCTATTCAATGGAACAAACTTTGCCTTCTGGAAAGTTAGAATGAGAACCTACATAATGGATTTAGGTGC
>ML789815.1:757724-773434 GCA_009831015.1 Picea engelmannii
TAAATGCAATGAAGGCACTTGGTGAAACAATTGGGGAACCTTATTTAGTTCAGAAAATCTTGAGATCTCTCCCAGATAGGTTCAACCCGAAGGTCTCTACTATAGAAGAACTTAATGATCTAAAAACCTTGCAGTTTGATCAAATTCTAGGAACACTGACTGCATATGAAATGAGAATAGTTAAAGATAAACCCACTTCCAGAGAAGTGTCGAATGATGAATCCAACTCTGTTCATGTTTCTGAAGAATTCATATTACTATCTATTTCACTTGAAGCTTCCTCAAGAAAAAGACCATCAAAAGTTTCCATGGTATCCCAAACATTACAAACACTTGGGAATCAATCCTTAAGTTCATTTTTGACAGATGTTAGAAAATGAGATCGTATCTCATAACATCCCATCTCTAGATCACGGTATACAAGTTCGTTTATGGGTTTCTTAGGATCTTCAACATGGTGTTTTCTTTCCAATTATGTGTTTAATCTAAAAGTGGCCCCATCATGAGTGGGAATGGTGGAATAAGTTAAATCCATTTGTAAATTACCCCCCAAATCTACAGTTGTTTTTCTTGAAAGCAACATACCCCAAGCATCTGGCACATCAATCACTACTATGTCCATTTATGTCATGATGTCTGGGAAGGTAGCCAAATGCACTTGTAAGCCCTTTATCAAACTGTGTATTTCAATTGTTTTACTAGCCATGGCACAAATGTTATGGTAAGGCCTTGAGATCCTTAAATTTAATTGTTCCATTACTTTCTTAGTCATAAAATTTGAACTTGCTCCAGAATCAAGCATGCAATTATGAAGGATACAGTTGTTTACAAATAGAGAAAGGAAAAATGGTTGATTCTTTTTGTTCCCCCTATACCAATTTTGAAAAATCACATGTGCATCTTGGTAAGCTCTTGTTGGTGGCCTATAAATATTTTTCTAAGAAGGATTTTCTATAGCTTTGAGCAATATCTCCCTTTGAGAAGGGATTTTCATAATTTCAACCACAAGGACTAACATCTCTGCATTACTCAACCACCCTCCTAAGTCAATATTTAATTTTGTATCCATAGGGAAAGTCAATTTAGGGGTTGAAGAGGCACCTTAGGAACATTCGTTTGAGGTTTGTTTGATTCTTAGTTCCATTTCTTTGGTAAGAAAAACCTCTATATCTAGCCAAATCTGACACTTGCTTGGGAGTAGGCTTAGGACCAAAATTTGTTGTTGCCTTATCCACTATATAATTCATGCAATTTACATCCTCATTATACTCAGTTAGTTCCATCCATTCATCCATGCCAACATTATATTTTTTACCACACATGTTAACTTGTTTATTTTATGTTTGAGAGAAACCTTCCTCACCACAAATTTCCCAGAAGACTGGGCAAGTTAATTCTTCATGAAATTCCCCACAAGGCCTACAATAAGGGATAACTAGGTGATTAACCAAGTTAGTAGACTCAAAAGTATGTGGTTGCCTTTTCTCTTGAGGTGGGGGTCTTTCTGGCCATTTATCATTTGGCTTGTGATGAGGTCTACTAGATTGATCCCTTTCCATGGCTATCAACCTATTTTGCATGGCATTCATTTGATTAGCATAGTTAATCTCTATTTGCTTTATCTAATTGGCCTGATTAACCTCCATCTGCTTAATTAGTTGAGTGAGCTCCTTAACTCCATCATTAGAAGACTCTTGATTTTCAATTTTCTTCTTCTTCTCCTCAATAGGGTTGGAAGAAGTTCCCCTTGAGAAACCAGGAATATTTGATTTTCTAGAATCTTGCATATTTTTATCTATCATGATAGCAAAATTTTGTGCATCCCTTAGAGTTGTTGGTTATTTATCCCTTAATTGATATATGATTTCTCCCTCAAAAGCTTCCATGTAATGAATTAGAACAGATGCATCAAGAGGCTTAATAGTTGTAGGGAGGCTTTTAACAAGTCATTAAATTTCTTATTGAATTCTTCCATAGTTTCATTTTCCTTCTTTTGACTTGAACTAAGGGCATATAATAAATGACAATCATTTTTCTTATCACCTCATATTTCATTGAAGGCTTTATGAATTTTGACCAAGGTGCTAAATTTGTCAGGATCCTTTTCTAAGAACCACTCCCCTGCTTCCCCTTCTAAAGAATACACAAAAATGGTCATCTTGACGTCTTCGTGATCATGACCATTACACCATTTGTTGACACATAAGTTGACATTCAATATGTGAGATCTGGCACTAATAGAATGGTTTCCCTGAAAAAAAGGAAACTTTTCAATAGCTTTGTCAGGAATAGCATGGGGATAACCTTGAATATTTATAAAATTAAATGGGCTCAAGAGGTCACCCATAATTGAGGTAGGAATAGTTGTTGTAGGATTATTAAGGGAAAACAAGTGATGTATATCAGAGATTGCTTCTTCTCCAAGACTTTAAAGTAACCTACGAGGAGCTAATCTGTTTATTCTCCTCCTATACACCCTTTCAGGTTCAGGAAGGGAATAAACCAACCCTTGCGAGTTCCTCTTGGTAGGATACCTCAAAGATCTATTTAATGGAGTCACCACTTGGAGATTGAGAAATATCGAATAACACAACTCAAGTTTTAAAAAAATTAGGGAAAAGTTTTATTACTTAATTTTTTGAAGAATTAATTAGAGTTTGTCGATTAACCAAGGATAACATACTTATCCCCGACAACGGCGCCAAAGAATTTTTCCATCCTTATACACACCTACAAGTTGTTAGAATATAATGGATGTGCTTGTTTACCATTGACAATATCGCTATTGTCACCCAACCATAGGATGAAACCACCCTCTGAGCACCTTAACCTTGACAAAGAATCACTCCAGAAGAAAACCCTAGGCTAGATAGCCAAACAAGGGGTAGAACATATTTTCTCCAAGGATAGTGCACCAACAAGAACTGATCAGATAGTCCAAACCCTAACCAAGAGATAGTCCAAGCCAAATGTGATCTTCTAGCTGCTGCAGCTGCAATGGCAACTCTCCTCCAAACTTGCACACAAAATTGGGCACTACAGTGTGCACAAGTACTGCTTTGCAATTCTGAGACTGCCTGCCAGAATGAAGACTGGCCTCCTGTATTTATAGTAATTTTGGCTAACTTCCAGGGCCGACTTCTCATTCTCGGTATCTGTCTGTTCAGTATAAATTATTTCTTCTAGACGACTTCTTCTCTTTAAGGCTAATAACCTAATACAAGTTATCTTCTAGAGCCGACATGTCTTCTAGGGTTATTATCCAACTCATTAGGGTTTCTTCTTTCTTCCCGAAATATTCTATTCTCGTCAGGTTTAAACATGGAGATAAATACATCCCGCAACTACCATAATATCAACACTCCCTCCTAGCTAGGGAGGTATTACAGGTAATGGTCTTGAGCACAACCATACCATTCACCGAGTAGCATCAACATAGTTGTATAGACTATCTTATGACTAGATCATGAGAACCATCATCATCATCAGTTGCATCATCTCTCGAAACCATACTCTATTTGAGTATTCAGACATGATGCTCACTCCACAGAGTGACACAAGAGCCATTCTTCTAATCTAGAAGAGTAAATGTTTAGAACCATTTTCTGTCTGGGAAATCTTTGTTCATTGATCATTCATTTAGTTGATAATTATTTTCAACATTGTTGGTAGTATTCAAGGCAATCAGAACAATATCATTCAATAGAACACAATTGTGTCTATCCATAGTAGTACACAACTACAATCCAGTGGTATACTACCACACCAAGTACCACACAGATACTTGATCAAACAGTGGAACACATCCACCACAGTAGTATACATCTATTTTCTAGAAACATATGGTCTTCATAACAATCATGTGATATCAACCTGCACAGAAACAATGTTATGATATAAAATGAATCATCTGGGCCATTCTTCCACTCACATCAGTGAGATCTTGGAAGGGAATCTACCCTCAGAAGGTCAAACATCAATGATGAGCTATCTGGACTATTCTTCTCAAGCAAGGAAGAATAATTGTCCTGATTTCTGAGCTTGGACCATTCCCCACCCTGGGCCATTCCTCCGACACTAGACAAAGTGTAACCTAGAGAGAATGAGTCTGCCCTAAGGAATGTTTTTCCCTAATTTGTTGAACCTGGACCATTCCCCACCCTGGCCCATTCCTCCGACACTAAAAAAAGTGAAACCTGGAGAGAATGAATCTACCCTAAGGAATGATTGTCCTGCACCAGCTTCCAAAACATACCATTCCCATGTTAACCACAATGGGAAATCGTTGTCTGGCGAGGTGGGCCAGTGTTCTTCAGTAACCCTCAAGAAGAGAGATTTCCCTAGATCATTCCCCATGTTAACCACAATGGGAAATCTATGTCTATGGTACATCAACAATCCATCAAACTATTTTCATTACAAAAATGACCGTTCGATTTGGACCATTTTCCGAACTGGAAAATGTCTGTCCGTCAAAAATATCAAATCACTTTCCGAACTGGAAAGGAACTACTCATCTTGGACCATTTTTCGAACTGAAAATGATTGTCCATAAATCAATAACACATCAATGCTCCCTCCCAACCTAGGATTCATCTCTTCCTTTTTCAATAAGGAAGTCATCTCCACGAGCTCCAGCTTGAGTACGCAAACTCTTTCATCTTGGATAGAAGCTTTACCAAACGTCTGCTTATCTTCTCATCTGTGGAGATATATATTGGAGAACCACTTTCTCCTTTCTAGACTTCATCATGGAGAATGTAATGCTTGATCTCAAATATACTTCGGTTTTTCTGGAACACTGATTTTCTATGAAGGCTTCATATTACTCTGATCAATAAAGTATATCATTGTTGGATTCCTCTTTGGTTCTTGCTAACTCACAACATCGCGCCAAGGGTCAAACTGGAACATATCCATGTGTCAATTCTTCTGTCATCGTGATATCTTTGTCATGGATTGGCAATCCATCATCCTAATCTTCTCACTAATCATTCTGATATAATATCTTTGTTATAGAAAATATTCACCACACTTCTACTGTGCATTGGAGGTTCTCCACCAAGTTGTCTTCTTCCATCTACATACAAGGGTCCCTTTCTGGTATGCCTCAAAGTCTTGAGGTTGTTCTTCATATGCTTTTTGTTCAATTTCTCTGGAGAACAGTCTTTTCATTCATCTGATGTAGAATTCCAACCCATGGATATTGCAGGTGATATAAAGACTCATGTAGAGGTATGTTTGGTTTATTGGAACAAGTAATCATCGTAGTCTTCTCCCTACATCTAGGAGAACCTCTAGTTCTGGATCTTGCAATTCTTGCATATATACATTGTTCTTCATCACAAATTTTAGTTCCTCTGCTTGATTGCTTTTATTGAGTTCATATCAGGTTGGTAATCTTGTGATTCTTAATACAGTGACTGGTTGTTTTGGCTTCTCTTTCTTTCTTGGAATCTTCATGTTCTTCCTGATGTTTTTCTTTAGCTCTTGGGTCCATGGAGTTTCTTATAGATTCCATGCCCTAAAGATTTCACTTCTTCCTTTCATTATAGAATCATGGATGTGGATGGACAACCAGGGATACTTTAAGGCTTCTCTTTGAAGAAGACTTCTTCTAAGGTTGAACTGAACACGTATTGTCTTTCATGGCTGCTACCATGGATATATACTTCATCATATTCAATGGATCATAGGATTATCTCCCTCCTAATCCTTGCGTCATGTATGAGTGCATATAATCGGCTCCCTCCATCTAACAGAATCCACACTTTCATCTTCTTGTCTTCTGCAAAATGTCATAAGTCTTTCTCCAATTTCCTCTTGATTGTTGACTTCTTTCTGTCTTTGCTTCTTCTAAGTTTCTTCAAGATTGATTATGATTTTTGATTATCTTGTAATAGCTTCCACATGATTTGTTTGATGTATTTAATCCTTTCATGTGTATTATCTGACTTGTATAATGATAGCAATCCTTGTCTTGTTTGTTCTTCCATAGGTATAGTTATTCTTGGAACATATTATCTTCTAAGAGATAGATATACAAGATATGTAGAGAGACTATGCAAACAAGATATGTACAAGAACTAAGAAGAGTATTGTTACCTTGTCTTAGAAGAAAAAGTTTGTTTTATCCTACTTGGTCTTCTTTGTAGGTTCCTTTTCTTCGGCAACTAATGCTTCGTGTGTCCCCTTCCTTTTCTTTAGCTCAGGACAATGATTCTTGTAGTGACCATATTTTCAAGAGTTGAAGCATTTTATTTCTAACATGTTTTCTCTTGATTTTTATTCTTCCTTGAACCAAACTTCCTTTTGTTTCTGAAATTCTTGAATCTTGTTGTAACAGCTTGATCATCGTACTTCTTTTCGGGTTTCTCTTTTTCATTGATCCTTGATTCTTCTTGAGCGCAGCAAGTCCAAAGTTCTTCAAATGTAGGATACTCCTTCCTTGTGTTCATGCTTGCGGAAAATGCATCCCATGTCTTGGGAAGACCATTGAGTACTATGTTTACCAATCCCTTCTCTGAAATGATCTCTTCAATAGCTTGTAGTATATCTCTTAACTAGGCGATTCTCACAAAGTATGATGTTATGTTGTCATCATCATTCATTTTCGTGTCACGAAGCTCATTCTTCAGAATCATTACTTGTCCAATGTTTCTGACTGAGAAGAGGTTTGTTAGGGAATCATACATCTTCTTTGATGATTCAATATGGGAGATGTAGGGTTTCAAGTGGTCTTTTATAAAGTCCACTATGATACTCATGGCATTGATATCACCGTCTTTGAACTTCTCCATAACTGTAACGTTTTGCGGTTCTTTCTCTTTTCCTTCTTCAAACTTTGGTTTCACGATATCCAGTGCTTTATTATTGGTAAGGATGAGGTCAATCCTTGTCTTCCATGCTCTGAAGTTAGAAGCTCCATCTAACTTGTTTTTTGACTTCATGGAGTAGGTCATGGCTTCTTTCACTTGGTCAACCCTAGATTTGACCAGAAACTCAAACTTGACATCTTGGCTTGTTGAGAGTACCAGGAGATGCGCTAGGCTAGGGCGCACTGGTCTATGGAAATTAGGTCAATCCCTTCACTTAAGGTGCCTCAACGAGAAGATTAGGGTTTCTGCAACTGCACCTGCTAGTAACCCTAGCGACAGTACTTTGGTGACTGCTCCTACTAGAAACCCTAGCGACAGTTCTTCGATGAGATTAATATCCTTATGGCTATGTTTCCTTCCAACAGTTAGACTAAATGAAGGAGGTGTGGGCCCATAACCTGTTAGAATATAATGGATGTGTTTGTTTTACCATTGACAATATCGCTATTGTCACCCAACCATAGGCCGAAGCCACCCTACGAGCACCTTAACCTTGATAGAGAATCACTCCGGAAGCAAACCCTAGGCTAGATAGCCAAACAAGGGGTAGTGCATCTTTTCCCCAAGGATAGTGCACCAACAAGAGCTGATCAGATAGTCCAAACCCTAGCCAAGAGATGGTCCAAGCCAAATGTGATCTGCTAGATGCAATGGCATCTCTCCTCTAAACCTGCACACAAAACTGGGCACTGCAGTGCGCACAAGTGTTGCTCTGCAATTTTGAGACTACCTGCCAGAATGAAGACTAGCCTCCTGTATTTATAGTAATTTTGGCTAATTGCCTGGGACAACTTATCATTTTGGGTATCTGTCTGTTTAGTTTATATTATTTATTCTTGACGACTTCTTATCTTGGAGGCTAATAACCTAATACAAGTTATCTTCTTGAGCCTACATATCTTCTAGGGTTATTAGCCAACTCATTAGGGTTTCTTATTGCTTCCTGGAATATTCTATTCTCGTCAAGTTTACATGTGGAGGTAAATACCTCCCGCAGCTACCATAATATCAACACAAGCATGGAGAAGTCTCCAACCCACTTGGTGTGTCCTTAGAGGCACAAGCTTAAGTCCAAACCCACTGTCACCTCGATCTAGACCTCTTCCTTCTAGGCTAAATCCTAGGGAATACAAGGGGGATAGACCCTACTTACTATGTTCAGTTTTAAGTAATGATCTAGGAGTTAATTTGGTTTTTTATTAGGGAGACCCAACCCAATGACAAGCAAACAATTAAAATGAAATTATTTTTATGATAGGAAAACCTTTTCTTTGATAAAATAACAAATAGACCAGTGCTTAAAATATACCCAAAGTTTGCTTATTGAGATGAGAAATCAAATATATATATCTACAACATGAAATAATACATGAAATATATACACAATGGATTTATCAATGAATGAAATGACTATTATTTTTAGACAATTGTTTCCAAATGAACAAAGAATGCTTACAACAAAAATAACGAATCTTTAAGCCATTACTGTGCATCAGATTTGGCGTAGAACAGGGAAGCAACCAACTGCAGAGATATGAAGGATAGGGGACATCGACAGAATGGTTAGAGAAGTGCAGAACACTATGGAGAATGACACCACCATAGGAATGGCCTCATCACTTTATTCACACATTGGAAGGGATTCCAGAAAATTGGTGTGTAGACCAGGAACTGCGCAAAAGCACTGCAAAATGGATAGTGTTAAAAAAGAATTTTACAATCACTTTCTCATTTGAACATGAGAACTCCAACATAGATTCAACACTCAAATAGATCAGAGGGGTAATATTCATAAAAGAACCAGAGGTTGAACTCATAACAGAGTATCAACATCAGAACAGATTGACAGTGAAAGAATTATTGTCATGCTACCACATGCAAGAAGAAGCACCAGATGAAGATGACACATGCAACATTTAGCTTGTATAAGGTGAAGGTGAAAGAGAGATGGAAGGTCCACCTCTGGAATCAAAAGTGTTTGTTGTGTCAATCAAGGTGAAGAAAGTCAACATTGGGACAATTGAGAATCCCAAAATGGCTAGCATTGGAAACTACTGGGATGAGAAAACATTAGAAAGCATAACATAGTTACTGCGAGAGTACAGTGACATGTTCCCAACAACATTTACAAAGATTAAAGGAATATCAGGAGAGCTAGGAGAGATGAAGATACCTCTCAAACTTGAGTCTATATTAGTCAGAGATGGACCATATAAAATGAACCCAATATATAAGCAGAAATTGACAGAATGTTGGAGGTTGGAATCATAGAACCGATGGAGGAATCTGAATGGGTAATTCCTATGGTAGTTCAGGAGAAGAATCAGGGAGGGATAAGGATATGTGTTGACCTGAGGAAGTTGGATGATGCTTTCCTACATGACCCTTTCCTTACCCCTTTCATAGATGTGGTATTAGAGAATGTAGCATGTCAGGAAGCATAATCATTCACGAATGGATTCTCATGTTACCATCATATCAAGATAGCCCCAGAAGATAGGTATAATACCACTTTTTCCACAGAATTGGGGTCCTACCACGACACAGTCATGCCTTTTGGACTGAAGAATGCACCAGCAATATTCTCAAGAGTAGTCATAGCTGCCTTTAAAGAATTCATTCACCAATTTTTAGAGGTATATCTGGATGATTAGACAATCTATTGTATGTTGAAATACCATGTAGAGGTATTAAGGATTATGTTGGAAATATGCAGGCAATGTCAGATATCATTAAATACCAAGAAGTGCATCTTTGGGACACCTTTTGGGATACTATTGGGCCATATAGTGTGCAAACAAGGCTTGCTAGTAGATCCTGCAAAGATTGCAGTGATTGTCAATTTACCACCACCCAAATCAGTATGTCAGTTGATAGCAACAGTGGAACACACAGGATACTATAGAAAATTCATAAAATGGTATGCACATATCACTGCACCGATGGAGAAAATTTTGAGGAAAGATAGTAAATTTTAGTGGAGTGAGGACTGCCAACAAGGTTTGGACACTCTAAAAGAGAAGATGGTAACAACACCAATACTATTATTCCCAAATTTGGAAAAGACATTTCATGTGCAGGTAGATGCATCGGCGATAGCACTTGGAGCTATTCTGGCACAACTAGGAGCAGGAGAGCTAGTACATCCTATAGCATTTGCAAGAAGAAAATTGTCAGAGTCAGAGAAGAACTACAATACTATAGAAATAGAAGTCTTAGCAATGGTATATGCACTACAGAAGTTCAAACACTATCTACTTGGGAAACACTTTAAAATGTTCACAAATCATTCTGCCCTCAAATACCTATTCAATAAGCCAATGTTGGGGGGGAGAATTTTTAGATGGTTACTATTGTTTCAGGAATTTGACTTTGAAGTGATATTCAAACTAGGGAAGTTGAATGCAGGACCTCATCACCTCTCAAGGATCACTAATGGAGAGGAACCTATGAACTTAGAGGACAACTTCCCTAGTGCACAGTTATTTTCAATATAAGTAGCTGATGAAAATTTTGTTGACATCATTCAATACTTGAGTACATGGAATGCACCACAAGAATTAAACACTGCACAGAGGAAAAAATTGGTAGTCAGAGTTTCACACTATCAATTGATTGCAGGACACTTATATAATATGGGTGCAGAAAACATCTAGAGAATATGTGTACTAGAACATGAAAGACCTAGGATTTTAGTAGAGGCCCTCGCCCATGAGGGAATAGCTGGAGGACATTATGCAGGAAAATCTACCGCGTAGAAGGTATTGCACGCAGGACTATGGTGGTCAACCATTCATAGAGATGCAAATAATTACTTCCAAAAATGTGACGTATGTCAGAGGGTTGGAAAACCTAATAGACAGGATGAGATGCCCCTGAGACCACAAGTAACCTTGCAAGTATTCGAAAAATGGGATATAGATTTTGTGGAAACAATTAATCCATGAGAAAAGAGGTCAGGAGAACAGTATATCATTACTATGACATAGTACTTAACGAGATGGGCATAAGCAGAACTAGTAAAAGATAGCAGTGCGGAGACAGTAGCACACTTCATGTTTGAGCAAGTGATCACTAGATTTGGATGCCCAAGGATTTTGATGAGTGACCAAGGCACTCACTTAATTAATAGTACTATCAACGCTATGACTAAGGAGTTTGAAGTCTATCATCAAAAGAGTACACCATATCACCTTCAAGCAAATGGAACAGTAGAATCCTTTAATAAGATTCTATAGAATGCACTGACAAATATATACAATGTCAATAGTGACGATTGGGACTTAAAGATACCAGCAGTATTATGGGAATACAGGACTACATGCAAACATTTGGCAGGGCACATGCCATTCAGGTTGGTGTATGGACAAGAAGCAGTGGTGCCATTAGAATTTTTGGTACCTAGTCTACACATAGCAGTAATCACTAACATGACAGAATGAGGCGCAGTAAAAAAAAGGCTAAGTCAGCTGATGTTAATGGAAGAAGATAGGATTCTAGCAGGATTTCACCTAGAAGTACAGAAAGCAAGGGACAAATCTTGTCATGACAGGCATATTAAAAGGAAGATTTTCAAGGAAGGAGACCTAGTCTTGGTGTATGATAGTAAATTTCTTCAGCACCCAGGAAAATTCAGAATGCATTGGTTGGGACCATATGAACTGAAGATTGTCACAGATGGGGGAGCTATACAGTTGAAAGATTTAGGAGGTAAAGAACTCAGAGGAATGATCAATGGGATTCAATTGAAATTGTATATCGAGAGTGAACCTCCTAGTACTTAGGAAGTTACCTCACAATAAAGAGTTACGTAGATAGTAAAAAAAAAAATCCATAAAAATTTAAAAGGATAAAAATAAGAAAAATCCAGTGCACATGGAGGGCCTCGATAGAATAGGACTGGACAAACATAATGGGGCACTGCAACAAAACCAGGGTTCAAAAACACGATGCACAGAAGAACGGTTAACGGGAAAAAGGTACCGTGCGCAGGAAACATAACGAAAAGGGGAAAAAGTGACAATTATAAGTACGACACAACTGTCATTTCCCTGCCACGCCATAAAGTTGGAAAGAGGGGGAAAACCAACCCAATGTGATTTTTGATAAGGAGTAAAGTTCGGAGTCAAGTGGAAGAATGATAGAGTGTGGAATTTCACTACCATCCATCGAGTTGAGAGCTTGTCATTTGAATTTAACTACCATGTCACCACCTCGGGTTGGAGCACCAAGCAAAACTGGACGAAGCACCTGAAGTAGCACACGGGGACCACAAGGAGGAACTAGTGAAATGCCAACAGTGGTGTATGTGGAATAAATCCCCACACTGGAATACGAACAAACCACACTACATGTGGAGGAGGAGAAAGAATCCAAACAGGCGCCCGAACAGTGGGTAGAGGACACCGAGCGAACGAAATCTGACGTGTCCATGGGAAAAGGGCCATAGGAAGTAGAATCGGACATGGATTCCATGCAGAAGGGCCTGGATCCAGAACTGGAGTAGGAAATAGAGCAAGAGGGGAGAGTATCATCCCCACAAATGAAAAATAAGCTAACAGAAGAAAGAAGTGCGTAGGGCATGCAACGCACTCAGGCAGATCTAAGTATAGTAATGTCAAAAATTCCCAATGAAGTGAAAAATGGGGATAACATAGTAGGAAGAGTCAGAAGCCTTAAATAATCCAACCATTATTTCTCGGATGCCATAAAGTTCCCAAATTTGGTAGTGTAGAGCTACCTAGAGAGAAAGGGAGAGGGCCCATCAGGTGCGCCATTGTTGGAGCCTCCACAATGGATCCTGGGCCTATACAACACAGGTATCATGAACCTCTTAGACATACCACACTTCGAGCATGAGAAATACATAAATGGATGTGTTAAAAATTTGTTAGAAAGGGTGCATGGAGGCATCCTATGGATGGACAGGCCAGTACCAATCAATTTTGACCTCATCACAAAGATTACAGGGCTACCCATAGATGGGGAGAATCCAGAGCAATATCTGGAAGACAAGACTCATGCAAAGCCCATCTCCGATGAGATTAAAGCGAAGTATGGCACAAAGAGGGGGAACATAGGAATCAATATCAATGACATCAATGATCATGCATCTTAGTTTGCAACCAGATTGATCGGTTGCAAATTAATGTGCAAGTGTCGAAAATAAGAAGTGTTCGTAGGAGTATTAGCAGTTGTGACGGAGTGCACAAAGGGGAGCTTGATGAGTTGGGCCCCGTATCTACTCAAATCATTCCTAGAAGACTATAAGGATGTGCAAGACTAGGGATCTGAGTTCCACTACTCATGGTTACTCATCCTCATTGCACTTATGGGGTGGCATGAACCGATATATACAATGTTCTTGACAAGGACAAGAAAATGTGGTGCAACGCACTACACATCAATGTGAAGCACAGTAGATCCCAAGGTAAATAAAATCAACAATGACATGTTCGTGCAGTACTTAACAGAGGTTCAAAACAATGTGGCAGATACATGGAGGATCTCACTAGAAACTGTCCAGGACTATGGACATATAGAGAATTTATGTGCATCACGTCGCAGCATGTGGCTACAGGAAAAGAAGGACCCAACCAAGAAGTGGATGCAACTGAAGTACTGCATGATGACGCAAGACATCCACATGGAGGTCTAAGAGTGGCTTGAGGAGTGGAAAGTACCAAAGATTCCAAGATCAACGCCAACATTACAAGTCCAGACACAGGGTAGCATAGTCCCCGTGCAATACATAGGCAAGAATGGCACTAGCCAACACAATAAAAAAACAATAGGTATAGTGGGGGAAAGAAACTCAATTCTAAAGAAGAGTAGGACATAAAAGAAGTCACAGTGTGGTCCTACACAGGGCCCATAGGATACATAGTAAGCACTGGGAGGACTGACATGATAGGTGAGTGCAGGGCATTGCAGACATAGGCACAAGATATCACCATGGACGAAGAAGTTGAGTAGGATATCGGCATGGATACACAGATGCTTGAAGCATCTGAATAGTCAAACACCCAAAGAAAGAGAACAAAGGAGCAAGTAAGTGGTTCCAAGAAGAAATAAAAGTCCCACGTGAAACAAATGGAAATGTCATTGATAGCAGATGACGTAGAGATGATAGCCACGACAGTAGAAGATCGACTATCAGAAGTATGGTAAAATGCAGAAAACCATCGAGCTTCAATTTTGGAACAGGTACAAGAGGTAAAAATTGCACTAGAACAATTGAGGATCAAGGCAGAACAACAAAAAAAGGAGAAATTGGCGCTAGTAAGAGAAGGAGAACATGTTGGAGAAACAGTACAAATAACAGTGCAGGTAAGTGCTAACTTTATCATAACACCAGATATGTTATTCATCGATGAGTAAACGACGCAGAAGCCCGTGAAAGATATCGAAGCATTAGATTTGGTGATGCCCAAGATACCAACAAAGGTGTTGTATAAGTTATAGGTTAGCATCACATAGGAGATTCAGTCTAGAGCAAGGTCTGATGCGACGAATCTACAAATAACGCAGGAAGAAAATATGGTATTGAAGGAATCCATCAGCCAGGATGGGCAGAAGAAAGAGATAGTGCAACAAAAAGTGGACCAGATGGAGACCCAGATAGACGTAGCATTTCAAGCTATATCAGATGACACAATATCATAGGAAGCATCTTCAGAGGAGAAGATAAAAAATATAGTGCAAACTCTACAACAATATAAAGAGAAGATCAAGGAACTGGAGGAGCGCACAGTACCTACAACTCCCCCAGTAGTCTGAGCGCAAAGAGAGAAATAAGCGACATCCGTTGTAGAAAACATCACGCAGAACATACATAGGGTGGCATAACTGTTGGAGAAGAGCACCCAGCTATGGACTCATCTATTAGAATATGGGAGCCTACAAGAGCTGCAAGAAAAGGAAGATAAATTGCATGTAGCAATGGCAGATTTCAAGAAACGACAAAGAAAAATGTCACTGCCAAAGAATATTAAGATGACCACAAAAATGAAGAACCTTCAGGCAAAAGAAAAAGTGGTGCAGGCACAGAAAATCGCATGACGGGATTAGTTGGACCCCCTACAGGAAAAGGCAGAACAATTGGTCATGGAAATCAACGAAGCGAAAGCATGCCTCGAACATATAGGCTTGGAGGGGGGTGAGATCTTAAGACCACCGGTCATTGTGCAGGTGGTCGAAGCCATGACAACAAAGAGCATCCAAGCTCAAAAGCAGTGCCAACAGATAGTAGATATGTACGAAGCACTGACACACACGGGAGTTAGGCAGTGACTCGGGACGAGTCATGATGTTAGTATTGGGGGCATGTTGGGTGTAGGCGAGAATTGAGGGAAAGGCACGACATGGGAGGCATATGCGTGTGAAGAAGGATCATCATGTGTAAAACAGACGCGCATGCAGAAGAGGAAGCCATGTGAGACACACATGAAAGAAGACCTATCTAGGATAGGGTTAGGGTTTTGGTACGAGAATGTAATGGCTCGTAAGACAAAAATATGTATAAATAGGTACCTAGGAGGTCTAGGTAAGGGGTTCGGAGTTGGTTGGATGCTAGCATGTTCGAACATTGTTAGTAGTTGTTGTTTCTTAATGCAACTGTAAGTCCGATCTAATTTTGTAAGTTGTTGATCTAGGGAGAGAGATTAAGGTAGATATTGAGGGTTAGATCTCAGGTTGAGGATGTAACACCCTATTTCCCCCAGTCTGTAAAAATAATTATGCTGGCCAAGAACTATGGCAAACTCAAAGATGTGAATGTGTGATTTGAATGGACCTTAATAAAAAGGTCCATGAATGTAAATAATGTTATGA
>ML789815.1:773474-820921 GCA_009831015.1 Picea engelmannii
GGCTGAAGAAAGGTGGTGGAAGGCACCTGGAATGGTGGCGTTAACTTCCACCAAAACCAATACCGTATTTGGACTTCACTGGCACGGAGAACCAAGAGCGGCTCGCTGGCCCCAAATTAAATTACTCACCAGGTTGGTAGGTGAAGAGGCTCCTCATGAGTTAATGAGGGGTGGGGGTGAACCACCCATCCGTAGAGTCCTCAAACCTGACCACCGTGAGGAAGATCGTGCCACACGTAACCTCGTCGAAAAGAGAAAAGGCAGGAAGAGTGTGCGATCAAGGGGCAGACGCAAGGGAAAGAGAAAGGGAGATCGGAAGAACTCTGGAAAAACTATAGAGTGAGTGATAGCAGAGAAGAAGGAGAGTAACCTTCACTCTCGATGACTTGCGAATAGAGACTCAGTCTCGCAGCATCGTGGTCTCAGCTCGGGGGTGGCTAGTGGTAAATCCATTTGAAATCGCTGAGCCTATGGTTGGGTGGAAACGAGCACCCCTATCAGCAGTTGCATCACCTGGTGTTTTTCTAATAAGTGTTATATCTTGTATCTTGAAATTTATATGCTGACATGTATGTTCATAGTCTATGCAATTATGAATGGTTTCAGTATAAGACTGTCTGCATGGTGTTTTGATCATAAATGATGGTTGCATGTTTTTATTGGAAAGACCACGTATGGCTTATGCTTATATATATATATATATATATATATGATGATGATGAACTAATACATATTTTCAAGTCTTCTCTCGGGAGATTTGTTCCTATGTTTGTCCTACCTGATGCCTTGGATAGATTTTCCCACGAAGGAACCCTTTTGAGACCACTCCCTTACCTTCGAGAAGATCTTTCAGTTTGGTCTTCAAAACTTGGTGTAAATTACCTGAGGACCCAAAGGAGGATGTTATAGTTTAAGTCTTAAAATCTTGCGCGAGGGAGAATGGTCCTCGTAGATCCCAACATTTTGGCATTCTGGTACCCAGAATACCCAAGGGTGAGTCCCCTTGCACTCGCAAGTCCCGAAACCCTGACTTGTGAAATACTGAATTATTAGCGTGGGGGTAAATTAAGAGTTTTTGGAGTTTCGGCACTCAGAGTATCTAGGTGCGAGTTTTCTTGTACTCGCGAGTCCCGAAACCCCGACCCGCGAAATCCCAAAATGGCAGGGTGTGGATAAGTATCGATTGACGGACGAGATCCTATCGGAATATCTGAGGTCAGTCGCGACTGCTAGATTCGAGGAAGAAACGAGGGCATTAATGCCTCAATCCCTTTCCTTTTATCTTCGTAAGTAGAAAATAAATCGGGACCGTATATCCCCAGGGTTCGTGGGAGTATCTGGACCATCCATTTATAGGACACGTGGTTGCCGGTAAGCGTTTCGACATTTCGGTACCTGGGAAGACAAAGGGGAAGAACCTTGATCATCACGAGTCGCGAAACCCTGATAACCGAAACCCCGAAATAGTTTAAGGAGTGGATGAGATAGGATAGTTCGGCATTTTGGTACCCGGGATACCTAAGTGCGAGTCCCTTTATACTCGCAAGTCCTGAATCTCCGGTCCATGAAATTTCGATGGGAGAAACCGTGAAATAGATGTGTAGGTTTAGGAGTCAATATTTCGAAGTTTCAGCTCTCAAAAGATATAGACACAATATCTCCTGTCTGTGCACATCGTGAAACTTCGAATCGCGAAATCCAAAAATGATAATAGGATGGAGTAGCTATGAGTTTTCGGTGTTCCGGCTCTCAGGAAAACCTAGGAGTGAGACTTCTTGTCATTACCCATCGCGAAATCCTGAAGTATGAGATCCAGAAAAGGTCTAGCGGGGGTAAGCCTTGGTGTTTCATTGTTTTGGCAACCAGGAAACCCAAGGGTTAGTCTTCTTGTACACGTCAGTCCTGAAATCCCGATGGGTGAAGTCCCGAAAGAACAATACGTGGATAGGTTACGAGACTTCGGCACTTTGGAAATCAGAATGCTAAAGGGTGTATTCCCTTGTACTCGCATCTCCTGAACTCTCGACTTGTGAAGTCCCGAAATGAATTAACACAGATGGTATTTGGTGGGTCGGTGTTTCGGCACCCGGGATACCTAACGGTAAGTTTGCTTATGCTCACCAGTCCTGAAAACCCGGTCTGCGAATTCCCAGAATGGACTGAGCGACACATATATACAACTATACATATGTTAAGGTTTCATAGTTTCAGCTCCCAGGAAACCTAAGTGAGAGACCTCCTGTCATCGCATATCCCGAATTCCCGATGGCAGAAATATTGAAACAAGGAAGTATGTTTAGAGTTAGTAATTCAGAGTTTGGCTCCCAGAAGACCCCGATGTGAGACCTTCTATCATCGCATCCCCAAAACTCCTGACTTGCGAAATCCCGATAGGCGAAGTCCCAAAATGGATTCACACACATGGTTTTGGTGTTTCATCTTTCCGGTGCCCAGGACTCTCAAGGGTCAGTTTTCTTCGTAATTCTCTAGCCGCGAAATTCCGATGGATGAAACCCTGAAATGAACAAGGGAATACCTGTATTGAGATTTCTCGTTACGCGAAAGTCCATGAGTACCCTTCGATAAGGCATGTGGCCATAACCACTGATCAGATGAGTGCAGATAAGGATGACAGGATCTGTATCAGGTCCCGTAGGGACTCGGGGAAATTCTATTCCTCGAAGAAAAGAAGAAAAGGCTGAAAATTTTTAAATTCCGTAGTGGGTGTGTTACAGAGGATCCCGGTGCGATCTAGTCCACCTCATTGTAAGATCTCGACCTGTTTTGAGGGAGAATTGTAATGCACGAGGTGTTATAGTTTTGAACCAAAGATAATAAAAGAGCAGAATAGCCAAATCTTTGTGGATGTAGCACAGGAGGGGTGAACCACGGTGGACCCTGCGTTATGTGACTGAATGTTATGTATCTTCTTTGATGTTTATGATTATATTTTAGATGAATGAATGAATGAATTATCTAGAGATGATATTTTACATGCATGAGCAAGAATAAAAATATAATAAATCTAGATGTATGAGCTAGTAATTGGATCAAGACCACAGAGGGTGCATTCACAAATCCCCACTCATTCCCAGGATGCAAGCACCTGAGCATTGCAACCACCCCTGAGAACTATCTAGAGTGAGATTGTGCAGTGCATCCTGTTCATTTTGTTTCCTTATGGGTTACCAGGAGGGCCGATAGTTTTAAGGAGGGTTTTGTTGGAAACCAAATCAGGACCTGAACCTAGGTTATCCCAAGAATGATATCCAAGACGAAGAAGAAACCCAACAACCACCAATATCCACCTGGATGATGTGTAGGGCTTCGGGACATCCTCGTAAGTTCATAACCCACAATTACAAATAATTTTCCCCATTACAGAGAAATGTGTTGAACTAAAAACTGTCAAGATGAACCAGTTGGAATTTGGAACAGGTGGGTGGCCACCAATATCCACCTGGATCAAATGGCTAATAAAGGGTTTGGAAAAATATTCTTTAAAAACAAAAATAGGAAAAGGATGTGGCTAGCCATCAACAAAGGAAACCATAATTGAGACAATACGAGCCCTTGTATGCCATGAAACCCCATACCCATAAGTCTTACCCTACTCCACCTCATACTTACACATGACTTAGATAGGTTTCACTTGGGAAACAATTTTGACTTGGGAATTGACTGACCCAATAGGATGCCTTGATACCCCTCCCACACCTATATTTGATAAATTGTATAAGGTCTTTGAGCATTTGTTTAGTTTGAAAAGGGGGGGTTGATGTATATGTTTGGGTGGTTCCATTATTATATGTATCTTACTTGTCATGATTCTTGTGACTCATGGACCCTTAGAGGGTGCATTTGTTTTTCTTTGCAAGACCTTACCCAATGGACATGTATTCATGAGGAGATGACTATGTTCGGACCTTCATGAGGGATTTGGAGCCCAAGGATGGATGCTAGACCACACGTTTGGGGAAACCTTGTGATGATCATTTGTACCTTGAAGGAGGAGGTCATTGCACTTCGGGGCACTCTGACATGGCTAAGAGATAAACTCCCACGTCTTTCCACCTGAACATTACCCTATGGAGGCTTGGACATCAACCACCTAGCTCATGATGTCATGTAGGAGACTAGGGTTTGATGGAGGAGGGTTAGGAGATGAATTTTTTACACATGTGGCATAATGGATGGCCTTTGGAGGCCTAGCATTGCACACTTCTACCTCAACGTCACCTTTATGGAGCATAACGTCACCTTAGAAGGGATGATGTCACCCTTGTTTTAGGGCTATTTTATGTAAAATTGATTTTGTGTAATGGAAAGGGAAAATTTTATGAGGTTGGCCCTCTTTATATTTCAAAGTTGAATTTAAAGTGGACAAATGTAGTGTCCCCAAGGCTGAGCCATCGTAAATCATGTTCTGAAAGGAATTGTAATTATGTTTTATAGGCTGGTGAGCCAAGTTTTTATAAGTTGGTGGCTTATGTGTTTGTTAGGCCAGGGACCCTAAGTGTTGAAGGCCAGAAGCCTGTTGTTGTATATGTAATCATGCAGAACAATTAATAAAAATTTGTAAACACTGCCAGGTGCAGACCGACCATGATGAATGAGTGAAGGGGGACTGAGCTTCCACAGAGAAGGCAAGGGATTAGGGGCTGGAAGGTGGGAAAAGGGGCTAAGTGTTAAGCCTAGTGGGCTTCAGCCTTGGGAATAATATTTTAATATTATTTCAAAAAGGCATGAGCATTTCATGTTTTATCTTAAGTTCCTAACCATGAGGAAGGCATGCGTGCTGGTGGAACGCATGCAGTTCCCAGGGCGACAAGTGTCAACCCTGGTGCATGTGAATAAAACGGCCAGGGTGAGCTATGAGAAGGGGGCCCCCTGCTCTCATTCGATCAAACGACCTGAGCATGTACAGGCTCTGAGTAGTACGACGGTCCCTAATTCTATAGAGAACCTTCATGCATCTATGTGATCCGAAAAGCCTATGTCTGGCTCGGAGAAAACCCGCGTATACATCTGTATTGAGCCAGAAGCCTGTGATTGATTCCAAAAGAGACAAATTCACCTCTGTTTTGAACCGAAAATCCTGTCTGGTGTCCGGGAATCCGTGTGCATCCTCTATCTGAAATGGAACTTGTGCATGAAGCCTCTATCCCGAAGCCATGACCGTGAGACCACTTTTCCATTTCTGAACCCGTTTTGAGGAAGTCGGCGTCTGTATTTCCGTGGGTAATTGCAACTACGCAGTGCGGGACTGCGTATGGCTTGTGACCAGTTGTGAAACACTCTCTCCAGGTGAGAGGGGTGTTTGAGGTTGGATGAACAGGCGGCTTGGCCTGTGAGCGTCTCTCTCTAGGTGAGAGAGTGCGCAGAGGAAGGAGAGGACTCTTGGAATGAACCCTGTAGCTACCACAGAGCCCGGAGACTTCTAGTCCGATCTGTTGTTGTAACCCAAGGCAAGGGAGGTTAGCAGCCAAAGGACTGTCCAGGTGACAGAGAAGGTGTATACTCCTGGGGTGGAACAGGCATGTGGATAATGAGGGTCTGTGGGCAGTGAGCGTGAGTGGTTCTTGGAAGAGAATTCCTTCCTCGTGACTGTGTGTTTTCCCTGTAACCTCAGCCTAGCCTAGGATTTATTGCCTTGGGGTGGATCTTAGTCCCAGCTCAGGGGTGACCTACTACTGAGCTGATGAGCAGTGTGGTCTAAGGCTGGGAGGTTCGTGGAAGGCCTGCACCTGGTTGGTGGAAGTACCTCAGTTTCAAGATAAGTATCGGCTTATGTTAAATGTTATGTTTTGCATGCCTGTGATGCTTATATTTTATCATGTGTTCTGTTGTGCAGATGAATTATGGTTAATGCCATTCTTAAAATTATGATAGAAATGATGTATATGACTTACTCTGAGTTTAAATGTGTTTCATTTGCTTAAATGCATGTTGTTTTATAATCCAGAGTGGGTGTTATAATTCCGTGAAGTTTGTTAACCAAAAAAGTGGTGTTAGAGTTTGGTATCAGAGCCAAGGTTTCGACATTGAGCCTAGATGGGCTAGTTGAGTGGTCTTTGGACCGAGGATGTGAGGAGAAATTGTGTCTGGAGGACCAATTTCGGTCCCTGGTAAGCTCAGAAAGTATAGCAATGTGCGAAACTGTAGCCGGTGTGGTCTATGGCCACAGGGAGAAAGGACTCCACACCAATAGTGTTGGAGCCTTAGGAGATATTCAAGAGGGAAGGTGAACCCTTGTGACCATCAGATCTGGAAAATGTGCACAGGGATTAAAATCCCTTTTGAAATGCACAGGAGTTTGGGAATCGCGATACGCGAAATCCTGAAAACCTGAAAAAAACTGTGGTAGATCTGGGAGGAAGGCTCGACCGTTAGATCTGGTGGAGTCGCACTCAAGTTAGTCGCAAAACCTTTCAGATTTCACAAAGTCGAGAGATGGGAAGTGAGGGAGGTGAACACCTCCAAAAACCCAAAATCCTAAAATGATCTACACCGTAGATCGTAGGAAGGGAGTTCACCATCCGATTCAGCGGAGGAGTAAACCATAATTTTGGGATTTCGGCAGATGGAAGTTTGAGATGTGGGGTGCATGAACTCCCGATGTCTGAAAACCCTGAAACACCGAAAAGATTTGCGCCATAGATATGAGAGGGGACCTAACCATTGGATTTTGCTTGGAATGGATGTGGGCGCATGTATGAGTACCACGTGCCAGTGAGTCGAGAATATCGGCGAGAGTGGTGGGACTTGAAGACATCACCGAAGGTGACGTGGACCCTCCTGAATGTACCATGTGCCACGGTGGTGAAGGGCAATAGCCATGCTATGGGCCCGGAGAATAAAGTAATTCGCGATTTCAGAATTCACAAAGGAGGAGCACGAAGGCTCAACACTCCAACTCGTGAAGTCGTGAGTTGGTGAAGAAGTGCTAGCACTTAGCCTTAGCCTACGGTCATGTGTAGCAGGTCCTAGTAAGGAGGGAGCCATACCCGTATCACATCTCGGGTATCGGCGTTTGGAGGAAATGAGTCGAGGATCTTCGACTCACGAACTCGCGAGATCGCAAGTTGCGAAAGGGTGACTTTGGTTACGAAGATTTAACTGTTGGATCTTCGTGGACCGAGATTTTGAAGTTCTGAAGTCCCGGAATTTGCAAAGCCGGACAGAGCTTAGAAAACTTGTGAAGTCAAAGCGTTTTTCTTGTTCACGTTGGCTTATGAATGTTGTAAGTTTTCTTGAAGGTTTAAGGGCTTGACAAACTTCGGTTGACTGCACATTGTGTGTGCATAGTTCAACGAGTGTCAGGACAGTCGAAAACTGACGTCGAGTATGGAATTGGAAGAGGTGTAGATTGCCTCCAAAACAGAAGATGAAAGAGAAGGAAAGGATGTCAACCTGGGAGTCGAAGGAACAAACTCTAATGGGCACGGAAAAGAGATAGATAAAAAGGAACACATGATGAAACTCATTGAAAAGTTGCAGAAAGGTGCCCAGGCTCGCCTAGCTGATAGCCGAAAGCTCATGAAAATCAGGGATCGGCAGGGTGAATTCAACTTAAAAATGTTGAAGAGCCTGGAAAGAATAGAAAAGAAATTGGAAAAAGAGAGTGACACAAGCAGATCAATAAGTGTCAAAACCCCTGAGAGGAGAAGAAGATCGAGGAGTGGTAGCAGACATTACCATCTCTCCCCGAAGCATTCTGGCAAGGCGACACACAGTAGTTCAAGCCCGTCCTCTACTAGAAAACACTGAAAATGTGGAAGCGATGAATTGAAAGGGGAAATCAACAAGATTAAACTGCCTACATTCGATGGTGAACATAAGAAGGAAGAAGATGTTGAAACATGGTTGTTGGGTTTGAAGAAATACTTTCAACTGCAGAATTATTCTGTCCATGCAGAAGGAAGAATTGCAATGTACCAGCTGAAAGGAAAAGCATCCATGTGGTGGGATCAGTTGGTGCAGGTGCAACACATCAAAGAGAAAGAGGTCACGTGGAAGGAGTTTAAGAGGTATTTCAATAAGAAATACCTGACCAAAAGATACTATGACATAAAGATGGAGTTCTTTGAACTCAAGTTGGGCAGCATGACCATTGATGAGTATGAACGAAGTTTTCTGGAACTACTGAAGTATGTTTCGTTCATCAAAGACGAGGCTGTCAAAATTCATAGGTATCTGAGTGGACTACGACCTTCCATTGGTGACAAGATTCAATGTGACGATCCTAATACCATGGAAGAAACCATAAGAAGGGTGAAATGCTTATGCGAACAGCAAAGAGAAAAGCCTACCTTTCGGAAGGCTTGGGATGACCAGAAGGGATTTAAGAAAGAACAGAGGCAGAAAGGAAACATGCCTCCCTTTTTCAAGAACATTCCTTGGGGACAGTCATATTTTAGAGAGCCCAGGAAAGTTGAAGGGAGTGAGCAGATGACAAGACCGCCACCTATGGAGTGTTGGGGCTGTAAAGGGAATCATAGGTACAGAGACTGCCCCCACAGAAAAGATAAAGTGAGAACTATCCATATTGTTCAACAAGTTGAAACAGTGGAGGATATAGGCAGCAGAATGCTGAGGATCTACGTAGCCCTGGACAACAAGCAAGAATAATTTCAATTGCACGTGATTGAAGTGGAAGGTACGATCAACAACCGACCACTTGTTATTTTAATTGATTCAGGGGCTAGCCATAGTTATATAGATCCTAGAGTGGTGGAAAGTTTGCATTTAACCAGAAGCAAACATGAGAAGTCTTGGCTAGTGAAGTTGGCCACAGGAACCAAAAGGAAGGTCACTGAATTGGTTAAGTCATGTTCAGTAGACATGAAAGGAATGAGCACTAAGGTTGAATTGAACATTTTTCCTTTAGGCTCATACGATTGCTTAATTGGGATGGACTGGTTGGACCAACACCATGCCCTTCTGGATTGTCGTAACAAGAGGTTTACATGCCTGAACGAAGAGGGAAATCAAGTAACAATCCAAGGAATTCCCAGAGCCATGGCTGTTAAGGAAATCTCACCCATGCAGTTGAAGAAATGTTATCGGAAAGGCTGTCAATTATTTCCAGCTCAGGTGGAAGAAGCATCCCAAGATGTAGTCTCGAATCTAGAAGACCACGAGGTACTCAAAGAGTTCAAGGACGTATTTTAGGAGGTACCTAAACTACCTCCAAAGAGGGACATCGATTTTTCTATAAATTTGATGCCTAGAGAAACTCCAGTTTTGAAGGCTCTTTATAGAATGAGTACACCAGAGTTGAAAGAGTTGCAATTGCAGCTCAAAGAGCTACTAAAGAAGGGATACATTCTCCCCAATGTGTCAATGTGGGGTGCCCCGGTCCTATTCGTGAAGAAGAAAGATGGGACGTTGAGGTTGTGCATTGATTTTCGGCAGTTGAATAAGGTAACTGTCAAGAACAAGTATCCTCTGCCAAGGATCAATGATATTTTTGATTAGTTGAAGGGTGCGAAAATATTTTCAAAAATAGATCTCCAATCAGGATATCACCAAATGAGAATAAATGATGAGGACATCAGCAAGACCACCTTTATAACAAGGTACGGTCATTATGAGTTCACGGTGGTGCCGTTCGGGATGTCCAACGCGCCTGTTGTTTTCATGTGCTTAATGAATGGAGTGTTCAAAGATTATTTGGACAAGTTTGTCATAGTCTTCCTGGACGATATCTTGGTGTATTCCAAGACAGAGGAAGAACATGAGCATGGTGTTGCAGGTGTTGAGAGAACACCAGTTGTACACAAAACTGAGCAAGTGCTCATTTTATCAAAGGTAGATTCATTACTTGGGACACATTATATCTGAACAAAGGGATCGTTGTGGATCCTGAAAAGGTCAAGGCCATCCAAGAATGGTCAGTGCCAAGGAATGTGGCAAAAGTTAGATCTTTTATGGGTCTAGCAGGCTACTACAGAAGGTTTATAGCCGGATTCTCAAAGATAGCTCATTCTATCACTTCCTTGCAAATGAAGGAGAAGAAGTTCTCGTGGACTAAAGAATGTGAGAGAAGCTTCCAGCGATTGAAGCAGCTGCTAACCAGTGCTCCAATCCTGAAGATTGCAGATCCAAATAAGGATTACGTAGTGTGCATAGATGCGTGTAAGGAGGGGCTGGGAGGAGTTCTCAGCCAAGAGGGATTTGTAATTTGTTATGATCCCCGAAAGTTGAAAGAGCATGAAAGGAATTATGCCACTCACGATTTAGAGTTGGCAGCAATCGTCCACGCCTTGAGGAAATGGAGACATTACCTCATGGGAAATAGATTCGAGTTGAGAATAGACCACAATGGTCTGAAGTATTTATTTGATCAGCCAACTTTAAATGTCAGGCAAATCAGATGGCTAGAGTTCCTGTGTGAATATGACTTTGACATCAAGCATATCAAAGGGAAAGAAAATAAGGTGGTTGATGCACTCAGCAGAAAAGTGCACGAATTACATGCTACATCCATTAGCATGTATAGGATTGAGATGAAAGACAGAATTTTGGAAGCTACAAATGTTGATTTGCAATACAGAAGTCTAGTAGCAAAGCTACAACAGCGTGAGAGACCACAGACCAAGGAAAGTTACACCTTGGGAATTGATGGCTTACTTTTGTATAAAAACAGAGTGTATGTACCCAATGTCCGAGAATTGAAGCTGGCAATTCTAAAAGAAATGCATAAAGTGGCTTATGTTGGACATCCTAGATATTAGAAGACTGTGACAGCAGTCAAAAGCCATTATTTTTGGCCGGGTTTGAAGAAATAAATTGCTAAATACATCGCCAGATGTATGGAGTGCCAAAAGGTTAAGGCTGAGCATAGGCACCCAGCAGGGTTGCTGCAGGATTTACCCATTCCTCAGTGGAAATGGGACGTGGTGACAATGGATTTTATCACAGGATTGCCCAGAACAAGCAAGCAACATGATTCAATCTTGGTGGTGGTGGACAAGCTTACAAAAGCTGCCCATTTCATTCCACTGAAAACCACTCACAGGGTAGCAGATGTTGCTGATATATTCTTAAAAGAAGTGGCACACTTGCATGGAATTCCTAAGACAATTGTGTCTGATAGGGACCCGAAATTCACTTCAAATTTATGGAAAGGATTGTTCAAAGGATTCAGAAGGAATCTGAACTTTAGTATAGCGTATCATCCTAAGTCTGATGGTCAGACAAGGAGGGTGAACAGGGTAATAGAAGACATACTAAGAATGTATGTGATGGATAAACCATCAAGGTGGGAAGACTACTTGCATTTGGTAGAATTCACCTACAATAATGGGTATCATGCATCATTGAAGATGAGCCCATTCGAAGCACTTTATAGAAGAAAGTGAAACACTCCAGTGAGCTGGTATAATCCAGCTGACAGAGCATTAGTTAGGCCTGAACTTCTCAAAGAGATGGAAGATCAAATGATAAAAAATAAATGAAATTTGAAAGCTTCCCAGGATAGGCAGAAAAGTTACGCTGACAGTAACAGAACCCATAGAGAATTCAAAGTGGGTGACCATGTTTTCCTAAAAGTGAAGACTAACAAGAGTTCCCTGAAGTTGGGAAGTTGCGCCAAATTGGTAGCAAGATTTTGTGGGCCATTTGAGATCCTGGAAAGGATTGGGCCAGTTGCATACATGCTTGCATTACCTGCATCTATGACTGTACATAATGTGTTTCATGTTTCACTGCTTAAGAAATATGTACCTGATGCTAATCATGTTATCGATTGGAATGTGATTCGGGTGGAACCAGAGGGTGTCTTGCAAGTGCATCTTGTGTGCATATTGGACAGGAAAAGAAAGCAGCTCCGGAATCGAGCTATAGAGCTTGTAAAGGTCCAGTGGACCTGGTACAGTCCTGAGGACGCTACATGGGAGCATGCAGATGCTATGTGGGCAGAGTACCCACATCTTTTTGAAAATTTTGAAAGGCTTGCAGAGACAATGTAAGTTGCACTAAGGAAAGTGCAGAAATAAGGGGAGGGGGATTGTAGTGTCCCCAAGGCCGAGCCTTGTCGTAAATCATGTTATGAAAAGAATTGTAATTATGTTTTATAGGCTGTTGAGCTAAGTTTTTAATAGCTGGTGGCTTATGTGTTTGTTAGGCCAGGGAGCCTAAGTGTTGAAGGCCAGGAGCTTGTTGTTGTATATGTAATCATGCAGAACAATTAATAAAAATTTGTAAACACCACCAGGTGCAGACCGACCACGATGAATGAGTGAAGGGGGACTGAGCTTCCATAGAGAAGGCAAGGGATTAGGGGATGGAAGGTGGGAAAAGGGGCTAAGTGTTAAGCCTAGTGGGCTTCAGCCTTGGGAATAATATTTTAATATTATTTCAAAAAGGCATGAGCATTTCATGTTTTATCCTAAGTTCCTAACCATGAGGAAGGTATGTGTGTTGGTAGAGTGCATGCAGTTCCCAGGGCGACAAGTGTCAATCCTAGTGCATGCGAATAAAATGGCCAGGGTGAGCTGTGAGAGGGGGCCCCCTGCTCTCATTCGATCAGACGGCCTGAGTGTGTACAGGCTCTAAGTAGTATGACGGACCCGAGCTCTGCAGAGAACCTTCGTGCGTCTCTGTGATCCAAAAAGCCTATGTCTGGCTCGGAGAAAACCCAAGTATACCTCCGTATTGAACCAGAAGCCTGTGATTGATTCCGAAAGAGCCGAATTCACCTATGTTCTAAACCAAAAATCCTATGTGGTGTCTGGGAATCCGTGTGGATCCTTTATCCGAAATGGAACTTGTGCGTGAAGCCTCTATCTCGAAGTCGTGACCGTGAGACCATTTTGCCATTTCTGAACCTGTTTTGAGGAAGCCAGTGTCTGTATTTCCGTGGGTAATTGCAACTGTGCAGTGCGGGACTGCGTATGGCTTGTGACCAGTTGTGAAACACTCTCTCCAGGAGAGAGGGGTGTTTGAGGTTGGATGAACAGGTGGTTTGGCCTGTGAGCATCTCTCTCTAGGTGAGAGAGTGCGTAGAGGAAGGAGAGGACTCTTGGAATGAACCCTGTAGCTACCACAAAGCTCGAAGACTTCCGGTTCGGTCTGTTTTTGTAACCCAAGGAAAGGGAGGTTAGCAGCCGAAGGACTGTCTAGGTGACAGAGAAGGAGTATACTCCTGGGGTGGAACAGGCATGTGGGGAATGAGAGTCTGTGGGCAGTGAGCGTGAGTGGTTCTTGGAAGAGAATTCCTTCCTCGTGACTGTGTGTTTTCCCTGTAACCTTAGACTAGCCTAGGATTTCTTGCCTTGGGGTGGAGCTTAGTCCCAGCTCGGGGGTGACCTACTACTGAGCTGATGAGAAGTGCGATCTAAGGCTGGGAGGTTCGTGGAAGGCCTGCACCTGGTTGGTGGAATTACCTCAGTTTCAAGATAAGTATCAGCTTATGTTAAATGTTATGTTTTGCATGCATGTGATGCTTATATTTTATCATGTATTCTATTGTGCAGATGAATTATGGTTAATGTCATTCTTAAAATTACGATAACAATGATGTATATGACTTACTCTGAGTTTAAATGTGTTTCATTTGCTTAAATGCATGTTGTTTTATAATCCAGAGTGGGTGTTATAATTCCGCGAAGTTTGTTAACCGAAAAAGTGGTGTTACAACAAATATGGTTGCAAGGCCTCATATAAGTAGAGTTCTTTCCATTTTCATCTTTCATCACAACTCTTCCTTACACAAGAGGATGGGATCTGAAATTTTCTCCCTATTGGCAACATTGGTTGATTTTACTTATTTGCTAGCTCTTGGAGGACACTTTGTGGATGTTTCTTGGCTTATTTCTTGGTGGAATTTCTGCAACTAGGGTTTGTGACTGATTTATGCTTGGTGAAGTATGTAAAATATACAATTTATTTCATGTGTTGAATGCTTATGGTATGTTTTACTTTTTTATATTGAAGCTATATTACTTGATTAAACCCTAGTAGAGGAACATAAGGTGTTTTTTCTTCCCTCTAGTATATTTCATCCATTGATTTGTTAAGAAAACATCATCTAGGGTAAACTCTTAAAGCCCTAAAGTGATAGTACTTTAGGAGTTGATTCTATAAGCTTGTCATAATATCATTAAAGGATCTAAGAAGGGAAGCAAGTATTGCTAGAGCCCAAGAGTGTTTGCAATCTAGCAATTTCTTCTTCAAATCTAAGGTGCTAGCACCTTAGATTTCAAGCCCATTTTGCTTAGACATTATCATCATTATTTCTCCAAGTGTTTATTGTTGTTGTAAATGACTCCATATCGCCAAAAGGCACAAGTTTACTTGCTTTCTTGTGAAGGAATTGATCGATCAACTCTCAAATTTTACTCTCTAAATCTTTTACTAAATTTTTCTAGCCCTAGATTAGCCTAATTCACTAACTAATTTGTTGTTGCTGCAAATATTTTCTACAACCATACTAATTGTTTTAATTTGTTGCATGCACTAACATAACATTAGTTTAAATTACTCATAAATTGCTTGGAATAAGTGATAATTTATCTATTGGATAAATGTTGATTTTTCACTATCTTTTCATGCAATTCTGATCTATATTTCTAGTGGTTGTTACAAAATACTAATTGTTGTTATAAACCATCATCTAGCTACAATCTTACATCAACCACCATATATTTATGTTATCTACTATATTTTGAGGTGATATTATCATATTGGTACTTGGAAATCACTATATATATGTTGCAATTGTTCTTGTTCTAGGCAGGTACCCAAATTTCTTCCTTTGCCTCAATTTCACAGACATAGACCTTTGACATAGGTAACCGGTGAGAGGGACCTCTAAACTTCACTACATACTTCCTATATGATCGCTTGAGGTTATCGAGGATGTCTCCCATGGGTTGGACCTCATCCATCCCTAAAACGTGGGGATTTCCTACTAAAGTGATAGTAGTGGGTTATGTTGTAGTTACGTGGATTTGAGAACTTGTGCATGGCTTTGGCACAAGTACAAATCCCACAATAACAAGAAACATGGACTATAGTCTTGCAACAACACACTTAATTGATTCCCATCTTTGTAGTGATCATGGGAAATATATTAGTGTTATTTTGTTGTCTTTAACAATAATGTTGCATCTGGAACTACTACATATTAATGTATTGACCAAGATGGATTTTATTGAATGTTATGGAATGATCACCTTCAATATTTTATAATTTTACGCTGGGCTGCAGGACTTGCCATATTTACAACAATATCTAGATCAGGATCCTTGTTTTTTAAAGTATAGAAAACTTACAAGGGCATTGTGTGAGGTGATTGAAAACTTTTTCTTGGTTAGTTTTGAAACCTTGGACATCTAAGGCAAGGAGTGTTGGTAATATTGTTTATTTTATCATTAAATCCAATGGATATTCCTTTCCTAGTATTGAAGTTAATATTGTTGAGTTTAATAAAATTGAAACCGCGCCCTTGGGTTGGGATTATTAAAAAAATATAGGTGTACAAGAGAATTATATTGAGGATGAAGGAAAATGATCACAAATCAAGTCTATTGAAGATATGACTTTGAGATATCTTAGCATTAACTGTAAAGCTGCTCAAAATGCAATCATGACTTGAATTGTTGGATTTCTTATGGAAATCCGACTCATGTACATGCTAAGGGAACAAGTCATTTTACACATATGGATGCTTAGGTCATAAGGCATGTAAGGATAGATGATATTTCAATACAAACAAGAGAAAGGTATAATGTCATAAATTCACATCAAAATGATATAGAAACTGGTAATGTATTTCAAGCAATAAAAGCAGAGCACTCTCACTCACATGAATCCATTCAATTTTTTTTGGAGGGAGTGTCAAATGTCTCACATATAACTAACCATCATAAAATCCTCCTTTGTGGTGGCAACAACATTTAGTACATGCAGATCAATCTTTTCTCCTTCCACACCACACAAAAATTTGGACTTGATGAATTTACCTAGAGAGGACTTTTCTTTTGAAATATCCAACTCATCAATTCAACACACATTAAGTTGGAGGATTTCCTTGTCAAGTGCAATAGGTTTTAGAGATCAACAAGTGTTGCATACAAAGAATTAGAGTAATGAAATGACATTAATTGTGAATATTTCAAAGGTTAAATTTCTAGTTGATGAGAGGTATTTCAACTCCGGATTTCAAAAAGTAAGCAAAACCGAGAATTTAGAGACGATAGTGTTTGATGAAAATAGTATTGAATAGCACTACACCTCACAATATGTTTTATAATAGAACACTTTTGTTGAAATAAAAAAGTAGGAATGACATGAAATTGCACTCCTAACAAAGTAGGATTTGAAGCTCCAAAAGTTGTCTTTGCCACTATAAGGGTCACGAATGTTACAGACAAGGAATATGATTCTTCTAGCTAGCATAATCAATAATTGTTAGATGGTGCTTTGATAAAAAATATCCATGCTTGCAAAACATTTTGATTTGCTCAAGTAATATAGCTTAAATGTTATGCAAACAAAAATATGAAAAAATCCAACTATTAAAACTATGCAAATTTAAGAGAGAATCCTTGAGAAGAGCATTGTGTACCTCTTCATGGTATATTAATAGTTGAGCAATTAAAAAACCAAATCAAAGAAATTTGAAGAGACAATTATGGCTATCACTTATCTGTGGGTAGACAAGGCTGAGTTTACATTGTTGAGAGATGTGATTATCGATTAGCTTATACAGATTCTCTACCATTAGAGAAAGTAGTGATCTATTTATCTAAGGTGGACTCATATCAAATGAAAATTTCTTGGATCTATCAAATTTGGCTTTGTCATTTGATGTAGCCAGTACAGTAAGAAGCATCTAAGTGTTGATAGGCTCTGTCATTGAGCCCATGTCTACGATGTCACAATTAGCAATTGTGACTATGGATATTCTAATTGGCAGTTGTACGACATATGATAATAAACATAAGGGAACAATCTTACATAGTCATGATAAAAATGACCTAGAGAAACTATGAACAGGCATCAAACATACTTTCCAAAAAAAACAAACAATTAATAGCTTCAAATGGCCAAATAACATGGTTGACAACAAATCTTTGAAATTTAGAGCCAATTAGTCTCTTCTAATGCCCCGGAACTATTTTAGTTCAAAGCCTTATACATTAAAAAAAAAGAAATGATAAACGACAGAACTACTCTATTATGACTTCCTTATTAAGCAAAGTGGAATAAGGGAAACCACTTTGATGCCCAACTTAAGAAGTTGGATTTAAGCACTATGAAAACATAGGGCATCAAATAGAAATGAAAGTTTCAAGACTTTTTCATTGTACACTTGAAGACTCATGTTATATTGTGTTACCCATTTGTTAATATCATGTAAACATTTGATTTGGAAAGAAAGGGAAAAAGAGAGTCAATATGATTGTTAAAAGGAGAAGCTAAAATCATGATAAATCAACTTCTTATGATATTACATATCATAAGAATGGAAAAATAAAAAGAAACATACAATAGTTTCCACACTTGATCATTTGAATTTGAAAGTTCAATGTAAACATTTGATTCGGAAAGAAAAGGAAAAAGAGAGTCAATATGATTGTCAAGAGGAGAAGCTAAAATCATCATAAATCAACTTCGTGATAAATCAACTTCTTATGATATGTAATATCATAAGGATGGAAAAATAAAAAGAAACATAAAATAGTTTCCACACTTGATCATTTGAATTTGAAAGTTCATTCCTTTAGTTTGTCTATTTGGTTGGAAAGCTTTGATTTTTCTTCTTCAGATATATACAATGTCTTTGAATCCTTATCATGTGCCATCATAAGTTCCTATTGTTGGTTGATATTTGCCACAGAGGTGGACAAAACCCCCTTAAGCTCAATTGGGTGTAAGTTGAACCATAGACCAAAGGTGATGGGATTAAATTAATCATGAGATCCTAGATCCATTTATATACTTCAAACCCTGCGTCATTTAAAAGACAATAAAGAAAAAATCATTTACTCACAATGAAAAAAGGAAAATAAATTATTTAAATAATTTCATTACCACAATGAGAAGCCCAAAAGATAGCACCCAATGGATGAGCTTGTTGAATTGAATGAGCTACAAAGCCCCTCCTTGGGATGTGTCCTTCGATTTATTGATGTGCTTATGACTCCCTCCTTGGTTGGTGAGCCAGGGTACATAGGCTAAAAAGGTAAAATCAAGAGGAAGAGGTCCTCAAGATCCTAGTGACATTTCATTAGCATAACCTTACTTACGAGGGTGGATGGATGGAGTGATTGTTGATGACCATTTTGGTCATTTGTTTCTAGCTGGAAAAGCATTTCTAGACTACCCCTCAAATCACACTGCTTACGCAAAGTTTTCACACACTCTCACTAAAGTTGACACAATCCTTGGCAAAGTCATAATACCTCTTGACCATAACCCCTTTCTGACTCCTCAAATTATTTACATTATCGTTTTCACAATATATCTTGAACCCTTATATATCATTCTACTTCAACTTATTTACGTTTTAATCTTTAAAAAAAAAAAAAAAAAAATATGATTGAAGATTAGTCATGCCCATATCATCATTCTATATGTAACCAACATATCACTCCTTATTATAGCATTACTCACTTTTCAAAGATATTTCTTATACGGTACCTTTTATTTTTATGAATTTAACTTTATTATATCCCATGTAATGTAATGATTTTGGCATCCTTCTATGCCCCAAAAAATGATGAGAATTCGTGTAAGGTTGGCTCTTCATTCATAACACCAACAGTAGCATAAAGATCAGCGGAAGCAACTTGTCACCATCGGGAGAAAGGTCTCCACAAACAACAGTTTGACCACCAAATGCGAGTTGTTGTACCATGGGCGTTGGAGTTGGTTTCTGTTATTCCATTCCTTTCATCTCTAAGGACCTGTTTCCAAAAACGGATGTTGAAGGACACAACTTGGTTTATGGTTTGAAATCAACATACCAGTATTGTGAAGGGGAATTTCCTTCCTTTCCCATATATTTTCTTGATAAGAATAGTAGAGGCAGTTTGGGATTTAGTTCATTAAACATGGAATGACCATAACCGCTAGAACCACCTAGCAAATGCTATAAAATAAGCAGCAGGAAGCCGGCAGGCAGGAGGAAAAACTGAGAGAGAGGTATGCTTGGAGCATTGTCTTATCTTTCTTTATTCTATATTCATACTTTATTCTTTTTCTATATAGAGGTTGATGGAGCTCTTGATAGCAGGGGTGTCTTGTAAGTGGTAGAAGAAACAAATAAAGGCTAAGTTTGGGTTGTGTTATGAGGTGATTTGTTTATTTGTTTAAGTTAGTTATGTTTTAGGTCTGAATTCTTCAGCACTAATCAGTTTTCTCTTATGCAGATGGCTGCCTTGAGTTTCACCGACATTGCTCTTTTAAAAATCTTCTCCATGCGTGATTATTCAAAATCAATTTATTTTATTGAAATTTTCCAATACAACATTTGTATTAGTAATTCATATTAACATTTTTATTCACTTAAAAGCAAATAAAATTGTAAAATTAAATAAAAATAAAATATTTTAAAAAACATAAATAATTATTCATGTTTGACTTTTACTCTTTAGTTAGGATCTAATGTTTATTTGAGGCTATAAAATAGGGTGATAATCCCACTTCTTCTTGATTTAGCCTATCACATGTACATTTTTTGGGGGTACATCTACGCTAGAAAACTTTGGGTTTGACCTAGTTGGGTTTGACCTAATTTTCCACCTTGATCTCTTGTTAGAAGTCTTAGAAGACATAGGACGACATTTAGGGCTTGTGATTGTACATCCCCCTAGATTTTTTTTCCTAACCCCCTTGACACACTCTTCCTTTTAGTGATTAAAGATGACCAAATTAAAGTTAAAAATAATAATTAGGGCTTAAGATGGTCCACATATAACTAACCACCCATCATACCAATTTAGGTGCACTTTTTTGGGGGTACATCTATGCTAGAAAACATTGGTCAATTTTAGGGTTTAACTAGACAAATTCTGACAAGTTTGAGGTCATATGATGGTGGAAAGGGGTTGGAAATGGCGGTTATGCATACCAATAATGATGTATTCATGTGTGATTGCTTAAAATGGTGTAAGTGAGTACTTAATTTGGTGTGATAAAGGATTCCCCCCTAATGTGTGGCATTTGGAGCAAATTGTATGACTAAAATACATCATAGATTCTTTACTCAAAGGACCAAGGAGGGAGTGGAGTTTCCAAGGAAGGAGGACAACTCATGAAAGTGTGAAAGAGAACCATTTGTAACCAAGAAACCCAAAAAGTTGATGTGTGTACAACATCTCAATAGGGACGAAGTGGACATACCCATGCTTGTCAAGATATCTCCAAATAACAATACAATGGTGTGTCATGGCATAAATAGGCTAAGGAAATGAGAAAAAATGGTGTCTCAATACAATTCAAAGGATGATCATGAAGAATAGATGTTGAAGTATAATACAATGATAACAATAATCCTACATACACACATGGAAACAAGATGCTAGGACAAACATGGAAGCATAGTGAAGAATACAACTAGTCTTAACACATAAGAACTAAAGCTCCCTTGGGGGTTAAAGAAATAAGAAAAGGAGCCCTCCTAAACAGGAAAGGGGATCCCAAGATCCGAAGTGAGTTGTTTGGAGGGAAGCTCAAGACGATAGCTCTAAGAAATACTAAATAGATCCTATCAAATCCAAGGGATTGCAGCTAAGGTTGGATCACTGAAATATAAGTACAAATTCCAATGGTGCGAGAATGAGCTAGAGTTGATAACATGAGATCCTACCAAGTTCAAGCGTAATGATGCATATCTTAGCTTAGTATAAGGTAACCCATCAATGAGAAAAATGGGACCAAGGTATACAATGAAGTAAGACTAACCCATAGAATCAAGGTATTGGTGTCAATAGGGGAAAGTGTGTTGGCGGCTAGGAATATGAGGAACTCTCAAGAACAACATCTAAAGTATGGCAAACTGATCAATATGTCTGGAAACAAATGTTGTGGCCAGAACATGTCGAGAGTTTATTTGAAGGGAAACTCCCTCTTGAGAGTTGATACAAATCAAAACATGTCTGAGAATATAGTATAATCAACTGGACCAATAAACCATCAAGTGTATGAATCTCAATGGTTCGATAATGAGCTGGAGTTGAGAACATGAGAAAAAATTAAGTCAAAGAGTGATGATAATTCTCCTTGCTAGGACCGAGTTCACCCATTAATGAGGAATATGGGGCCAAGGTACATTATCCTCTAAGCAAAACCCCTAGAGTATAGGTGATGACATTGAGAGGGGAAGGCACACTAGAGTCAAGGGACAAAGGGATCCTTGAAAACCAACATGAGATAGAAAGTACAAGATAACCGATAGAGACTAACACTAAGGGATGATGGGAAGGAAATAATAGATGGACTCATGACTTCCCTTGTTTAGAGAATAAAGGCAAGGATGGAGCAGTAGCGACTAGAAACATTTCACAGGGAATGATTAATTGTTGGGAAAAAAGATATTCAATGACAAATCAATAAAACAGAGAGGTAGTTGGAGGGAAAAAATCAACAACACTAGATGTGAGAAATTGATGGAGATAAGGGTAGACTATAGCAAGACTCAAGAGGATCTGCACAAACTCCATGGGACACAAGGGTGACTCATCGCAGATGCTCTAAATAGGGGAAACAAAAGGATGTTGCCATAAATGAAATCTATGTCAAATAAGCACAAGGCCCTCCTAGCATTTCAAAAGGGGTGCTAGTAGGTTATGAAAGATCATTGTCAAGGGACAAGAGTCCCATAAAAAAATCTCACCACTATTTCGAGAGACATAATATCCAAAATTAATCTTGAGGGGGAAACCAGGTGGACAAATAAAAGGGATGTAAGGAGATAAATTCCATAATAAGCAATTGGATGAATATAATGTTGGAGGTGAAAACTACAAATGAAAGCTATCATGGATAGGGGCAGGAGTGGTAATCTCCTTGATGGTTGGTGAAAGGTGGTATAAAAATGAAGAATCAATGTAGTATGGATGAAGTGGAGGGATTACGATATGTGATAATCCAACAAATGAAATACCTACCAATAGTACGAGAGTCCAGAGGGTAAGGTTGTCGAGAGATCATATGACCAACAATGTCCACTTGCACATATGGAGACCCTTCTCACCACCACACAAGTCAGGATTTTTAGGATGGCATCCACCACACATGTTGGCTTCCGGAAGGCAACTGGCCTTGCTCCATGAAAGAAAATTCAGGTATTATGGTGAGTGTCATTTCAATATTTGAGGCATTTAAGTATGTTGCATCTTAGACTGCTTTAGATTTCATGACATATTCTTGGACATTATGCCTTTTCCCCTGTTTCACCTTGGTGGTTAACATTGTGCACTAGTAAGTGATATTTCTTTAATATTTCCTTGGGATGGGTTTGCTACTAGGAACTCCCTTGAAGAGCCATCGCACCGTTCCCCACCATACTTACCACTTTTCATCACTTAAACCCCCCATTTCCTTGTCTCTTGGTATTTTAGGGTGTATTGAACCAAGACGGGGTTGTCCCTCTTTCTATGGGAAGAAGGGGCTTAAGGCCCAGATGGATTATTGTTGGGTAAAAGATAAAATCCTACTTACAACCTTCCAAATGCTTCACCCGGGGATCACCCAAGAAAGAAATGAAACACTTATCTGTGAGAAAAGGGGGACCCACAAGAATAATGATTATGAATGCTTAAAGGGTTAGTTGGAGGATAGGAGGTCTTATCACGAGTCGGCCTATCATGATCATGGATATCTAGTGGTATGACATTACTATCATCTGGTCATCAAACTAGGCTAATGGCTCTCAGTTGCATGGTTGAGAGAAAGGGGGTCTCATCACGATCCATCCTTCTCATTTCCACTAGGTATTTGTGAGTGAAATTGTCATTATCTAGACACCACGCCATGACAGTGGCCTTCAACTTGTCCTTGAATTATGAAAGAAACAAAGAATGCAAAAATGATGGGCTTGGAAAAATTGCATCGCAAATGAAGGTGCCACACACCCTCTACAAAGGCACCCATGAAGGAGACACTACAACCCCTTATATGTCATGAAACCCATGCCTATTGAGTCTTGATCTTTAACCACTTCATCCACTTTACATGGCTTCGAGAGGGATCACTTGGGAAACACTCCTTGACCTAGGAAAGATCCACCCAAGGACACCTTGTCAACCCTCCCATATCCAATCTTGGTAAGTCGCACAATGTCTTTGAGCACTTACTTGTTTGACATGGTAATCTTTGATGCACATGCTTAGGTGGCTCATTTATTAGTTTGATTTACTTATCATGATATTTTGACTTGATATCTTTGGAGGGCATGCTTATTTGTCTTTGTAGGACCTAGTTGGTGGATAATTTTGGAGGAACAAGCCTAGCTTGGGATTCCATGGGGCTTGAAGCCCATAGGTTGGATGCCAAGGGCCCACATGTTGGATGAGAAGAATATACCTTTGGAGGCCTAGAAGATGACTTGAGAGACATGACCTAACCCTCACATGCCAAACGTTTTTTCCAGAAGAGGCAAAATGTCATCTTTTGAAGGCATGACATCATGCTTGAGGGGATTGAGGTGGTGATGGCTACACATGGCGTGTTTCGAAGGAAGAAACCCTTGGATCATGAAGAAGAAGGTTGGATTGGAGACACATGGACTTTGGATGCCCAACCCTACCATCTCCAACTCAATGTTTGGCTTAAAAGTTCCAAAACATCCCTCCTTAAGGGGTGACATCACTCTTAGGGTTTTCATTTTTGCAAACATTAGAATTTAAAGTGAATTGTTTAGTATTATTTGTGTAAAGGGGAAATATTAGGGTTGTTTACCCCTAGTCTTGTGGTTTACCCTAATATTATGTGGACAAACTATGTTAGTGACATTTTGTATAAATAAAGATCATAAGATCTCATTTTAAATCACAACTCTCCCATTTGGAGAAGGATTGGACTGAAATTTTCGGTATCTTTGGCTAGTTTCTCTCTTGTGCTCTTGTGTATGGCTATTTCTCGGTTATTGGTTGGTGGAAGTGATGCTCTAGCCTTGGAAGACTTTTCTTTTGCTATTGTGGTGGTTTGTCTTAGCATTTTTCCTTGAATTGGTAAGGCTTTTACTTTGTGCTATCATTTGTTATTCAAGTCAAGGTTATTTTGCTAGAGCTAGGTGGGAAGTATAAGGGCATCCATCCCCACCTTAGCCTCCATCATTTTATGCTTAAGTATTGTTGATTTAATAAGGGTTTACTAAGAGAAGTATAAGTGCATACACCCTCTTAGGTTAAACCCTAGCTAGAGATACTTGCCTTGGGGAGTAAGAGGATTTACACCCCCAAGGAGGTAGTACCTCTAGCTCTTTCTTTTCTTGACTCCATTAACCCAATCATTAAATGCACTAGTCATCACTTGTTGCATTGGAGATATTAAATTGTTGCTTTGGGAAACGTGAGATTTCGTGATTTTGAAGTTGTCCCTAGTGGAATCAAATCTATGTTATAAATGCTTGCTTGAGCCACTAGGGCATTTCATTTCTCCAAATATTTCTTGTTGTTGTTACAAATTTAACCTACAACCATTAGGGATGTAGAAAACCCTAACCAAACTCTTCAATAACTCTTAATTTAACCGTTGAAAATTGCCTAAAATATGCCCACACAATCTACTAAGTACAACACATCTTTTGACAAGTTTTGAGAAAGTTTTAGTGGTTAAATGTCTTGTTGTAATAACAAGTTTGTTACAGTCATAAGGCTGATAAATATCACTGCAGTTAGCTATTTTATGACAACCTTGCGTTTTGTGCTAAAGTTGTGTTCTATCATTGTTGAGCTAAACTAGTTTTTGCTAGCTTGTGTCATGCTTATTCAATTGGACTTTTAGCACTTATATTGCAGCCCTTATTATCTTTTATGTATTGATATATATCATTGATCATCACTGTAATCAAGTACAACAAGCTTAACTTGCTTGTCCAACTAGCATTGGTACATGCAAGTGTGGCTTCTCTTATGTATCGAGCAGGTACAAACACCCTTTGCAATCATCTAAGGACTTGTCAACCTTAAACCACCCGGAGACAAGTCATCAAAGCCATATTTCCTCTTCCATAATTTAAATTTAGGGGGATACTTCTCTTCTTTCCCTTGCTTCCATCTCAATCCCCACAAGGTCATCGGGATCGCCTCCCTAGAGTTACCTAGTCACCCTCGAAGTGCATGACCTATATCGAGGTGACATTGGGTATATTGTCCCTTAGTTGTTTCCATTTTGTGGGTTGGGTCGGGCTTTTCCAAACCTACAACTTGTGCGATAACACTTCCAATGATAGGGGTAGTTATAGACACTTAGTGGGTCCTTCCCGATGGGAAGAGGTTAGAAGAACTGGTGGAGGCCCATGGCAGTTAAAATGTTAGGGTAAATCATGGTGCTATCAATATAACAGGTCTAGAGTGATTGGAGACATGTCAAGCCATTGTAGTGAAAGTGGTTTGCATAGTGGGGGCTCATGCTCCTCACAAGATATTAAGGGATTTGATGATGCTCATTGAAAGTGTACTAGTTGGAACTTACTATGGGTGGGAACAAATGTTACTAACTACCATAAGGCATCATCTGACTTCCTATTGTAGAGCGAAAGGAGGTAATTTTTCTTTTGGTACATTGATTTTCATATTCTTCTTTAAGAAGATGCCCACCCTTTGTCCCCATGCATGTATCTAAGATGGAGGTCCTAGAGAGTTGAGGATGTGTTGTTAGGGGTGGTTATTGACATGGGGAGGGGTTAGGGACATGTTTCTCCCATATTATTTGCACATTGGAACCAACTACCTATTCACAACAAATATTACCCATATGAGGCTATGAACTATCAAGGCAATCTAGAACTTCCCCTACCACCTGGATGGGCCTGGTGTCCATATGGTATGTATGGAATTTTATTTGATTACATAGAGTAGAATATTTCAATACATGATAATTATAATCTACTATATGTGTTTGCATATATTACACTAGTAAAATCGACTGAACATGAACGTCAACGAGGACAAGTTGAGTACAGTGACCTAGGTTTGTTGATACCAAAGCAGAGGGTTGACCCTGATGCATTAAAGAGCTAGATGATGGACAAAATATGACAATGACTAGAATAGTTGCTACAGTGTGCTAGAGCATGGGTGGCATGAGCTAGATGATGCTGATGTACGAAACTATATTGGAGTGCCACCCAATTATGAGGAGTGTGGCGATGGTTGGCTAGTGTGTCAAATATTGATCTAATGGGGACACGATACCCTTGCCTTGTGATTCTCCATCTGATGGTAATGGGGGGAATTCTAATATTGGATTTTTGTATATCTGACCGTTCTTTATTTATAGAATGAGCGGCTCAGATTAATCCTCGTGCCCAAAGCTGCAAAATTATTAAAATCACCTTTTCATATGATAAATCCAACGGTTGAAATATTGCCACGATCAATGGTTCTAAGGCGTCATCAGAATTAAACTTATGCGCGTTTTAAATTGGTGCTTGACTCCCGATGGATCGAACGGTGGTAACACCATCAAGATCTACGACTTACAATCATTTCGGAGTTAAAACTGCTCACCTTTTAATAAGTTCCTTTCCATCCGATGGATCTAACGGTCCTCTGTGTTTGATCAAAGATATGCGGAATTTAAACAGGTGTTATCCACCCGAGCTAATCAATTACTAACACGAGGAACCCACTAACTACTAAAATTATTCTGTGTTAGGTTAGTTATTAAAGTTTTGTACCCTCCCGCCTTGTAAGATATCAAAATAATTGTTACTACTATATATAAAAAAACATTGGATAAATATCTATGACAAGGTTACTAACTTAGTTGTTCTCCCACTGTTCTTTGAAATATGTTATGAAAACAATTTATTCAGAGAACTCTTGATAGAACTTGAGAAATTTGTTCATAAAATCGCTGAGTGTTAATGAAAATGCATTGTATTCCCTAGGAACGTGACAATGTATGTCTCCTTTTTAGTGTCACGAACATACTTGGTCAGTTTATTTGGTCAACAATGATGTACATGCTAGACGTAGAGAGTAACTAGATAATAAAAAACATCATTGTAACGAAATGAGGGAAGAAAAAAAAGGAGAATCAACACCACCTTATTGCTAGGAAGGCTTTGCTAGCACATTTTCAACGAGAAAGGATGAAGGTTTCCATGTGAGGGAGAAAGACAAAACACATTGCCAAAATGCAACAACCATGTTGGAACTATCTTGTGCAGTACATTCTTCGATGTGACCCAAGAAACAAGAATGTCATTTTGATGTGTGTCGAAAGCAAGAATGGTGTATGAAGGATACTACCATGACAACAAATTCCATGAATGCATAATAAAGAATAATAACATTGGCCTTGTAAATAAATTTGATAGTAACTAAAATACCTTGTAATTTTTGGTACACAAAATTAAAACCATTGCAATGACATTGTTGTGTATGTGTCAAGCAACCCGGACCACTTGCCATCTTTTCATTATGTCTAGCATGAATGGCTCCCAATTTAGTAGGAACACATCGACCTTGTTCCTTTCCACCTAATACTAGCCATCAAGGGAGTTATCTCAATGAATCTTATACCATGACTCATCAATATGTTTCTTTGTTTTGTTTAGGATGTCTCTTTTTGAGAACGTATCCCTTTCTATTTTTTTTAACAGAAACAAATATATTTATATTAGAAAGGGCCTGGATTTCTCCAAAAAGAGGAAAAAATTACAGAGGTTCCATATACATAAATTGTATCAAAAAGCTTGATATGTCTAGCCCTATCCCTGCCTATAAATTATGTTTTAAACAATTACTGATTATAAAATAGTGCCAAGGAAATATGGCTACAAAAGAGTAGAGTAAGTACAAAACTTTGCTAACCATGCAAAATAATGCAGTTGTAAACTTGTGTCCAGCTGGTTCTGATGTTGAACCTCCATCTCCTGAATTGCATTTGGACCTATATTTTTTGCTTGCCCCGCTACTGGAACGTGAGGTGCAATTGGATGTCGATATGGATGGAATGCCTCATTTGAGGCTCTGGATTCTACAGAATTAGTGGGCCAATTTGGCTCATGGACTCCATGTTGCTACTGAGACCGGCAGATAGAGCGAATGAGGGAAGAATTTATGTTAACCGTGCACATTACGAGGTCCATTTCTGCATTGTGTCGCTACTCCTAAGATTGGAGTTGTTGATCCTGTTGCTCGATCTGCAATTTGAGTGAGGCAATTTCCTCCTATTGAGTCTACATTTGGTCCTGGAACCTGCCTATGGAGCATTTTGAACAATGACAATCTCTCTTGTCTCGACTTCACATGATGACACGAGGATTAAGGCGATTGAAGAGCCAAATGTGCCAAGGCTTGAATTGGTAACCAATGATGTCACCACCTTTGTAATTAGAATGCATTATTTTCCAATTGACAAAGAAAACAGAAGGTAGAAGGTCATGGAGGGTGTATGCCAATGCCATGTTGAATGTAGAAGGAGAACCGCGTGAGTGGCTGATGGAAGGTGAGGTTAATATTGTGTGCCTTTGAAATCTCCAAGTCGTGCAAAGAGGGATGGAGAGGGGGGTTCAAAGTACAAAGTATCAATGCTTATGTTGAGGAGTAACATAACTGTCAATTCAAAGCATAAGGGAGGACGTATGAGGAGATGGGCATCGTTCACAAGGAAGGATGACACGTGGAGGGAGAGGAGGGCACATGTTGGAGTAAAGAGGATGGCCTGGAGGAAGGTGCACACGCGATAAATTGTTCATAGGGAATGGCATGATTGGTGCATTATGCTTAGGGGATAGAGACATGGATAATTGTGGATTTTAGTCTAATTTTCTCAGTTGCAAGCGATTTTGCTTCTTTGGTGAGGTAGTCAACAACGGTGTTTTGATTTCTATACACATGGTAATAGGAGACTTTGTCAAATTTGTGTTCCAAGTCTTTAATTCAGAGAAGAGTTCTGGAGATGTTGGGGTGCATTGTCTTGAGAGATTTACAGAGTCCCCTTATGATCAAATCAAAATCGCCAATAAGAATGAGCCTCGTAGATCTATTTTTTGTAATAAGGCGAAGTCCCATGAATGTTGCGAGGACCTCTACATGGTTATTAGGGGCTTTCCCTAAACCCCAAGCAAATTCCAAAACCTTGTTTCCTTCAGAGTCGAAGAGAATTGCCCCCGCACCTGTCACCCCTAGAATGTATCCCTTTCTATTACAAGTGATCTCTCACAAGTTATTTTTCCAAGAAACATTTGAGTCAATTCTTATTATGTATCTCGATTGTGGAAAAAACGACAAAAATGAGAGATCCTACCCAATGTCTTATACTTTTTGATAAGTGCATATGATAACACCATCACTGGTGTTTGGATGTAGAATCAATGCGACTGTGGCAAGGCAAGTTACCATGTTTGTCCACACGTTGAGACTAGACATAAATAATGAGCACCATGTGTGGTTTGTCATGAATCATTTCAACAATATAATGCAATTGGCATCCTCTCTTCCTCCTCTCTCAATTCAAATGTTTTTTGTTTTTTCAACAAATCTTTAACAATGCCTTTGTAAAACTTTGGGTTGTAAGAACACCATTGTTGAAAAGCATAGAAGCACATGTTAGATCCAAGTGATAAAATAATGTTGAGATAATTTTATGTGCATTCACATTTATAATTGACAAGTTAACAATAAAAGAAGAAAAAAAGTTGGCATATGACCAATGACACTCACATTTAAAATTAGCAAGTTAGCAATGCAAGAAGAAATTGCTCCAACATATTTCAAATGGACTCCAGATTTAAAATGAACAAGTTAGTAATTCAACATGAAATAGTTTTGGCATATAAAAGGCCATGCTTATAACATGGAATAATGTCAACTTATTAAAAAATCAATGTAATACCACGATTTTGACCCCTGTGACATATTGGATTAGATTATGTACAAATTGTAAATAAGTGGTTGAAAAGATGAGAGTCATGTCATTTGATCTTGAATAAATGACCTCGTGTGTAAATGATGTACATACAATTGTATGGATTCCTAGTGTGGAGATCAAGGACAAGGCTTGACTAGTGAATGGCTAGGCACATAGACATTGTAAATATAGCTTCTATAGACAATGTGATGGAGCTATCACTATGTATTCATAACTGTGTAAATTTTAATGTTGGAATATAATATGCAAAGGTCCAATTTGGAAGAAGAGAGCACGAGAGGGGCTATGATTCCACAACATGGGAAGATGAAAGGGGGCCTATGCATGAGTTTTCCTCTATTGTCAAGTGTCGTCCTAGGAACTATTCTCTTTTCCATCACGTGCCCTAATTGAAGCCATTTGCCTCCTTTGACTTGGGGAGCCAATAATGAAGGCAGGTGGAGGTTGGTGAGAAAGTCTACCTCACATAGTCATTGAAACATGAATTAAGTACACTCATTATGGGTTAAACATAAGAGTATGTCATTCTCATCCTACCAAAGGGGAAAATCTTTAGTTATTCCCACAACATCGTGATTGTCATTCATTTAGACAATTGAGGGTTGTTGGTTCCTCCACAAGAGTTTTTTTGTTGTGTTCATTATTGCCAATGATTATCCAAATCTAAAAGTGATAAAATCAACATTGTAGAAGAAGGATTTGTAGACTTGGGATAAGAGATAGAGGTTGTAGGTGAGAATAGAGGTTGGGAAAGTTAGGGATTCTTCACCCGTTGAACATGCTACTTGTTGGTTGCTTGAAATCCAAGGATTATCCTCCTATGTTACTCCTACTAGAAGGAAATCAACTGATCGGGATCTTCTTGCCTACATTGAAGAGCACTAGAAAAGAAGAAGATCCCCAAGGGACAATTGTGAAGACAAAGGGAAGATATTCCTTGTGTTGCGTAGGGAAATGGAAGAGAGTGCCATGATTGATTGATGGTTGTATGAGATACCTAGAGTGCTTTGTAGCGAGTAGGTTGGTTAGGTCATGATACCAAATGGGTTGGGTTGAGTGAACTAAAATATTTTGTTTCCTTTGTCCTAATGGACTCATAGCCCGACCTAGGGGTGGAATTTGCACTAGATACCTACAATTGGGTGGAAAATTACTCATGCATGCCCAGTTTCTTGGATGATCTTCTATTAAAAGATAAGAGTTCTATATCTATTTGTATTTCTGCAATCTAACTCTATTTTCTATCATGGAAATGTATGTGTTATTCATGCTATGTGTGTGAATGTGCTTGATTTTGAATATGGCCATGGATGCCATGAATCCCAATTAGCATTTTTTGAATTATTCTGCTACATTGTTTTCCTTATTCCACTCATGCATGCATTTGAATCATTTTGGGCCTCACTTTGAAGCAAGAGCAAGCAATGGCCCATAATTTTAAATCAATTATCAGTGGGTCCTTGTCCCATGGTTGAGATTGCATGGGAGGGGACTCCACAACCAATTGCTACAAACAAGAAATGATGTTGACATGTAAAAATTAATGTCAAGATATCACAAAATTAGTGCACATTTAAAATCCAGTTAAGTTCAAGCACATAAATAACAATATATTTTAAATGGAATTCCAAGTTAAAATTTAACATTATAATAGAATACTTACATGAAATCTTGTAAGAAGTATAGGGGTTATGCATTCCATGGATTCATTTGATCAATGCCAACTTTATACATGGTTTTTTTTTCTCTCCTTGACATAATAACAAGCTATGTTTTGTAGTTGGTGTGACTTAGAGCTCATTTGTTGAAGTCATGAATATGTTCAAAGGAAATAACAATGACTTCAACCCATGTCTACGTTGGAATAGCTCCATTTGATGCTCGTGAGATCAAATGATTAGTTCTTGGGTAGTTGTTGCCACATTCTCCTTTGTGGTCTTATGATAACAAGCCATTGTTCGATCAAGTTGAGTCAATCATGAGCACATTTTTTTTGTATGTGAGGACATCTATTTATCCATCTCACCACACCTCTTCGTGTTATAACAAATTATACTTCCTTGAAAAATTTTCTACCCCAATTAGAGTCTCAACTATTCTTTCTCAATTGTGGCATAAGATCACACTTCTTTACAAATCTTTCTACCCCAAGGAGTGTCTCAAAGTTTCTTTAATTTTTTAGAATGCTTGACATTATTCGTCCTCGATGTGGCTTCTTTGCTCTACCTACTAAACAACATCATAGTCGCCACTATCATTCGACTACTCACACTAGTTTAACAACAATAAGATCCTACCATATCTCAAAGGTTGCTCATATTTAGATTTGTTTTGGGCACCAATCTACTAGAATTATGTCATTAACGTCTTATTTCCATCAAATTTTATAACTTGGGCATTTGAGTAATTAGGTTGTAGTGACACATATGATCATCTCTTTACAAAACCATGTTGAGAAATGTCCCTTCTTGCCTACATTTCCCTGAGTATAATAGACAATCCTACATTTTCCCTCCTAATCATGTTTGAAAGCCACCATAACTCCCAAAGCTACTTCACATGCAGTTTGTTCAATTCCTTGTACTCTAGTACACGATGTTTGACAAATGCATTTCCTTGTACTAATATGCATCTTTTAACAAATGCATTTCCTCGTATTAATCCACAACTCCATACAACGATTGTGAAAACATATTGTCTTCTCACTACAATGTTAGTTTCAATTTTTCCTTCCATACTGGAAGCTGATGTTGATATCTATCCACAAATCACCACCATAAATTCCAATTGTTTCCATTTCAAATGCATTACTTGCATCAAACACGATGGTAATTGAGAATCATCCTCATCTTTATATCCCATATCCTTGATAAAAGAGAGTTCACATTGGTTAAATGTAAGTGTGAGTTTACACTATTGATAAAGTGGAACGTTTGTGAATTGGATCTTAATATTTCAATAAACCTATGAATATTTTGTTTGGCATAGTCTAAACGTTCTACATTTTGACTTTTTTCTGATGACTACCATTGGAATCTAGCAATACGATTGTTGGAAAAAATCACAATTTTACAGTGCTCAAATCATGTTTATGAATGAAAAAATCGATTAAGCACCCTAAAAAATCCCAAGGTGCCCGAAATATGTATATTGAACCACTGAAATCCATCATTGCAACCATTTTTCTAATCACCTTTTGGACAAAACCGGTCAAAAAAATGAACGAAGAAAAGTAAAAATTTAAAACGTTTAGACTATGTCATTTTGTTTTGCAATTTGTTTTTAATATGTCCATCAATGCGATCTATTTTTGCAAAAACCAAAAAACATCTTGTAGCAATCCAAGAAAATGAATTGAACAACAAAATGTCTTGTCACAATCCAAGAAAATGAATCAAACGTCTTGTCACAATCAAGAAAATGAGCAGTCTCGCCTAAATGCACATGGGATGTGTACCATGCACGATGCATGGTTGGTGGAGAGATGCCATGCAACGATCAAAAAGTGGTTGTAGGGAGACGTGTAAGATGCGGTACCATTAAACTACAAAGTTTTGACACATGGACATCAACTCCCACTTGCTCAAGTTTGACTTATATAACACTTTCAACAATTAACACTTTCGACAATTACCTATTAGCATCTTGTGCACTACATTATTCAATGTGACCCAAGCAAAAATAATGTCATTTTGATGTGTGTTGAAAGAAAGAATGGTGTACGAAGGATGCTACCATGACAACAAATTTCATGGATGCAAAATAAAGAATAATAATGTTGGCTTTATAAATATAGCCAATAGTGACTAAAATACCTTGTAATTTTTGGTACACAAATTTGAAACAATTGCAATGACATTTTTGTGTATGTGCCAAGCAACCTAGTCCACTTGTCATCTTGCCAATATGTCTAGCATGAATGGCTCCCAATTTAGTAGGAACACATTCACCTTATTCCTTTCCACCTAATACTAGCCACTAAGGGAGTTATCCTAATTAATCTTATACCATGACTCATCAATTTGTTTCTTTGTTTTATTTAGAATGTCTCTTTTTTAGAGGAATGTATCCATTTCCATTACAAGTAATCTCTCACCAGTTCTTTGTCCAAGAAACATCTGAGAATTCTTATTGTGTATCTCGACTGGAGAAAAATAAAAAAATGAGAGATCCTACCCAATGTCTTATACTTTTTGATAAGTGCATATGATAACATAATCATTGGTGTTTGGATGTAGAATTGGTGTGACTGTGGCAAGGCAAGTTACCATGTTTGTCCACATGTTCAAACTAGACATAAATGATGAGTGTAGGGTTTTACTCTTTTTTCCTACCTCTTGGGATGACCCAGGTTCAGATCTAAGAAGCTTCCAACAAAGCCCTCTAAAACTATAGGTGCTCCTGGTAAACCAGAAGGCAACACAACACATAGAGTGTATTGCGCAGTCTCGAGATAGTTCTATGGGTGACTTCAACACTCAAGTGCTTGCAGTATGGGAGTGAGTGGGGATATGGGATTATACTTTTTTATCTTCATTTATTTACTATCTCATCCACCTTGATTTAATATATTCTCGTTCTTTATCCATGCATGTAAATCAACAAATCTAACTACTTCATCAAGATGTTTATCTAAGATTTTATCATTGACATAAAAGACATAAACAATAAACCATTCACATAACACATGAACTACCGTGGTTCACCCCCTCCTGGGCTACGTCCACAAAGATTTGGCTCTTAAGCTATTTTATTATGGTTCTTTAATATATCGTGTCACGTGCACCACAGTCTTTGATCTTATAATCTCAACAGGCTTCTCGATCCCTGTAAGACTAACTAGATCGCACCAGGATCCTCGGCCTGCGATCTAACCCTCAGGATCGAGTTGCTTAAATCTCCTATAGCTCAACAACTTACAAAAATATGAAATATCTTACAATCTTTCTCCTGGCTACACAAAACAAGTCCTCTCTTACTTGCTAGAGTCTCCAAAAACCCCCCTCTCTATCTCTCTCGACCTAGACCTCCTATGTACTTATTCATACTTATTCTTGGCTTATCAACCATTACAATATCTTACCAAAACCCTAACCCTAGCACAGATAGGTCTTCTTGCGTGCGTGCCTTGCATGCTTTCTTCCTTTGCATGTGGTTTTACCTTGTACGTGTTGCTTTTCCTGCCAGTTGTCTTTCTCCCACTTTGTGCTTCTCTTTCCAAAAATAGCATTTTCCCCAAAATGGGTCTGTTCCCAACATGCCCCCAACACTGACATGTGGCTCGTCTCAAGCCACCTAGGCTTTGTGCGATCCCTTGACAGTCTCTGCTAGACTGTGGAACTTGTCTGCAAGTTCCCTTCCTCGTGTTTGGACCCGTGCGGCCTTTTCTGTGAGAACTTCTAATGCTTGCAATGTGATCTCCTCCTGGATCATTGTTGTGCACTCTGCCTGTGCTTGCGTCGTGTTCTTCTTTTCCTCCTCCAACTACACAATAATCTTCGCTGCTAGCTCTTGGAGAGGTTCCATATGCAACTATCTCTCCTACCTCTGCGTCTGCACTGCTATTAGCTCTGCTTCCAACTTCTTCATGTCTTATGCTCCCTTGAGATGCTCGGTGATACTCATTGTTTTGTGCCTTTGCTTGAGGTCCTAGATGGCTACGCTTATCTTTCCTTCTTCTTGGTCCCACTGTTGGACCTGTTCATCTTCCTCCAATACTATCCACAGTTGTGTTGCCCTGTCAAACAAGTCCACGACTACGATGACATGTCTTTCCATTTCATCCATTTGTCTTGTATATTCTTGTCTCCTTTGTTCTTTCACCTCCGGGGGAGTTGTAGGAATGAGTTTTCCTTGAGGATTTCGATCTCCTGCCGATATTGATCAATTGTTTGCACAATGTGATCAATCTTCTACATTGTGTTAGGCTCTGCTACTTGCACGATGTTTTGGATTCTGTTATAGGCTATAGTCACTCCCTACTCGAGCATGTTTGCACGATATTTCTATTCTTGTTTCTCCACAGTCAGTTGGTCGCATGTAATTTGTAGCATTTTCACGACTCTTCTGCTCACCTCTAGGTTGGTGGCATATGTGTGGGCCCTTGAATGCACTTCTGGCATGAATATCGCTTGTAGCTCGTAAAGAACCTTCGTGGGTATCTGTGCCATTATTATCTCCATCTCTTCGACCTCTTGCAGTGGTGTCTGTGTTGTTTCAGGATCAAGCCTGATCATTTTTCGCGTGACGGTAAATGTGTCATTGCTCTGGGAGACACATTTACCATGTATGACCTTCTGAAGTGCATAGACCATAGCTAGGCCTTCTCTTTCTATAGTATTATAGTTTTGTTCTGACTTTGACATTTTTCTTCTAGAGAATGCTATCGGATGATCCAATTCCCCTATTCCTGGTTGTGCCAGAATTGCTCCAAGTGTTATAGCCGATGCATCTACATGCACATGGAATATCTTTTCCCAATCTGGGAATACTAGTATTGGTGTTGTGACCGTATTCTCTTTCAAGGTGTCCAACCCTTGTTGACAATCCTCATCCCACTGAAATATGATATCTTTCTTGAGCAGTTTCTCCATCGGTGCAATGATCTGCACATACCCTTTTATAAATTTTCTGTAATAACTTGTATGTCCCAATGTGGCTCTCAACTATTGCATTGATTTTGGTGATGGCGAATTCACAATTACTGCAATCTTTGCAAGATCCACTATTAGACCTTGTTTGCATACTATATGACCCAATGAAATTCCAAAAGGTGTCCCAAATATGAATTTCTTAATGTTCAGGGATATCTGGCATTGCCTACATCTTTCCAGCATTAGCCTTAACACCTCTACATGGTCTTTCAACAGACTATATACTGTCCAATCATCCAGGTACACTTCTAAAAACTAATGGATGAATTATTTGAATGCAGCTATGAATACTCTTGAGAATATTGTTGGTGCATTCTTCATCCCAAAAGGCATGACTGTGTATTGATAGGATCCCCATTCCATGGAAAAGGTAGTCTTATACCTATCTTCTTGAGCTATTTTGATTTGGTGGTAGCATGAGAATACATCTGTGAATGAATATGCTTCCTGACCTCCCGCATTCTCTAAGACTTCATCAGTGAAGGGGTAGGAAAAGGATCATGTAGGCAAGCATCATTTAGCTTCCTTAGGTCAACACATATCCTTATGCCTCCTTGCTTATTCTCTTGAACTACCATAGGGCTTATCCATTCTAATTCTTCTATTGGTTCTATGATTCTAGCTTCCAACATTCTGTCAATTTTTTCTTTCACTTTCTTCTTATATATTGGATTCAATCTATACAGTCATTGTCTGATAGATCTAGCCTCAGGTTTGAGAGGTATCTTCATATCTCCTAGCTCTCCTGCTATGCCTTTCATTTCTGTAAACATGGTTGGGAACATGTCGGTGTACTCGCACATTAACTATGTTATCCTCTCCATTATTTGTTCATCCTAATAGTCTCCAATGCTGGCCATTTTGGGATTATCATTTGTCCCAATGTTGACTTTTTTCACTCTAATTGGCGTAGCAAAAACTTCTGATTCCAAAGATGGACCTTCCACTTCTCTTTCACCTTCAACTTCTGCAATATAGATGTTGCACGAGTTATCTTCACCTGGTGCTTCTTCTTCCACACAATAGCATGACAATAGTTCCTTAATTGTCTGTTTGTGCTATTGTTGATACTCTGTTATAAGCTCAACTTTTGGTTCATCAAAAAATATCACTCCTCTTATCCATTTGAGTGCTAAATCCATGTTGGGGTTCTCAAGTTCAAATGAGAAAGTGACTATAAAATGTTTTTGTAATGTTTTCCATTCTGTAATGCCTCTGCGTAGTTCCTCGTCTACATACCAGTTTGTTGGAATTCCTTCCAATGTGTGGATGAATTGATGAGGCCATTCCTCTAGTGGTGTCATCCTCCATAGTGTTTTGCATTTCTCCAAGTGTTCTGTTAATGTCCCATGTCCATCATGTCTCTGCATCTCATTGCTTGTCAGCTCTGCGTCAAATCTAATGCACAATAATCGCTTGCGTTGGTACCAATCCTTAACTATTTCTATGTGTGCACCCCACCATTTTGCAGGTGTAGCCTTAAGTGCGATATCTAGGGATAAGAGCCTCTAATTATCTTATACTTCCTCCTCATATTTCATCAGGATCTCTTCTAAGTCATCCATCCCATGAAAACTGGGGGGTTCTCTTATCTCTGTACCCACCCATTTTACTGCGCGGTCTATTCTTGCACACCTTCTTGTAGATACCTTATGTAGGCGTTTTTGCCAATTATCCAGTCATGTATCTAAATCAGAAGCACATGAGGTGATACTTCTCCAACCGAGTACCCCATCTGCAGTTGGGTTAATGTAATATTTTGTGCGCGTTGTGGTTCTATACAGCTGGTTGATTTCTTCTAAATCCAAACAGGGTCGTTCCACAAATCTTTTGGCTTCGGATGGGTCCAAGGGTGCAATGACCCGGTATTCCCCTCACTCAAATGTTATTTTTCTTGTCTTCAAGTTGATTATGGTCTGGTTATCAAATGCCCAATCCAACCCAAGCAATGTTGGATAAGGTGTTGTGCCATCTACTATTTCTATTACTTCAAAATTTGCCTTAGTGTGCACTCCATCCAGATCTACTATCACACTCTTAAGCCTTCCAATTGGTATAACTCTGTGTTGGTTTGCTAGATTCAATTGGACAGGTGAATAGCCTAGAGTGGGCTCTCCCATACACTACCAATTCTTCTTTGGTAAGACATCTACTTTAGATCCAAGGTCCAAGATAACATCTCCCATGTTGAAATCTTTGATATTGGAATTCAATCTAAATTCTCTGCTTGTCCTTCTTCTGGAATGGAGGTGATTGACTGTTCTCTGGTATAATTTCCCCCTAGTGTTTGTGTTACATATATCTAGCAGATTTTGTAACATTTTAACAGATGGTGGATCTTTGAATAACTTAACACAGGATTGCAGAAAAGTTCGGATATTACTTACTTGGTCTCTAGGGTGTACTTCACTGGTGTGGTCCATTGCTAACGACATTTCATATGTGGGGATGTCTTTAGTATTTTGCGTGGAAGATGTAGATGCAACATTCTTCTTGATAAACTCTTGTCTTGCCTCCTTGAAGGTTTCCTTCTCCTTTCCTACATCAAACCGCTTTGGTGGCTCAATATTCTTCTTCACCCACTAGTGTTGTACTGGATCTTGTTTGGCTCTGTCATATCCTATTTTAGTGCCTCTGCACGTCACTATGTTGATATTACTGCCATCCTCCCTTGCCTCCAAAGAAATCCACTAAACGTTCTAATTTTTTTGATTCCGTTTTTCTTGAATCTTCCCCAAAAGTGTTGGGCATTCCTCTGTATCATGGTATGTTGCACGACAATACATGCATGTCACAAGTGGAAGTGGGCATTCCCTTGCATAATTCCCTGGTTGTTGGCAGTTATGGCACACTAATGAACCTCTGCCTCTTCCAAATCGTTCTATGCCTCGTCCTCCACCTCTGTAGCCAACGCGATCTCTGCGCGGTGTATTATATTGGGGTACCCGATTGTACTGTGCGAGGTTATACTGTGTCTGTGCAGTGTTATAATGTGGTTGCACGTTGTTATACTGTTGCGGTGCAATGTTATATTGAGGTGGTACATGATTAAACTGAGGTGCAACTTGTCATGTCATCATTTCTTCTTGTACCCTATACGTATCTAAAGTTCGTTCCTCATTAGATCCATTGTTCTGCAATTTTTATCATCGTGCCCTACTAACTTGCAAAAAGTACAGTATGCATTCTTTGGTATTGTTTGGTACTTTTGCATCATAGGACAGTGATATGGATCATGCCCATGTGTTTGACAAATCTCACACCAGGGTCCTCATGTTGGTAAGGGATTTGGCATTCATATTTCCATATACTACACGAACGTTGGGCATTCATTCTTGTGGTGTCCTTCTATCCTGCATGTGGTACACCAAACAACTTCTCTCTTGTCCTTGCCCTTATTCTGATTTAGTTGAAAGGTTAGATTCTTCAGATCCTCTTTCAGTTCCTCTATGGATGGATCTGTCTTATGATACTGGTTTTCTTCTAATTGTAACGCTGCCTACAGAGCCTCTGCTTGAGTCTGTAATTTTTGTTATATGAGTGGGTATTTCAGATGTGGTAACAAAGAATTCACAAACAAAGGCCTATGATGCATGTCAGTCATGGCATTCCTTAATTTCCCTTTTAAACATTTGAATTCTCTAGTCAATTTCGTAGACAAATTATCATGGTTTCTGGCTGATCTCTATCATCTCATTCATGTATTGATCCTCTGAGTTGGGCTTCTGGAACTCATTTATCAGTAGTCTTCTTACATCTACCAACGTCCTTTTTGTCCCTAATGGACTGTTTACATCTAGACTCGTGTACCAATCTAGTGCGCGGTCTCTTAGTGTGATGGTTAACTGTGCCAACTTTCTGTCCTCATCTGTGATTTGTTTTGCTTCCCAGATCTTTGCACAAATAAATAGATTCTTTTTAGGGTCTTCTGTCGCCTCACCCCTAAATTCTGGTAACCTAACAGTAAGATCATGTCCTGCCATTGAAAACTGTGTTGGACTACTACCTCCACGTGGTGTATATCCTTGACTAATGCTTCCTGAATTGGCTCCCCCAGTTGATGTGTTGTGACTGGATCCTTGTCCTCTCTTTCTTCTGCCACTAAAATACGGTTGTCTGTATACTAGTGTTCTTTTTGGTGTACTAGTCGCACATGGGGTTATGGGTTCCACACTGACATTTACATGGATTGGAGTTCTACTTTATGTTCCTTCCCTTCGACCACATGTCTTCCTTTCATAGGTTCCACGCAAGATTTCTTCAATCTACTCCACAGCCTGGAGATCCTCTACCTCTTTTTGTCACTTGCCAATCCCTCTCTCTTTGCTATGGATCTCTTCTTATTATTCATCTTATATTGGTAGGGTACTCCACTGCACATTTTTCGAGTTGTTGCCATGATCTGCTTGATTTGATCTTCCTCCATCATGATTGGGTCCAAGGCCTCTTCCTTCTTTCCTTTATCCATCTCTTCCTCCATTCCTCCAACTCTTGTCAGTGCTTCCCCCAATCATGTAGGGAAGTTTAATTGTCTGACTCCATAGTCATTACACCTTTATTATACAGTAAGATATTTATAGAAGTATACAACGATCGAATATACCTTCCTCGTGGTCCTCTTAGAAACTCTTTCTCTGCTGCGTTGTAAGGCTTCACAGTGTCTACTGCAAATTTTGTGATAAATCCTGCAACAATATTGTCTAACCAGAAGTCTATTGCGCGTGTGAATTTGTTATCAACTTGTTGTAACTGTGCGATCTCCATAAGATTCCACTCTAACTGTTTGATTAGATTTGTTGCGTGGTTATCTTTCAACCTCAATATCCACTACTGCAACACATGTCAAAAATCACTGAAAAATACTTCATGCAAGTCACTAAATATGTACTTGTCCAGATATTTGCGTAGTGTTATTTTAGGGTTTCTGTTGTCTTTTTGCACAAGCTCCATCTCCTTTGTCTTCAACCAAATTTCGATCTATGCCTTCATTGGATTCCACGATCTAAACATTCCTTTTTATAGCTTCATTTTCTTCACGATTTCTTCACGGATCCCACTCACTCGATACCATTATGTTCCAACTGGCAACATAACCATTTGTTTGGTTTTACTCTTTCTTCCTACCTTTTGGGCTAACCCAGGTTCAGATCTAACAAGCTTCCAATAAATCCTTCTAAAACTATCGACCCTCTTGGTAAACCAGAAGGCAACATGGTACATAGAGTGTACTGCACAGTCTCATTCGAGATAGTTCTATGGGTGACTGCAACACTCAAGTGCTTGCAGTCTAGGAATGAGTGGGGATCTGGGATTATACTTTGTGATTATCATTTATTTACTATCTCATCCATCTAGATTTAATATATTGTCGTTCTTTATTCATGCATGTAAATCAACAGATCTAACTACTTCATCAAGACATTTAACTAAGAGTTTATCATTAAAAGAAAAGACATAAACAATAAACCATTCACATAACACATGAACTACCATGGTTCACACCCTCCCAAGCTACATCCACAAATATTTGGCTCTTAAGCTCTTTTATTATGGTTCTTCAATATATCGCATCACGCGCACTACAACCTCTGATCTTACAATGTCAACATGCTTCTTGATCCTTGTAAGGATGACTAGATCGCACTAGGCTCCTCAGCCTACGATATAACCCTCTGGATCGAGTTTCTTAACTCTCCTACAACTCAACAACTTACAAAAAGATGACAGATCTTACAATCTTTCTCCTAGATACACAAAAACAGTCTTCTCTTACATGCTAGAGTCTCCAAAAACCCTCCTCTCTATCTCTCTTGACTTAGACCTGCTAGGTACTTATTCATACTTATTCTTGGCTTATCAACCATTACAATATCTTACCAAAACCCTAACCCTATCATGGTTAGGTCCTCTTTCATGCATGCCTTGCATGCTTTCTTCCTTTGCATATGGATTTACCTTGTACATGTTGCTTTTCCTGCCAGTTGTCTTTCTCCCATTTCGTGCTTCTCTTTCCAAAAATAGCCTTTTCCCCAAAATGGGTCTACGCCCAACAATGAGCACCATGTGTAGTTTGTCAAGAATCATTTCAACAATGTAATGCAATTGGCATCCCCTCTTCCTCCTCTCTCAATTCAGATGCTTCTTGTTTTTTCAACAAATCCTTAACAATGCCTTTGTAATATTTTGGGTTGTAAGTGTTAGCGTCGCCATTTTCCCTTTCAATTAGAGTCGGTTTTAGTCGAGTTATGGCTCATGTGTCAAAACATGTGAAGTCAGGTATGTAACAATGAAAGGGTCGAAGTCAACAAATGGTCGATTGGCCCTTGGAAACAGGAAGGGATGTCAGAGTCGAAACATGTGTAAATGGTACGGGTATGTTGTTCCCAGAGAGTCGGGTCCTGTTAAAAGGTAGTCTCTACGTGCCCTAGGTTGAGTCAAGTAGTTAATGGAAGTTGCGTCGGCAAGTGAAATAACTATTATCAACTCATTATGAAGGCCGAGGGAATGAAAAATTATGGCGTTCATATCATGTATGCCCTGCAACCCTTATCGTCTATACTTTACACTCGAGGATGTGCTATGGAAAATCTACGATTCAATTCGAAACATCCAGTTGCCATGAATTTTGTGTTCTTTGGCATGATTCCTCCTTCCGCCCGATCTGTTATAAATTTCAGATGCTCTGCACCCATTTTATTCGTGAAACCAGGTCCACACATTGTTTGTAATTTTTATCGCAAGCCGAGGTTGATCGAATTTTCCACCTTGTGCATTTGTTGGATCCACCGTGCATAGGATAAATACCGGTCATGCCATGGAGACCTCCCAAAACATAAGAAAGGGCACACAAAGTAGCAGAATCGCCAGGCCCGAGCCCCAAAGCGACTGGGATTCGCTCTCACTCACAACAAGCATCCCCAAGGATCCAAAGGGAGTTTTCCCTTTACCCGTGGAAATAATGATATCACATTGCATGGAACTCGGAGGGGAAGGACCTGAGTAGGAAGGAAGGATAGTAGAATCCATGTATCCCCAACAACATATACCTCAGAGAAGGGGTGGGCCAAGGAAGAACAAGGAAGCAGGGGAAACCCGAGTCCCAAACGAGCCACGCGCAAGATCAGTTGTCGAAGAATTACTTATGCGTGTTATTCGGTTGGAACCTATTGAATGTATAAGCCGAGAAAGTATGAGCAGAACGAGGAGGACGGATTTCATGGGTACTAATGTTCAAGAGTCATCTCAGTAGCTGAAATAGGAAAAACTAACTATCATCGAACTTTACCAGGAAAACAAGGAGCTGAGACAACAACTATCAACAAAGACCCTTGAGGTGTCAGTAACGCAAGGCCACAAAGGAAACATGATGTGGCTCAAGAGATAGATCAGAGAGGCACAAGATACAATCGTTCAATTGCGTGAAACACAGAGGCTTTCAAAAGATAGGTATATGAATTTCAAAGAATGTGAAGCGGCAAAGGAGAAAGCTCGTGTGGCTCTCACCAGTGCACAGAAGAAACAAGATTAACCGAGTATGTTCTCGTATCCTCAAATAGAGAACAAAACTTGACAGTTTTGAAGGAGGCATTGCCCTAAAAAAATTTGTCGTTTTGATAATGACCATGACAGTCAACAACCATTTGTCGCGCACATTCCCCCAACAAATGAGCCTGCAGTAGAAACCAAAGTCGTTACAGTAGATAGCAAGACTCTGACAAACACTTGTCCCTCAAATACCTAATCAAAGGAAAGCATTGAAACATCACCCTATCATGATGAGACCTGGTCGATAATTGAATCCCCGTGGCAGAATATAAGCAGTCATGATGTAGCTAGATGTATTTGTTGTCTATTTTTGGAAAAGCGTCATGCAAAGAGTCCTTTAATGCAAAACAATAAGTTTGCTAGTTTTTAGAGATATTAGTTAGAAGAGTAGGGTATCCCAAGCGGGTGCCCTCGCCTATATATTTGATCTTTTCAATGTAAGTCAGGTTGGTTGGAAAAATTAGTATAGACAGTGTCTATTGAATGTAGTTTGAGCTCGATCGAAATTTAATGCAAAAGTCCTAAAGCTTTGATGAAAATATTCTAATTGTAGAAGTTTGATGTATTGTTTCCTTTCTTTGCATACGTACTTCCTGTTTTATTTATTCATATATTTTTCTGTCTAAATTGGAACAAAATTTTGAACATGTGGATTCGTTGTGCAACGCCCCTTGTTCGCGTCTTTTAGACAAAACGTATTTCCTCTAAAGTTAATTCCAAATTCATCCTCGGCGATGCTCCAAGTTGCTTCCTGTGTTTTCTCCCCGCCGCACACAACGATTTTGAACTGAAAATTGTTACTCGCTTAGCCTTTATCCTCTCAAGTTCAGTCACTAAGTCGTTTGTTTCCAACGGTTCCTTAAATTTGACTCCATAGCCCAAAGTCTTACTTTCTTACGCCAATAGAACCAAAACTTAGTATCTAACAGTGTTAAATCTAGTCGACAATTTAAATCCATATCCTGTATCGAGAGAAAGTCTCTCGAGAGAGCCCTCTCCAGGTACGAAAGGCTAGTTTCGAGTCTCAAAGTTGGTTGAAATAGTTACCTCTATTGTATGTTTATCAGCCGAACAGATTTACAGAGTGCTAACATTCTGGTGTCGTTGTCGGGGACGGAATTGAATAAATCTTCCCTGGGAGAATGACTAAAGTTACAATTTTGACCCCTGAGGGTAACAGAGGGACAAACATATACACTGGCTAAAACCTTTACCGTGGTGACTCCAGTCAAAAAAGAACAGTAGCACCAAGTAACGTGGTTCAGGAAACTTGGCTCTGAGAACGATCTATACCAGATAAAAACCTAACCCGAACCATGCAGAGCATGTGTACGACCCCAAGAAAATTATGCGTAGGACTAGAGAGCAAGAACTAGACCCATTCTATTACCTGTACAAAAGCTTTTCCTTACCCAAAGATGACATGCAAAGAATTGACGACCTTGAGCTTGATGCATTATTTGAGCAAACCCTGTTCAGGTCTAAGTCGGAAACCAACTTGGACGAGATAGTTTTTGACCAGAAGAGATTCCAAGCCCTGTTGTCTAATAATATTCCCCAAATCCCCAACCCTCCTAGAGCCATGGCTTCCAGATTCACCCCCCTCATTCTGCCTACCCAACTGCATGATTTTCCCCAAAATTACAGCCTAAGGATTAAGCTCTACGATGTTGAAGGGAACGTTTCATCCCAGAAGCATTTAGATTGGTTCAACAATTTCGTCGACCTAGAGGAGGTGGACTATGTAGATGCGAAAATGAGGTTGTTCGCGCAGAGTTTTGCATGGGAGGTGAGGAAGTGGTTCAAAGCCCTACGAGCAACAAGTATCTGAGAATTCTCCACGTTTGAAGCGGCCTTCATTTCCAGATGGGGAGAAAAGAAGAACCCTTTGCAGTTGTTGACGCAATATAATAATATGAAGAGGGCGTCGGAGGAAACAGTGCAAGAATTCTCAGCCCGTTTCATGAGAGCTTATAACTCAATCCCTGCAGAAGTTCATTGACCCACTGGGGCCACGCAACTGTGATATGCAGACTCTTTCGACAACGATTTCGCCCTGCTTCTGAGAGAAAGAAGATTAGAAAATCTAGGCGCAATGATGAGCGACGTGATCGAAGTCGAGGTAAATATGATGGCGTCGGGAAAGATCAAACAGAGGTTCAACATAGGCAATAGGAAACCCCAAGGAGATGCACAACCATCAACATATCAGTCCTCAAACGACAAGTTCGACTTGATGATGAAGACGATGGAGAAACTGATGGAGAGAATGTCCATGGGAAACAGACCTACTGCCTGAGAACAGAACGACCCCCAACACAGAAACTAGAACCTCGGGAGGGGTCAAGTTCCTCAGATCAAACAAAGGGAATAGAGGGAGCAGAGAGATCAAGGTGACCAACAGACAAGGCATCCTTTCCAAAACAACTACGCGGACGAAGACTTTGATCAGATGTCCGAAGACCAAATGCATTGTTGCGATGACAAGAACCCGCACGTGTTTTTGACAAAGGGTGAACATGATCGGTACATGAGAAAAAACGACGATTTTGTGTTGGAGACAGATGATGCATGGTTTGGGGAAACGGATGACACGTTGTCCTGGGAAACATAATAGTTCAGAAAAGGTTATCAGAACGTCATCATGCAATTTCAGAAGAAACATAACCTCAGGAGCAAGGAAGCGTTTGTCGAGCCTCAACAAACAAATCCCATAAGGAAACCTCCGACTGACACCCCTTCCACAAGTTGTAACACATCCACTATCATAATTTAAAATTTTTGGGTTAATTTACCACAATTGAGAAGTTCCCACAAACCTGCCTTTACGACCGGGGTCTTACCTTCTGTACGGGGCTACTCCTATCGGAGTTTCGGGATTTCCGTTGTCGTAATTCACGAGTTCTCAGAACTCGCAGTTCTCCGATCCCCGATATGCTCCTAACGCATTAGCCCTCTATGCTATACAATAGTCTATGTGACCACTTACCATAAGACCACCGCCGTATAACCTCCCATCGGGGCTACGAAATTTGTGATGACACAAAACACATGTCCACGGGAATTGCGAATTCTCGATTCGCGACGCGCCTTTCTGATCACGCTAGCCCCACTGGTTTAGCCCCTGGTCCACATGACCAACTCCGTGATCACTACCTTGTCCCCATCGGGGCTACGGGGTTTCCC
>ML789815.1:822411-845859 GCA_009831015.1 Picea engelmannii
GAGCCGCTTTTGGTTCTCCGGGCCAGTGGAGTCCAAATACGGTATTTAATTCTCGGTGGAAGTTAACGCCACCTTTTCAGGTGCCTTCCACCGCCATCGTGGTCTCTTTTTCTGCACATCCCCTCTCAGCAGTTCTGTAATATGAATTCATAATGTTATTTACATTTTCATCATGCTTTTAGCATGGTAATTCCTGTATTAGGATTAATTACAAATTTGGGGGAAATAGGGTGTTACACAAGTCGACCGAAGTTGGACAACCCAACCAAGGATGCAATTGAAAAGATGAAGTCAAAGGAGGAGGCCCCGAGGAAAGCGCTGGAAACAGGCAGGGAAGCGTGTGGAAAAGAGGTAGAAAAATTATGTCCCCCTTTTAACTTCGAGCATGAAATGGATAAAATCAAAATCTATGTCTCGTTCAACGAACTTATCAGAAAGGGTGAGTATCGAGAGCAGATCATTAAAATGCTAAAAATGTGAGGGACTCCCGATACTTTGAACGTCCAAGACGATCACCCTCCTATTCTACTTGGTCTGCGCGTTGAGGAGACAAGCGATACTGAGGATGTTCCGTCGTTCTATCTCAGTTTGAAAGTCCATGACATGACCCTGCATAATTCCATGTTGGATTTCGGTGCGTCGCATAACCTCATGCCAAAGGTAATCATGGATGAGTTGGGTTTGGACATCACCAGGCCCTATAAGGACCTTTTTTATTTTGATTTGAGGAAAGTCAAGTGCTTGGGTCTCATCAAGGACTTAGTTGTGTCGTTGGCCCAAATTCCTTCGAAGAACATAGTTATGGACGTGGTTGTGGTGGAAATACCCCCAAAGTTTGGCATGTTGCTATCCAGGTCGTGGGCTGTGAAGTTAAAGGGGAATTTGCAAATGGACATGTCATACGCCACCATTCCCATTTTTGGCTAGGATAGACGGTTATATAGATAAGTGATGCTGAAATATATGGTAAGTAGTAAGACGCAGCCAAATAACCATCCCATCTATTCAGTCGACACTGAGATGGGTTCCTCCATATTCTACAATGACCTTATTTTTTAAGAGGATGAAACGACAACCATTATGACCGCCGATGATGAAGTCGCGCGACGAGCAGTCGAGTGCACCGATCTGAGAAATTGCGCGGAGAAAGAGATATGGAACATGAGTTTCGACGACGCGGTCAACAAACAAGGAGCTGGGGTTGGCGTATGGATAAACCTCCCCCCCCCCCCAAAGTGGGCTCAAAGCTCTGCTCGTACAAACTCGCTTTTGACTGTAAAAACAACATGGTCAAGTATGAGGCATTGATTTTGGGCCTAAAGGTTTTAAAGGAATTAGGCATGGAGAAGATAACAGTGCACAGAGACTCCGAGCTGATTATAAACCAGGTGAAAGGCATATATCAGGAAAAACACCCCAAGTTGAGAGCTTACAAAAACTTGGTGTTGGACCTCCTTGAGGAGTTCTTGGAGTATAATCTGGCAGTTATCCCGAGAGGGAAAAATCAGATCGCTGATGCATTGGCCACCTCGGCCTCGGTTTTCAAAATCCCAATCTTCCCTAACAAAAAATATGAAATCGAAGTCAAGCACAGGCCAATAGTGCATGATAATATCAAATACTAACAGGTGTTTGAAGACAAAAAATAGGTGGAAAGGTTTCTCCAAATGAGCAACGAGTTCGTTAATACAAACATTGACGATGAATGTTGTTGTGACGAAGATGGGAGCGTGGATGCACACAATCATGACGACCCTTTCCAGAACTAGATAGTGGGAAGTGACATAGTACAAGTGAAAAATAACATCATCCCGAAGCGATTAGTGCTGCTGGAAAAGATATTTGATGAAAATGATGTGGCTAGAAATCCCAAGATCACTGCAAACGAAGAGGACATTGAAGACTGCAACATCGGGACTGAGGAGAACCTGAAAATAATCAAATTATCGAAAACGCTCAGTTCAAAAGTCAAGCAAGACTACGTCAAGCTCATGAAGGAATTCCTCGACGTTTTCATGTGGAGTTATGACGATTTGAAAGTGTATGACACTAAAGTGATCCAGCGTGTTATCCCTCTCAACTAAGACCAGAAGGCTTTCAAATAGAAGCTGAGACGGATAAATCCCCTCCTACTTCCGTTGATCAAAAAAGAGGTAAAGAAACTCTTCGGAGCTAAGATTATCGTTTCTTTACGGTTTTCGAAATGGGTAGCCAATTTGGTTCCTGTAAGAAAGAAAAGTGGCGAAATAAGACTATGTGTGGACTTCCGAAACTTAAACAAAGTGTCCCTCAAGGATCACTACCCTCTCCCTAAAATGGACTATATCCTGCAAAAGGTGGTGGGGTCCCAGAAGATGTCCATGCTAGATGATTTTTCGGGTTATAACCAGATCATGGTACACCCGGACGACAGGGAAAATACGACCTTTACGACGCCATGGGGGACGTTCATGTATGCCAAGATGCCTTTCGGCCTGATGAACATGGGAGCTACCTTCCATAGGGAAATGGACATCACATTTACTGATGAAAAGGACAAGTTTATTGTGATCTATCTAGATGACATCACAGTATACTCTGACTCCGACGAACAACACCTTGGGCACTTGAAAAGAGTTTTCCAGAAGTACAGGAAGTTCGACATATCGCTAAATCCGAAGAAATCACATTTCGAGACGGAAGAAGGGAAGTTGTTGGGGCACATTATCTCAAAAGAGGTCATTAAGATAGACCCCAACAGGTTTGAAGGAATCCTAAAAATTGGCACTCCGCGCAGTAAGAAGGAAGTGCAATCCTTCCTGGGAAAAGTAAACTTCTTGAGAAGATTCATCCCGAACCTGGCAGAGATTATAAAGCATATCATCTATATGCTCAGAAGGGGAATGAGATCAATTGGAACTCGGAAGCAATAAAATATTTTGAAGACATCAAGGTGGCGTTGACTAGAGCTCCTGTGCTAGCCAATCCAGACTTCACGAAAGATCTCATCCTATTTTCATTCGCCTCAGAGCATACGATTGTCGGCATGCTGTTACAGAAAGACGAGCATAACTTTGAGAAACCTATAGACTATTTCAACATGACGTTGAGGGATGCTCCACTAAGGTACAACATTATGGAAAAAAAAGCATACGCCTTAGTAAAATCCCTAAAGGAGTTCAGGACATACATATTGCACTCCCACGTTATTGCCTATGTGCCCAATAACTCAGTTAAGGATATCCTGACTCAGCCCGAACTCGAAGGGAGGAGAGGAAAGTGTATAGAGGCCATGTTGGAATATGACCTGGAGATTAAGCCTACGAAAAAAGTTAAGGTTCAAGGCCTCACGAAGCTAATGGCGCAGTCGAACTGTGACGTTGTGGGAATCAATTTCATTGTCAATCTGTTAGAGAGTCCTTAGGAAGAAGCGACTATGTAGGTGTCTCAAAAGTTTGTCGATTCGCGGTGGTATGTAGACATCATCTATGTGTTGAAGAATCTCCAGGCCTCTCCGGGTGTAAGTAAGACCAAGGCCAGATTTCTAAAGCTTAAAGTGGTTAAGTTCTGCATCCTAGATAACTCACTCTACTGGAAATATCCTGAGGGAATATTGCTGAGTTGTTTGCTGGAAAATTATGCGAAGCAAGCCATAGAAGAATTTCACAAAGGTGATTGCGAAGGGCACCACCACTGGAAAACCACCGCTCACAAAATCCTGAGAGCGGGTTACTATTGGCCTAGAATCTTTGTAAACATGTACACAGAAGTCTCCAACTGCCACAAATGTCAAATTTTCGATGGGAGAAGAACGCTGCAACCCTTGCCACTAAAGTCGATCTCAGTCGAAACACCTTTCATGAAGTGGGGTTTGGATTTCATAGGGGAAATAAATCCTCCTTCCTCGGTGCAACACAAATGGATAATCACGACCACTGACTACTTCATGAAATGGATAGAAGTGATCCCCACGAAGCAATCTACCGACGCAGTCATCATCCAATTTATGGAGACAAACATCTTGTCGAGATTTGGATGCCCCGTCAAGATCATAACAAACAACGCGGCCACATTCAAGTCCAAGAGGATGGACAGTTTTGTAGGGATTACAATATAACCCTGGGGCATTCTACGACGTACTACCCACCAGGAAACGGGTTAGCAGAATCCTCAAATAAAATCCTAACCAAGATCATCAAAAGACTCCTACAAGACAATAAGAAAGCTTGGCATAAAAAGCTTATCTATGCATTGTAGGCAGACTGGGTTACCACCAAGAAGTCGATCTCAATGTCGCATCTTCAGATTGTATACGATGTAGACACAATTTTCACTACCACACTGGGGTTTCCCGTCAAAAAGTTGTTGCAGGAGCAGGAGGTCGAGCCAGATGACACATAGAGGAGAATAAATCAGTTGATTCACACACAACAGATGAGGGAACATGTATACAATCGATCACAATTCCACCAGGAGATGATGAAGAGAACCTTCGACAAGCGTTCTAAGAAGGAGGAATTTCAGGTAGGGGAGTTGGTGCTGAGATGGGACATGAGGAATGAAGATAAAGGAAAGCACGGGAAATTCGACCACGTTTGGACGAGTCCATTCAGAGTCAGCGCGTATTGCGGGAGCAACGCTTATTTTCTAGAAGGATCAAATGGAGAATGCCTTGGTTGGGGGCATGTAAACGACAGGTTCCTCAAACATTATCTGATGGAATAAAATCCATTTAAGTCATATGTCAGTAGAAAATTGAAGCCCGAAGTGAAGGCCCTGAGTTTATGCTGAATCTTTTAGAAGCTGCGTCGATAGGTTTAGGTTGTGTTTTGTCTTTCATATTTCAGTGTCGAAGATTTGAAATAAGGCCCAATGGTGAAGCACCTGGTCTACTGTTCTTTTCTACCTCGTGGGGAGGATAGCATCCCCATTGAAGCCAGTTGTTAGCGTTTCCCTTTCAATTAGAGTTGGTTTTAGTCGAGTTATGGCCCATGTGTCAAAACATGTGAAGTCATGTACATAACAATGAAAGGGTCGAAGTCGGCAAATGGTCGGTTGGCCCTTGGAAACGGGAAGGGATGTCAGAGTCGAAACATGCATAAATGGTACGGGTATGTTGTTCCCAAAGAGTCAGGTCCTGTTAAAAGGTAGTCTCTACGTGCCCCAGGTTTAGTCAAGTAGTTAATGGAAGTCGTGTCAGCAAGTGCAATAACTATTATCAGCTCATTATGAAGGCCGAGGGAATGAAAAATTGCAGCGTTCGTATCATGTATGCCTTGCAGCCCTTATCGCATGTACTTACACGCGAGGATGTGCTATGGAAAAACTGCAATTCAATTCGAAACATTCAGTCACCATGAATTCAATGTTCTTTGGCACAATTCCTCCTTCCACCCAATCTGTTATAAATTTCAGATGCTCTGTACCCATTTTATTCGTGAAACCAGGTCCACGCACTATTTGTATTTTTTCTCGCAAGCCTAGGTTGATCGAATTTTCCACCTTGTGCATTTTCTAGATCCACCATGCGCAGAATAAATACCGGTCGCACCATGGCGACCTCCCAAAACATAAGAAAGGGTACGCGAAGTAGCAGAATCGTCAGTCCCGAGCCCCAAAGCGACTGGGATTCGTTCTCACTCACAACATGCATCCCCAAGGATCCAAAGGGAGTTTCCCCTTTACTCGCGGAAACAATGATATCACATTGCGCAGAACTCGAAGGGGAAGGACCTGAGCAGGAAGGAAGGATAGTAGAAGTCATGTCTTCCCAACATCAAATACCTCAGAGAAAGGGTAGGCCAAGGAAGAACAAGGAAGTTGGGGAAACCCGAGTCCCAAACGAGCCGCGCACAAGATCAGTTGCCGAAGAATTACTTATGCGCGTTATTCCGCTGGAACCTGTTGGAGGTACAAGCTGAGAAAGTAGGAGCAGAGCGAGGAGGACAGATGTCGCGTGTACTAATGTTCAACAGTCATCTCAGCCACTGAAACAGGCGAAACTAACTATCATCGAACTTTACCAGGAAAACAAGGAGTTGAGACAACAACTATCGACAAAGACCCTTGAGGTGTCAGCAACGCAAGGCCGCGAAGGAAACGTGACGTGGCTCAAGAGACAACTCAGAGAGGCGTAGAATACAATCGTACAGCTGTGCGAAACACATAGGCTATCAGAAGATAGGTATGCAAAGCATTTCAGAGAATGTGAAGCGACCAAGGAGAAAGCTCGCCCGACTCTTGCCAGCGCACAAAAGAAACAAGATTAACTGAGTCTGTTCTTGTACTATCCTCAAACAAAGAACAAATCTTAATAGTTTTGAAGGAAGCATTTCCCTAAAACATTTTTCCATTTTGATAACGACCATGACAGTCAACAACCACTTGCTGCACACATTCCCCTAACAAATGAGCGCGTGACAGAAACCAAAGTTGTTATAGTAGATAAAAAGACTCTGACAAACACTTGTCCCTCAAATATCTGATCGAAGGAAAACATTGACACATCACCCTCTCATGACGAGACCTAGTCGATAACCGAATCCCCGTGGCGGAATATAAGCAGCCATGATGTAGCCAGATGTATTTGTTGTCTATTTTTGGAAAAGCGTCATGCGAAGAGTCCTTTAACGCAGAACAATCAGTGTCCTAGTTTTTATAGATATTAGTTAGAAGAGCAGGGTATCCCAAGCAACACCCTCGCCTATATATTTGATCTTTTCGATGTAAGCCAGGTTGGTTGGAAAAATTAGTATAGACAATGTCTATTGAATGTAGTTTGAGCTCGATCAAAATTTAATGCAAAAGTCCTGAAGCTTTGATGAAAAGATTCTAATTGTAGCAGTTGGATGTATTGTTTCCTTTCTTTACGTACGTACTTCCTGTTTTCTTTATTCATATCTTTTTCTGTCTAAATCAGAACGAAATTTCGAACCTGTGGATTCGCTGCGCAGTGCCCCTTGTTTGCGCCTTTAGACAAAACGTATTTCCTCTAAACTTAACTCTGAATTCTTCCTCAACGGTGCTCCGAGTTGCTTCCTGTGTTTTCTCCCCGCCGCATACAACAATTTTGAACTGAAAACTGTTACTCTCTTAGCCTTTATCCTCTCAAGTTTAGTCACTAAGTCATTTGTTTCCATCGGTTCCTTAAATTCGACTCCATAGCCCAAAGTCCTACTTTCTTGCGCCAATAGAACCAAAACTTAGTATCTAACAGTGTTAAATCTAGCCGACCATTTAAAGCCATATCCTGTATCGAGACAAAGTCTCTCTCTCGAGCCCTCTCCAGGTCCGAAAGGCTAGTTTCGGGTCTCAAAGTTGGTTGAAATAGTTACCTATGTCCTCTGTTTATCAGCCAAACAGATTTACAAAGAGCTAACAGTAAGAATGCCATTGTTGAAAAGCATACAAGCACATGTTAGATCTAAGTGCTAAAATAATGTTGACATATATGTGCATTCACATTTATAAGTGACAAGTTAACAATAAAAAAAAAAAAAAAAACGTTGGCATATGACCAATGGCATTCACATTTAAAATTAGCAAGTTAACATTGTAGGAAGAAATTGCTCCAACATATTTCCAATGGCCTTCATATTTAAAATTAGTAGGTTAGTAATACAACAAGAAATAGTGTTGGCATGTAAAAGGCCATGCCTAGAACATGGAATAATGTCATCTTGTCAAAACAATCAATGTAATACCACGATTTTGACCCTTGGGATGTATTGGATCAGATTATGTACAAATTGTAAACGAGTGATTAAAAAGATGAGAGTCAGGTCATTTGATCTTGAATAAATGACCTCACATGTAAATTATGTAAATACACTTGTATGGATTCTTATTGTGGAGCTCACAGACAAGGCTTGACTAGTGAATGACTAGGCATGTAGACAACAGGCGAACAAGAAAGGAGGCCTATGTGTTGGGTGTTCCTTTATTGCCAAGTGTCAACCTAGGAACTATTCTCTTTTCCATCATGTGCCCTAATTGGAGCCATCTGCCTCTTTTAACTCGAGGAGCCAATAATGAAGGCAGGTGGAGGTTGGTGAGAAAGTCTACCTCACATAGTCATTGAAGCATGGGTTAAGTACAATCATTATGGGTGAAATGTAAGTGTACGCCATTCTCCTACCAAAGGGGAAAATATTCCATTATTCCCACTACACTCTGATTGTCATTCATTTGGACAATCAAGGGTTGTTGGTTCCCCCACAAGTGTTTTGATGTTGTGTTCTTTATATCCAACCATTCTCCAAATCTAAAAGTGATCAAATCAACATTGTAGAAGAATGATTTGTAGACCTGGGATGAGAGATAGAGGTTGCAGGCGAGAATAGGGGTTGGGAAAGTTAGGGATCCTTCACCCATTGAACATGTTACTCATTGGTTGCTTGAAAGCCAAGGATAATACTCCTATGTTACTCCTACTAAAAGGAAATCAATCGATTGAGTTCTTTCTACCTACATTGAAGAGCACTAGAAAAGAAGAAGATCCCTGAGGCACAATTGAGAAGAGAAAGGGAAGATATTCCTTGTGTTGCATAGGGAAATGAAAGAGAGTACCACAATTTATTGATGGTTGTATGGGATACGTAGAGTGCTTTGTAGTGAGTAGGTTGATTAGGCCATGATAACAAATGAGTTGGGTCGAGTGAACTAAAATAGTTTGTTTCTTTTTCCCTGTGACCTCATAGCCTAGTTTGGGGGTGGCACTTGCACTAGATGTCTACAATTGGGTGGAAAATTACTCGTGTGCATACCTAATTCTTGGATTATCTTCTATTAAAAGATAAGAGTTATATCTCTATTTGTATTTCTGCAATCTAACTCTATTTTTTATCATGGAAATGTATGTGTTATGCATGCTATGTGTGTGAATATGCTTGATTTTGAATATGGGAATGGATGCCATGAATCCTAGTTAACATTTTTTGAATTATTCTGCTACATAGTTTTCCTTATTGCACTCATGCATGCATTTGAATCATTTTGGACCTCGCTTGGAAGCGAGAGCAAGCAATGGCCTAAAATTTTAAACCAATTATTAGTGGCTCCTTGTCCCATGGTTGAGAGTGCATGGGAGGGGACTCCACAACCAATTGATACAAACAAGAAATGGTGTTGACATGTAAATTTTTTAATGTCAACATATTACAAGATTAGTACACATTTAAAATCCATCTAAGTTCAAGCAGATAAATAACAATATATTTTAAATGGATTTCTGAGTTAAAATTTAACATTATAATATAATCTTACATGGAATTTTGTAAGAAGTATAGTTGTTGTGCATTCCATGGATTCATTTGATAAATGCCAACTTAATACATAGGTTTTGTTTTTCTCCTTAACATCATAACAGGCTCCATTTTGTAGTCGGTATGACTTAGTGCTCATTTGTTGAAGTCATGAATATGTTCAAAGGGAATAACAATGACTTCAACCCATGTCTACGTCGGAATAGCTCCATTTGATACTCGTGAGATCAAACGATTAATTCTTGGGTAGTTGTTGCCACATTCTCCTATGTTATGGTCTTATGATAACAAGCCATTGTTAGATCAAATTGAGTCAAAATCATGAGTGCATTTTTTTTGTATGTGAGGGCATCTATTTATCCAACTCACATAACATATTATACTTCCTTGCAAATGTTTCTACCCAATGAGAGTTTCAACTTTTCTTTCTCAATTGTGGCATAAGATCACATTTCTTTGCATAGCTTTCTACCCCAAGGAGTGTCTCAACTTTTCTTTAACTTTTGAGAATGCTCGACATTATTCGTCCTCAATGTGGCTTCTTTGCTCTACCTACTAAACAACAACATAACCACCACTATCATTCGACTAGTCACACTAGTTTAACAACAACAAGATCCTACACTATCTCAAAGGTTTCTCAAGTTTAGATTTGTTTTGGACGCTAATCTATTGGACTTATGTTATTAACGTCTCATTTCCATCAAATTTTATAACTTGGGCATTTGAGTAATTAGGTTGTAGCAACACAATTGATCATCTTTTCTCAAAACCATGTTGAGAAATGTCCCTTCTGGCTTACAATTCCATGAGAATAATAAACAATCATATAATTTCCCTCCTAATCACATTTGAAAGCCGTCATAACTCTCAAAGCTACTCTAGATTACGAATATTTTGTTTGGCGTAGTTTAAATGTTCTACGTTTTGACTTTTCAGGTGACTACCTTTAAAATTTGGCAACACGATTGTTGGCAAAATCACAATTTCACAGTGCTCAAATCATGTTTTTGAATGCACAAATTGATTCAATGCCCTCAACCATTTTTCTAATCAGTTTTTGGACGAAAACATATCAAGAAAAAGTAAAAACTTAAAACTTTTAGAGTACCTCATTTTATTTTGCCTAGTCTAAACATTGGACTTTTTGGTGTTTTCAAGAGCATATTTTCCAATCAATTTTGCCCAAATCCAATAAAAAATTATTGGAATACTGTGAAACTGTTTTGGGTTTTCTAGCAGGAATTGGCCGGAATCCGACGATGTAAATTTGGACAAAATCTCTATTTTTTGTTGTTTAAATTGCCTTTCTGAATGCATAAATGGATTTAGCGCGCTGAATAACCCCTGGGGCACTCGAATTATACAAACTTGACCATTCAAATATACAGATCCAACCATTCATCACGGAATTTCAAACAAAATCAATTTTTTTTTTACCTAAAAACAACCAAAAAAAAAATAGAACATTCAGACTACTGCTTTTATTTTTCAGTTTTTTTTCTATATATTTCCATCAATACCAACTGTTTGGCATATAACAACAAAACTTATTGTCTTAATCCAATAAAATGAATCCAACAACAAAATGTCTGTCACCATCCAAGAAAATGAATCGAACAACAAAACGTCTTTGTCGCAATCAAGAAAATGAGTAGTCTCACCTAAACCCACATGGAATGTGTACCACGCACGATGAGTGGTCTGTACAAATGCCACGCGGCGACCAATAAGTGGTTGTGGGGAGACGTGTAAGATGCGATGCCGCTAAACTACAAAATTGCCACGCATGGACGTCGACTCCCACTTGCTCAAGTTTGACTTGTATAACACTATCGACAATTACCTGGTAACATCCCAGGACTTCCAGCTGCCATGACTGTCCATTGATGCTACCTGTTTTGCAAAATTGCGGTTGGACGTCGACTCCCACTGAACAATACTTTCAATTCCCAAGGACTTTACAGCTGCCCTGACATTTTCTTATGTCGGTGGGTGGTTGCAACCTGTTTTCCATAATGAATTGCGCGCCGACACAAGGAATCAAATCTGTGGTGAAGAGATTTCCTGGGGAAAAATCAACACAGGTCCACCAAACACATTACCTGTACCCGATCGGTGGTATCCGGTCAGTGGCAAAACCGCAGCGAGGAGGAAATCGCGAGGAATTTCTTGCTTCAGCGTTCAGATCACAGTATTAGTTCAATACATCATTAAAAAACCATAAATGTCAATCTTTCAGCCCTTGGTTTGTGAAACGAAAAAAGAGAACTCAGAAATCAACCAGATTTCAGCGCGTTGCATCTGTGAGATCAGCTAGACGAGGAAGACGAAAATTTTGAAGGTAAATGCAAACTCCCAATCTCTCGCATCCATCTTATCTTACACCCCATGGCTTCAGCATCCACCTTCACCCCATATGGCATTGGCAGCCACTACTTCTGTTGCAATGTAATCATGAATCACCGCGGCCCTGATGTCGAGAAAGGGTTCCCCCGACATCTCTACCGCCGTCTTATTGTACATGAATTAGGGGTTCTTCTCGACGCTGAGGAATTGCAAAGAGTAGACAACTTAACTTCTCAAATCGAAGGGGCTATTCGAACAGCCTCCGTTCATATAGCTGTTTTATCTTCTGGGTATGCAGAAACTAGTTGGTGTCTTAATGAACTCGTGTTCATGTCGGAGTCCGGGTCAGCGGTTCTTCTGCTCTTCTACAATGTCAATCCCTCAGAACTTCGGTGGATGGAGGGTGGAGATGGAGTTTATGTCCGAACTCTGCTCATTCTAGAAAATTACAGTACATTCGATTTTTATCCGAGATACGATTCTCATGCTATTGAAGAATGGAGGGATTTTCTTTCTGTTGTTGTAGAGATCCGCCGTTTTGAACTGAACGCTTGTAATGGGTAAGTGTCTCAACTTCTCCTTGTTATTCTTAGTTTTAAGTCGCTGGATTGATAAGCACATTATACTATATTTCTGTAGGTGTTTCTTATTAGTCTTTTTGTTGTGTGTATTATTCAGTGGCGAGGGGCAGCTGGTCTGTAAATTCGGCCAACCAGAGTTGGAAAATGTTAGTAAAACACCTCTTAATGTTGCCAAATATCCCACTGGGGTGGATGAAAAAGTAAAAAAATGTAAGGGGAATAGTAGGTCTTGGTGGAGTTGGAAAAATAGTCTTGGCAAAAGAATTCTTCAACCGTAGCATATCAAATTATGGTCATTTTTGCTTTGTATATGATGGGAGAGAAAACGCACTCAAGAGCTCTCTAAATTCCTTGCAGAGTACAGTTATTAAAGAGTTGGTTTAATTGAATGTACAAATAAACTGCACTGAGCAAGGTATAGGGAAGCTCAAAAGACATCTCTCATCTTTTCACAAGGCTTTCATGGTTCTAGATGATGTTGATCATATTGATCAGCTGGATGTATTATTTTCACCAGTTAAGCATAATATTCATTCAGGTAGCTTAATTTTATTTATCTTTAGCAACAAGGATCTTCTTACAAGCTGGAGGATTGTAGAGTCATCCATTTACAAGTAGACTCTATCAGCCTTGTCCTGATATAATATTTGAATAACTGGTTGAAAAGTTTTTAGATGCCTGCCATGGATTGCCATTATCACTTAAAGGGATTGGAGCGTTTATTTGTAGAAAATATCTGACCTATTAGAAAGGCCAGTGGCGCAAAATCTCCAAAATACTTTTAGAGGAGAATATACAAAGCAGACTTGAAATTAATTATGATTGTCTGGATGAAGAGAAGAAGCAGATATTCTTAGACATTGCACAGATATTCTTAGACATTGCATGCTTCTTCACAAATGAAGACAGGGATATTGCCATAAGAATATGGGACGGATCCGGCTGGAAAGAATAGCTGGGTTTTCGCAACCTTGAAAACAAATGTCTTGTGGAGGTGGATGACAACTTTGAGAACAAATGTTTTGTGGAGTTGGACTGCAAATACTGTAGAAGAATGCACGACTACCTTGGAGGCCTTGGAAGAGATCTGGCCGGGAAGGAGCATCCTGAAGTCATCTTGGGCTTTGGCGACCAACGGATAACCTTCTCATAATCTGTCCGAGACATCACCTGTATGTATTTTGAAGCTTTCAAACAACTTCCTAAACAGCGTTCTGTTATCGAAATTGTTTGTGAAGTGTTGAATTCTGGAAACTTTGAAASAATGTCCTATTTTCTAACATCTTCTSGGTGAACAATTCAGGTGCGTGGACTTAACATGGCTCACGGAGATGGCATTGGAAGAACTTTTCTAAAACAGTTCGGGCYGTCTTTTGTTACCTTATATGAATATGKTGCGGCTGCTTAGGGCTGATGGTTATTTTGTTTAACCCATATTCAGGGTTGGGCAGTTACCACAACTAAAATGGCTCTGGTGGAAGAACTGTCCTTAGGCGTTACCTTCATAGACCCCACTAAAGAAATAAGAGTTTTATTTTTGAAGGAAACAGTGGGGCAAGAAGAATCCAGGTTGTCATGCTATTTCTTGACATAAATGTTGTTTTGCTCTTTTGTTATATTGTAAAAATTGCTTGCTCAAGTTTTGTTTTAGTAAATCCCACAATGCCAAAGAGTTGACATGGAAAGAGTCAAACCTACTTTGAAAATGTGAACATTGCAGGCACCTTTGCAGTGGAGAGAATTGAATATCGATGTTAACCTTGTAAAGGTTCCAAAGTCCATTGGGAAGTTGAAGCACATTGAAAAATTTGCCCCGCTCTGGAATAATCTCAGGTGGGCTCTGGTTGATCTTGAAACTTTGCCAGATGAATTCTGTCATATGCAATTTTGAAGCACTTGGTGTTACAGGACTGTGGAAACCTAAAGAACCTCTAACATATTAAATTGGGTTGTTGTTCCAATTTGCAGATGCTCCCAGATTTAACAGGGAACTTAACAAATCCTCAAAGTATTGGTTTGTTCGAGTGCTTCAATTTGCAGATGCTCTCGGATTTAGTTGGGAACTGAAGGAACCTCCAAAGTATTGACTTGATCGGGTGCTCCAAGTTGCAGATGTTCCTAGATTCAGTTGGGAACTTACCAATCTCCAAAATATTGACTTGCCCGGTTGCTGCAATTTGCCGATGCTCCCAGATTCAGTTGGGAATTTAACCAAGCTCCAAAGTATTGACCTGGACGGGTTCTCCAATTTGCAGATTCTCCCAGATTCAATTGGGAACTTAAACAATCTCCGAAGTATTGTCTTGGACGGGTGCTCCAATTTGCAGATGCTCCCAGATTAAGTTGGGAACTTAACTAGGCTCCGAAGTATTGGCTTGCATGGGTGCCCCAATTTGCAGATGCTCCCAGATTCAATTAAGAACATAACGAATCTCTGGGGTCTTTGCTTGAGTGGACTGAGGTCTCTACTTGAGCACAGAAGTGAACTGTAGATGGGGAGATTTGGGAAGAGAACAGGGGAGACTCCTGCACTGATGCGGCCTCGATTTATATTTTTGTTGCGTCCGCCAGTGAATATTATTTGCACCGTCGTTTTTATGGTTCACTGGGACGGAATTTATTTGTCAAATTTCGGGGGGTAAGTTTAGTAAACCTTAAATTTGAAGGGTAGATTTATAGAGAATTCCAATCATGAGAGATATTGATGGCTTATGAGCTAGATAATAGCTCCAACTTCCACTTGTAAACCTAATTTGAGTTTATATACACAAATATTTAAGGTTTACAGCAACAGGGTTCTTGATTTATTGTACAGTTCAAATTTCAATTCATGAGATACTTGGTTTCTTATTTTTCTCTGAAATTGATTTCTTATTTTTATTTTTTAATCTGAAAAAATCAGTTTAAAAACAAACTTTCCAATACATATAGGTTAGAAGTCAACTTAATTTTCCAATACATATAGGTTCTAAGTCATTACCCCATATTCATTATGGGCTTTATTCATGTTATTTATGGGAATGAAATCCTGGTAGATACTTGGCTTCTTATATCATAGTATTTGTATGTGTGGTATATGTATGTATTTATAGCAACTTTTCAATATATACAGGGTCTAAGCCATTACAACATATTCATTATAAACTTTATTCATGTCATTTATAGAAATTGAATTAGGGTAAATCCTAGACTCCTTATATCATAGTATTAGGATATGTATTTGCATGTATGATGTATGTATGTATTTAAAGTGCATTTCACAAAACTTATTATTATGATTTTTATTTTAATTATACTAGTGTAAATATATTAAAATGTTATTATGAAGTTTTTTTTTTTATAATTTTTTTATTTATACTTATTTAAATTTATTTAATTTAGGAGAAATCAATTATTTTAAAGTTTAATTTTTAATTTTGCTAATTATAAATCCTATCTAAATATATTTAAAGAAAATTTATCAATATTGATATTACTTCTTTATTAAATTAACACTTTTTTTTTTTAATAACCATGACAATTCTCACTAAAATGAACCCTTGGTACAAACATTTTAATATGTGTTGTTTTAATTGTCAAACTTTACTCCAAAGCTAATTTAAAGGAACTCTTAATTCATATTTCAAGTACCATTTTAATGTGTTTTAATGGTCAACTTTTTTCGATCAGTATTTCAACTACCGTCATTTGAACAAATTTAAACTCTATAGTGTATTATCTCTCTTAGATTCGTAAATAAAAACTTTTAACCTATGAACATAGGCTTGCTTATTATTTTTATTTATTAATTTATCATATTATTTTTATTATAGTTGGTTTATTATTTTTTATTATTGATTTATTATGGTTGTGTATATCTCTCGGAGATATGCATAAATAAAAACTTTTAACCCATGAACATAGGCTTGCTTAGTATTTATTGTTATTTTTTATTATTGATTTATTATGGTTGTATATGTTGTTTTATTTTTATACGTATCTTTCTTATTTAAGATGCGTAAATGAAGTTTTGCATTTATAATATATGTTTGTTTATTATAGGTGCAAGCGTGCGTAAATAAAGTTTTTTCATCTATAATATATGTTTGTTTATTATAGCTGAAAGCATATTTTGTTTTTCATATAATTATTATAATTTATCAATTTTCATATACTTATTTCTATATATATAAATATAAAGAAAAATAAAAATATATATAAAAAATAAATTTTCATGTTGCATGTATCTTGTGATAATGATTTTCATATACCTATTTCTAAGGAAAAGTCCAAAAAATATAAAAAAATACATTTTCATGTTACTTGTATCTTGTGATAATGATGAGAAAAAGTGATCTGGTTGATAATCTCATGTTCAATAAGTTAATGATGTTATTTTGGAAATTCTGTGGCTATCTTGTATCTTATGATAATGACAGCTAAAAAATTATCTTGTTGATAAACTCATGTTCAATAAGTTAATGATAAATATGCTATGGTGTTACCTTAGTTTTAATTCAATAATGTCATATTATATATTGTGCTATAAAAAAGCAAGAACATAATATGATTTTCATTATAAATCACGTGATGCCTGAAATCTAAAAACTTCATTATAAATAGAACAAAGATTAAAGAAAAGATGAAAAAGTAACTCATAAATATAATAAAGAAAAGAAAAATAATGTGAAGCCTGAAATCTAAAAGCTTAATCATAAATATAACAAAGATTAAAGAAAAGATAAAAAAATAACTTATTGTGTTGATACTTACAAAGAATTCAATGGATGAATAAAAACAAGGAACATTAAAGTGAAGCTGCATACTAACATAAGTGAGTGTAGATTCTAACATTTTAATTTGTAAAATTATCAAAGTATCTAGTAAGTCCGTCCAGATTCTATCATAAATTGATGTTAGAAATATAATTATGGGCTCATACTCATATAATAACAACTTTATATATATACTTTGAATGAATAATAATAACTGTATATAGAGTTCATAATAATTATTTTTTTAATATATTTAAAAAATAAAATAATTTTATGTATTTTATAATACCAATATATTTAAATATTGATTTGTCTCAGTTTCAATTAATAGATCACAATATGTTATAAAATATATTTATATTTTTTACTATGTTAATACATTTTTTAATATTAATATTTGTTAATATTTTAATATTAATGTATTAAATAAGCATAGATCTATTTTAATTTTGGATCTATCAAGCAAGCTCTTACAGGGATCACAATTTTAAAGGTGCAAATATTTAACCTTTTCTCAAGTTTTGCACTCTAAAATAGGTTTTCATCTCTATAGATTTGATCCCTCTAGGTGTTTGATAAATTTGGGGTTAGTATGGATCTATGACGAACTTATTCAAATTTGATGTTCATTAAAGAAACATTTAACAGAAATTGATTATAAATCAAAATTAAATTAATTATATTAGTTTTGTTAAGGGCATGTTCACCCCTATAAACTTAAGTGGTCAAATTGTTACACCCTGAGTGGGCCTAATGGTTAAGAACATGTGTTTCCTCCTAAGAGGTCATAAGTTCAAATCTAGAGGGGGGTAGAGTATGTATACCTCTGTAGACTTTACCAATCAAATCGTTGGGTGGAGGGGGTCTCATACACCAATTTGAAATAGATTATTATATACAACATGAGTGGGCCTAATGGTTAATAACATGTGTTTCCTCATAAGAGGTCACAAGGGTATGTATACCTCCGTAGACTTTACCAGTCAAAATCGTTGAGCGGAGGGGGTCTCATACACCAATTTGGTGTCTGGCTTGGTTGTGACCTTAAAAATAGATTATATATATATATATATATATAGAGAGAGAGAGAGAGAGAGAGAGAGAGAGAGAGAGAGAGAGAGAATAAACTAGGAGTGGATTTGTTGGCGGCTAGAAAAGATGTGCTTATTATGGAGATTGTTAGAATTTGGAAGGTATTGTGGGCCTTTCATGAGGTGGGGTTGCATCAGATCTTGTGGATCAACAATACACATTTGATATTCCATGGCTTTATGGTTTGATGCTTTGTGTGGGTAATTACTCAACAAAGCTCTCGCGTATGCTTGTGTATGCACATTCCTCTCCAATTCTGAGATCTATAGGCGTGTCTATTGTGGGGTCGAATGTTCATTGCCTCTCGAAGGTTGTGTTGGTGGATAACTCAATGGTGTGTGAATAGAGGTGTTTGACTACGATGGATCTTGGTGCTCATGGTGGTTTGGGTCTAGTGGGTGGTTCACAGTTTGCAGGGATTGTTGAAACAAAATTCCCTTTAACATGGATTGGGGACCTTGTCAATGACCCAAACTCAAATTTGAAGGGATTGGGGGAAGCCCTACACAAGGAAAATCTAGTAAAAAGTGGGTGCAACAAAAGTATACCCAGTGAACTTCTATCAAGCCCCTAGAGGGATCAAATCTCTAGAGGTGCAAATCTTTAACTTTTTCTCAAATTTTGCACTCTCAAATAGGTTTTCACCTCTAGAGATTTGATCCCTCTAGATGTTTGATGGATCCCGAGTTAAGATGGATCTCTATTGGTCTTATTCAAATTTGATGTTCATTAAAAATATTTAACAAAAATTGATGGTAAATCAAAATTAAATTAATTATATTAGTTTTGTTAAGGGCATGTTCACCTCTATAAAATTAAGTGGTCTAATTGTTACCATGAACAAGGGGTATCATTCATATATATATATATATATATAGAGAGAGAGAGAGAGAGAGAGAGAGAGATGGTCATTCGTTAGAGCCTTTGGTACTATAAGGCCATAGTGCAAAAGTAAATAAACCAGGAGTGGATTTGTTGGCGGATAGAAAAGATGTGCTTATTATGGAGATTGTTAGAATTTGGAAGGTATTGTGGGCCTTTCATGAGGTGGGGTTGCATCAAATCAGGTGGATCGACAACATACGTTTGATATTCCATGGCCTTATGGTCTGATGCTTTGTGTGGGTAATTACTCAACAAATCTCTCGTATATGCTTGTGGTATGCACATTCCTCTCCAATTCCGAGATCTATGCATGTGTCTATTTTGGGGTCGAATGTTCATTGCCTCTTTAAGGTTGTGTTGGTGGATAACTCAATGGTGTGTGGATAGAGGTGTTTGACTACAATGGATCTTGGTGCTCGTGGTGGTTTGGTTCTAGTGGGTGGTTCACAGTTCGCAGGGATTGTTGAAACAAAATTCCCTTTAACATGGATTGGGGACCTTGTCAATGAACCAAACTCAATTTTGAAGGGATTGGGGGAAGCCCTACACAAGGTAAATCTAGTAAAAAGTGGGTGCAACAAAATTCTACTCAATGAACTTGGTGTTAGGCGATGATGTTAAGATGAATGAGGTGGTGTGCATGACTTCAAAGGCTCTAGTTGGAAGATTTCAAGGTAGGAGAATGGGGGAAGCATAAATGAACGGGTGGATAAAATAAACTTGGGTATCTAGGGTATTCCCTAAAAACCTTTCTACTAGTGCATGGATGGATGGGATTTATTTTTAGATTAGAGGAGGATGTTGAGACTTTCAACAACTTGTTGGAGATGGGGGTCAATAGTTTTGTTTATTAAAACATGGGCCCCATTTTTCAACTTGAAAATTGAATAAATGGACTTTATCCCGATATGGGTAAAGCTCATCGGGTTCTTGACTGATTTTTGGTCGTTTGAGGTCTTCGAGGAGGTCGGAAACACACTCGAGACTTTCATAGAGGTTGATATGAACTTTTGCATTGATGACTATAGCACGTGTTTTGGTTGGTATTGATATAAAAAAATCGCAGGGCTCATAGATGGTTTTGCAGAAAGGTAATTAATTTGTTTCTTAAATATCGTACTATAGTGGGGTGCTTTAAAATGTGTTAGTTGCCACATAGATGGGCATTTTGACCAAGATTGTGACTTTCCCTTTAGTAAAAGAAGTGGTGGGAGGAAGGAGTCTTTAGGTTTGTAGCTCTCAGGTAAGGGTGATGTCGTATCTGCAAGCAATATTGTTATTCCAGAGGCCCGCATACCTCAAAGGAAAAATCCTATTGAAATAGAGGATTTAGAATATGGAAAAGGTTGTGGAATGACGATTCACTTACAAAGTTTTGATTGGAGGTGCAAATGATATAAATAAGAACTATGTTGAGAACATTAGTGGTATAATGATTGTCCCAAACATGAATGGTTGCGAAGAATGTATGTTACAAAGAACTTAAACACTATTTGAAAATAATATATTGTGGCTAGGGATGTTAGTTTTATATATGGTACTAGTTCAAAATGGTTAGAGAAGGAAGAGGGTGGGGGGTGTATTGATGATATTTTGAAGGGTGTGCTTATGGAGACTATACATGGTACTACAATTTCTGGGTTGTATGAATGGTATGGGTTAGTCTCAAAGTTATAGACCTTTCTCGGGTTCTATATATTTTGATAGAGGCCACGAGGATGAGGGTTTAGAGGATGGAACACAGGTATTTTATGAGATAAAAAATATTAGTTCTTGTGGCACATAGGGGATGTTGTTGTTGGTGTTATAGCACAAGTTGTAGGTCGGGAAAAGCTCGACCCAACCACCAAATAAAGTGCTACAACTAGGGAATCCTACACCCAATGTCACCTCAATGTAGGTTCCACACTTCAAGGGTGACTAGGTCACTCTAGGGAGGCGATCCCGGTGACCCCAGGGGGAATCATATGTAGATGGATGGATGATTAAAGTGGAACCCCTAGAAGTCAAATCTAAGTGGAATGAGAAGTGGAAATAGATGCCTTGTAAACCCAACAAGTGTTTCCCCAAAGGTGTAGTACTTCTCTAGATGATTGTACCTATCCGAGACATAAAGAAAGACACATTGCAATGACATAAGTTAGTATGGATCAACAAGTTAATCTTGTTGTCCCTAATTTTAAGCAGCAAATGACAGTTTATATCAACAAATAAGATATGCAAATCAACATTTAAAGATCTAAACTAGTTAAACAAATCAACAATACGACTAGCAATATATATAAGATGAAAAATGGCACTTAAGAGACAAAAGAAAGATGACTGTTGTAACATGTATTTTCTGTAGATAAATGAAACCTTATGGATTTATCTTTCAGTGGCATGCAACAACAAAAATCAACCATATAAAAGTGCCAAGAACTAGCCCAAAAAGTGTGCCCTAGTTAGTAGAATAGGTGAGGGAAGTTAGATCAGAGAAATATTAGGGTTAGTTTGTGAGATAAGAGGGAGTTAGCAACTAGGGTTATGCAACCCTAATGGTTGTAGGTTAATGTTTATAACAACAATCAAAGTAGTGGGAGAAGAGGGACGCCTCAATGAGGTAAGAGAGCTCAAGGCTCAAGGAACACTTCTCCAAAAGATAGACTTGAAACTAGCAAAAATCACTCTTCCCAAGGCAACTATTTTATATCTCCAATGCAATAAAAAAATGACTAGTGCCTTTAATTATTGGGTTAATGGAGTCAAACAAATGAACTAGAGATGCTACTTCCTTGGGGATGTAAATCCTCTTACTCCTTAAGGCAAGTATATATAGTTAGGGTTTGAGAATGAGGGGTGTAAATCCTCTTACTTCCTCAAACAAACCCTTGCAACATCAATAAACTTCAAGCAATAAACAATGAAGACTAGAGTGGGGGTGTAAATGATCTTACTTACCACTTAGCTTCTAGCACAATAATCCTTGATTCGAAACAAATGATAGCATAAGAGTAAAAACCATACCAAATCAAGAAGATGCTAATATAATCCACCATAAAAGCTAGAAAACATTCATTCAAGGCTAGTGCCTCACTCCTCCATCAACCATTCACCAAAGATAGCCATAAACAAGTGCACAAGAGACAAATATGCAAAGTGTAGCGAAAATTCCAGATTAAGTCTTCTCACAAGAGGGAGAGTTATGTCCAAATGAGATCTTATGATCTCTTATTTATACAAAATGTCACCAAGGTGACTTTCCCACATATTAAGGGGTAAACCACAAGACTAGGGGTCAACAACCCTAATCTTGCCCCCTTTAACGAAGTAATATTAAATAATTCATTTAAAATTTCACTTTTGCACAAATAAAAACCCTAATTTACATGGACGTCACCCCTTTAGGGGACATTTTTCCACTTGGGACAAGTCGTTGGTGTTGGAGAAGCTATGGTAGGCCTCCAAAGGCCACATGTCAAGCATCTATGCAATCTTCTCATGGCCAAGGCGTCATCCTCCTCAAAACATCCATGTGTCAATGAGTGGTAACACCACCACCAAACCCTAGCCCCCAAATATGATGTCAATCTAAAAAAGAAGACATTTTTCCCCTCTTGGGAAAATCGTTTGGCATGTGAGGGATGGGATAAGTCTTCCATATCATCTTCTAGGTCTCCAATACTTCGTCCTTGTGATCCAGAATGTGGACCCTTGGCATCCAACCTGTGGGCTTGCAACCCCATGGAAGCCCAAGCTAGGCTTGTTCTTCCAAAACTGTCCACCAACTAGGTCCTGCAAGGACAAATAAGCACGCCCTCCAAGGATCTCAAGTCATAACATCATGATAAGTGAATCCAATCAATAAATGAGCCACCTAAGCATCTGCATCAAAGATCACTATATCAAACAATTAATTTCTCAAAGACACTATGCGACTTGTCAAGATTGAGTATGGGAGGGTTGACGAGGTGTCCTATTGGGTAGATCTTTCCCTAGGTCAAGGAGAGTTTCCAAGAGATCCCTCTCTAAGCCATGTAAAGTGGGTGAAGTGGTTGGGGTCAATACTCAATGGGCATAGGGATCATGACATACAAGGGGTCGTAGTGTCTCATTCATGGGTTCCTTTGTAGAGGGTCTGTGGTACCTTTGTCTGCAATGCACTTTTTCCAAGCCTTTTATTTTCCATCCTTTATTCTTTCATAATTTAAAGGAAAGGTTGAAGGTCACTGCCCTGGCATGGTGTCCAGATAATGGCAATGTCACCCACAAACACCTAGTGGAAATGAGAAGGTTGGCTCATGATGAGACCCCATTTCTCTCAGCCATGCAACTGAGAGCCATTACCCTGGTTTGGTGACCAAATGATGACAATGTCATACCACTAGATATTCATGGATGTGATAGGTCAGCTCGTATTTTTTTGTATTTTTATGTATCATACTGAGTGTGTGTGATTATTTAAATTTTTTCGATATTTGGTTGGTACCCTTACGGTTGCGTTGTGTTTGATTGTCAGATGTCGGAGTTTTCGCTACCTTATGTTGGCTTCGCTGATGGCGCTAG
>ML789815.1:853960-871660 GCA_009831015.1 Picea engelmannii
GAGGTCGCGGGGTCGACTCCGACCAACAACATAAGTTTTAAGCCAATAAATGGATGACACGTGGCGGCCATTGACTGGGCCACCTGTCGTCATTCCATTTGCTGCCAAACATGCCAAGTCACCTACCAACTGTCTGAATGCCTGTCTACCATGTGTCATACAGCCTGCCATGTGTCGTACGACCTTCCACGTCATCATCCGTACGGAATGTACGGACTGCACAATCAACACTCATTTTTTTTACCTGTTTGGCGATTCGAACAGATCGCGATATCTCTCTCATTCGACGTCCGTTTGAACCCAAACGAGTTGCGTTAGGTTCGTGACAGTGAGGGCTACACACTCATTTGTTTTGAGGCAATTCTGAGAACGTTGATTTTTGAGCTAAAATTTGACCCCTGGTCCAGATTTTGATCACATAGAGATGTTTTCACAAATGTTTCCATACCCCCAAGTTGAGCTACAGTCGGGGATTAAATATTTGGGTTTCTATCTTGATGTAAATGATTATACAAAGAAATATTGGGGATGGGTGATCTCTAAGGTATATAAAACACTGAATCTTTGGTATAATAAGTGGTTATGAAGGGGATGTATATTAGTGTTGGTTAAATTAGTTTTAGAAGGTATTCCAGTGTATTGGGTTTCTTTGACATTTTGATTCATGGAAGAAATTTTAGTTCCCAAATAATTGGGTGGGTGGGCTGTTAAAAATATTCATGCTTTTGCAAAATCTTTGACAACAAAAAACATTTGCGGGATCATAGAAGGAAAGGGTTGTGGTATAAGGTTGTCTACCATAAATATAACGAGCCCTTATTTGTGGAAGAGTAAATTAAATATCCTATGAAATATTTGCATAATGTTTTTTTTATATGGGGGTTCGTTGGAAGGTCGGGAATGGAAACAATGTGAGGTTGGGGGAGCATGTTTGGGTGGGGTGTGGAAAAAACTACAAAATTCCTAGAAATATGGTTGTTGGCCTTAGAGACAGGGGTTCATTATTTCTATCCTGATTTGTTGATTAGGGTTCTTAGGCCATATGGAGGCAAGGATGAATTTTAGTAGACATACTTGGTTTTAATGGCATTAAAGGCTAGATTTGGGAGGCATGCTTAGTAGTATTAAGGAAAAAAAATGTAAGGATAAGGAAATAAGGTGATGAGATGGCATGGTATTGAAACCCTACTAGAGGAAGGTTGATCCATAAATGAGATAATTATAACACACTCTTTTCACCAACATGGATCCTTTGCATAAATTTAAATTTGTTCTCTATTATCAATCTTATGTCTAGATCTTTGTTTTCCGAATGGCTACCAAGGCTTCTAAACTCAGTGTAAAATTGAAAATCAAAGCCACCAATGTGACTCTACAATTATTTTTTCACCGAGAAAACTATCTTCTTCTCTGGTTTTAGGACTTAACTACTTGGTTTATTTGTCTTTAGTGCAACTCCTTTGCACATTGATATCCAATTGAAATCAAATCTATTAAGATGATCTAGGGTGAGACATTGTCATGGTTCTACGTGTGTGTTTGGTTCTGAGTGTAGTGGATTGATTAATGAATTGAAGACCTCCCCCAAATGTCCAATTCTTCGGGGAAGACCACCCAACCAATGGTGCTATCTATCGATGAAGCCTATTGGGATTAAACACCAATGATCAAAACCACTTATGCACAAGGTTTACAACTCTATTCTTAATGGGACCCGATAAGCATAAAAATTACATTCCAATTTAAATGCAAATTGTAATTGTGTTGGTGTTAAATCTCTCTTTCTACTCTTGGTCTAACCCAGGTTCAGATCTGATCAGGGTTCCAACAAAACCCTCTAAAACTATCGGCCCTCCTGGTAAACCAGGCAACATAGCGCACAGAGTGCACTGCGCATTCTCACCCGAGATGACTTTATGGGTGACGACAATGCTCAAGTGCTTTCAGTCTAGGAATGAGTGGGGATCTGAGGATGTATTAACTTCTTCATGCATTCATCATGTTACTCAGTCAAATATTCCTAGGATTCATTCATATTTTAAGCCCATGAATGTGTTCTAATATATCTATCTTAACCATTCATTCATTCATTCATAAAATAATCACTGACAGAAGGTAAACATGGAATAACCATCACAGGTAACACATGTTTTATCTTGGTTCACCCCCCTCCTGGTCTACGTCCACAAAGATTTGGATTCTCTGCTCTTTTATTTAGTTTTCTGCAAAATATGGCATTGTGCGCATTACATATCCAATCATACAAGTACTGTGAGGTTAAGGAACCTTTGTGACCTAACCCTCAAAATATAGCTACTTGACTCTCCTACAACTCAATAGCTTTTACAAATATCAACAATTATGAACTTACAATTGCTGAACAACAACTCAACCGAACCCCCAACCTAGACCTCCTAGGTCTTTATTTATACTCTTCTCAAGCTTAAATCCATTACAATCTCTACCAAAACCCTAACCATATCATGATTAGGTTTTCATGCATGCGCGCCTTGCATATTGCTCCTCTTGCATGCTGCTTTTTCTCACACGTGCTGCTTTTCTTGCCAGTTGTTCTTCTCCAAAATTATGCCTTACCTTCCAAAAGTAGGCCTTTCCTCAAAATAGGCATGTGCCCAACATGCCCCCAACATTGACATGTGGTTCGTCCCGAGCCACTCAGGTTGTGCGCGCGCCTTGAACTCCCCTGTCCAAACTAAGGAACTTTTCTGCTAGTTTCTTTCATTTTTCTCTCATCTACGCGACTTTGTTTGTTAGCGCCTCTACTATCTGCACTGTTATTTTCTCCTGCATTAATGTTGCACTCTCTATTTGTGCTTGTGCTCTACTTTTATTCTCTTCTTCCAACTGCGCAATCACATGTGCTGCTTTTTCTTGGAGGGGTTCCAATTCCACTTGTCTTTCTTTCTTCTACGTCTACGCTGCTTTCAATTATGTCTGCAACTTCTTCATGTATTGAGTGCCCTTTAAGCGCTCTGTGATGCTCATTCTTTTCTTCCTTTGTTTGAGCTATTGTATGGCATAGCTGATTGTCTCCTCTTCTTGGTCCCACTGTTGGACCTTCTCGTCTTCTTCCAGCATTGTCCATAACTGCATGACTCTGTCAAATAGTTCTTCTGTTGCCTTTGCTTGGTTATTCATCTCAACTATTTGGAGTGTATCTTCTTGTTTTCTCTATTTTCGGACCTCAAGAGGAGTTGTAGGGTTGAGCCTTTCCTTGAGCTCCTCGATCTCTTGCTTGTATTGGTCAGTTGTCTGTGAGATCATGCTGATCTTCTCCTCTGTGCTTTTCTTCGGTGCTTGCGTGCTGTCTGGGATGCAAGCATAAACTACTGTTAATCCTTGTTCTAGATTATATGCGGGTTCTTTCTCCTCTTCCTTATCCGCAGTCAGTTGGTCACATTTGATTTGGAGCATTTATGCAACGACTCTACCCACCTCCAAGTTTGTTGCGTTCATCCAGGCCCTGGATTGCATTTCTCGCATGACACTGGCTTGGAGTTCGCATAATTCCTCAGTGGGTATTTGTGCCATGACCATTTCCATTTGTTCCACATCCTCCAAGGGTTTCTACGCAGTCTCCTGATCAAATCTGATCATTTGACGCATTATCATAAATGTCTCCCTACCATGGACTACGAATTGCACCATCTCCTCTTCTTCTTTCTGCGCCAACGACCGTTGTCTTTTCCTGTTGCTGTGCGGTGGCTTGTGATCCTTCCTGGCTTTGTAGTTGTTGTATATTTTCATGGACCTCTAAGAGTTTTTCCATGATTTATTCCCGCTGCGCTTTTGCAATTCTGACCACTTCTTCACCCCTGTCTTGGACCTTGTCCGCGACTAGCTCCACATCATCCTCTGTCAAGGTGATGTCTGGGTCCTCTGTCTCATATTTTCGTTTCTTGCGTGCCTCTTTTTCCTGCGCGGGCTTCCTTACTGTATGTGAGGGATGTTCCCCACTTGTTGTAACCCGGGTTCTTTTTTCTCCATCCTGTGAAGTATCCTTCTTCCCAGTTTGTGGCTAGCTTCATGTCCTTGCTATTGTCGGTGTCCTCCTTGGTCGTTTTGGTACTACACTGCTCCCAGTTGGATGAGTCTGTGTTGTAGTTGTTCTAGTATTGTCAGCCATGCTACCTGTTCTCGCTGAAGTGCCTGCTTCGGCCTTGTCCTTAGGCCTAGAGGATTGTGTTGTTCATGTCCTCGCGACTGGTTTTGCTACTGGTAGATGCCACTGTGTAGGCCAGTATTTGATTATCCAGTCCACTTCCTCTTTTGTGATGCAATACTACATCTCGAGCCATGCCTTCTTGGGATCCCTGGCAGCTTGGATCCATACGTGATGCCTAGACTCCTTAAACTTGGCTATCCCAATTGTCTCCTACACTACCTGCATCAGTATGCGCCACACATTCATTGTGCGTTGTTGTATCTCTTCTAGCAACATTTCAAAAGCAATGTTATTTTCCTACTATGTTTTGTTGTCCTTTGCCTGCCAGAGGGACTTGTATCTGGCTGCATAACACTTCCCCATCCTATCCAAGAATGTTGAGAAGTTTGGATTTTTCCACCTTGCCAAAGCTATCAGGATGATCAACCATGATTAATGGAACTCAGTTCCATTATCTTGTGCATCTCCACAATCTATTAAGAATTGGTTCAACAGGTATGGTGCCCAAATGAACATGACCCTCTTCGTGCACTGCATGACTGCTGCAATAACGCCTGCTCGAGCTTCCTCTCTATGGAATTTCCTCAAAAGTTTACAAGCCATCAACTTGATGGTGAACCTTGTTGCGTTGTCATTGATATCCTTTATGACAATTCCTCTTTTGCCTCGAGTAGTTCCAAACTGCGCTTTAACCTATTCTGTTATTTATTTTTCACGTGCCTTGTTATCTAGGTATTCCTCTGGCTACGTGCCAATTGTGGGAAGTCCTCTGATCTTGGAAATCAATGCCACATCTATTTGTACTAGCCTATCCATCCATAGGATGCCTCCACGGAAGCGGGCGACTAGATGTTTCACATAGAGCCCAGCATTCTTACCACACCCAAAATGTTGTATGTCTAGTAGGTTCATAATGCCCGAGTTGTATAGCCCAGTTATCCACTGCGCGGGCTCAAGGATGGGTTTTCCTAGGGGTCCAATTTCCCTTGTGATTATGAGGTAATTCTTCTTAGCCAACTCTGGGAATTTGGTCGCATCGCACATATCATGGTCGATGTACCTAAGCTTAGGTACCTTTCCCAGCATATCATTCACAACAATGACCAGGTTTGGGAGATAGGGGAGTGTAATCTCCATGGCGTCTTGTGCCTTTCGTTTATGTCCCACAACAGATGTTCCTGCCTCTGCTGCGTCTGCATCCTCTTCTTCCCTTCTGGACTTTGGTTGGTCAATGATGTCTTTGACCAACACCTCCTCGTGTTCATTGGACTGTCGCGGTCCAATTGTTTCATCGGGTTTTGCAAGCATCTCGGGGTTAGGGTTTGAAATACCGTTCTGAGCCCTAGAGCTCTTCCCTATTTCTCCTTGCTATGCTGTGGAGGTCTCTTCCTCGACTCATGTTGGGATAATTGATTATGCGGCCAAGGTGGTTACGTCTTCCAGCTCGACCACGTTCTCATGTTGTCACATTCTTTACTTACACCTCTAACCCTGTCGAGTAACCCGAATGTCCTGGCCCAACGTGCTGAACTTTGGTGGAGTCATCCTATCTCAAGTTCACACACTTGCTTGCTTTTGCGTAAACTGCTAGCTAGGGCACACACTCTGTTTCTTGCTTCGTGCTTGAAAATCGCTAAGTGTGGAATAAATGTGTGCTTTCCACCTTTTATAGACCCGATTGTATTCATTTTCCACTTTTCGCGTGCATTTGTGCCAACTATAATTTTTCCTGCACACTGTCTTGTGATGTTTGTCACGGTAATTACTGCGCACGATGTTTTTTTCCACACTTACTTATGGTTCAATCAACTTCTGCGCCAATTTGTGTTTTTCTTCCATTTTCTATTTTTGTATTTCTTTTTCCCTCTTTTTCTCCTTCTTATTTATTTTTCTCATTTTTCTGTCCTAATCTCTGCTATAGTACACTATATACATGTCTTTCTCACTACGATGTAACTTCTAAGGGTTAGGAGGTCGATTGTCCCTATACAATTTCAGTCCACTCCCGTTGACCATTCCTTTCAGTTCTATTCCTCCCAAGTCCTTTATCTGTACAAATCCCCCATCCGTGACAGTCTTTACTTTGTATGGCCCTAGCCAATGTATTCTAAATTTACCAGGATGTTTAAAATATTTATTGTCATAGAGTAGGACTAGGTCTCCCTCCTTAAAACTCTTCTTCTTAATATGTCTATCATGTCAGGCTTCGTCTCTTGCTTTCTGTACTTCCTGGTGAAATCCTGCCAGAATCCTATCCTCTTCCATCTCCATTAGTTGATTCAACCTCTCTTTTACTGCGCCCCTTTGTGCCATGTTGGGAATTGCTACTACACACAGACTAGAAATTCTAATGGTACCACTGCTTCCTTCCCATACACCAACCTGAATGGTGTTTGTCCTGTCAGCTTCTTACATGTGGTCCTGTATGCCCATAGTACTGCTAGTATTTTCAAGTCCCAATCATCCCTGTTGACATTGCAGATCTTTGTCAGAGCATTTTCCAAGATCTTATTGAAGGCTTCTACTGTTCCATTTTCCCGAGGATGGTATGGTGTACTCTTCTGGTGATAGACTTCAAACTCCTCAGTCATAGCCTTGATGGTACTATTGATAAAGTGAGTGCCTTGGTCACTCATCAAAATCCTTGGACATCCAAATCTGGTGATCACTTGCTCAAACAAGAAGTGTGTTGTTGTCTTTGTGTTGTAGTCTGACTGGTGTTGCTTCTACCCATCTTGTTAAGTATTATGTCACAGTAATGATATATCTAGCTCTTGACCTTCTTGCTGGTGGATTGATTGGTCCACCAAAATCTATTGCCCATTTGTCAAATGCTTGCAAAGTTACTTGTGGTATTAGAGGAATCTCATCCCTTATGTTGGGTTTGCCAACCCTCTGACATGCATCACATTTTTGGAAATATTCCTTGGCATCTCTATGCACTGTTGGCCACCATAATCATGTGTGCAATACCTTCTGCACGATATCTGTTCCTGCATAATGTCCTCCAACTATTCCTTCATAAGCATATAAACAAAGATAATTCTTTGATATGATTCTACCACTTGTCCTTCTCTGACTCCTTGAGATTGAATTTGATGATTACATGATCTTTGGACTATTTCCCCACAAAATAAACAATGCTACCAACTTACTATGCAATGTTTGGATAAAAAAGAACTTAATTCAATTAGAAAAAAAGCTCAACTCAATGAGCATTTGGTTGAAATTACCCAAATTTCATTATAATGTGATACTCATCTATAATTATGTATTCTACCCAAGTAATTGTAATGACACGAATGAAGCTTTATCAACAATTAACATATAACTCACAACACCTTCACAAGTTTCCTATGCATATGACCAATCTCCACTTCCACGTAACACCATTTAGTAAATTAAAAAGAGATAGCACTTAATTAGACATATATTAGCTTGCTACATAGGAAGGTGAGAATAAGACAAAACCATACTATGGAAAACACATTGCCCCCATGATATGACCATGTAGATTTGAAATATGAGATGACAAAATCGATGGGAAGGAAAATCAATTGAAAAAGTTCATGGTTTCAATGAGCATTACATTAATGGCTCACATTACCACCCAATTCATTGTCCAACAACATTCAAACATCTAATAAAAAATGACACACGTCCTCAAGGAAATGAATACAATGATCAACGACTATGTATGGCCTATACGACCTATATACAACCTCAAATTTCAGCGATAAAATGCATACGGCCTCATAGGTTCATTCCCTTTGCTATGCATGGCCATAGGAAAGCAAACAATTCGTTGTGTATGTGGCTTCACTAGTTCCCATGATACCGAACATAATTAGAAACTCACTATAATAGTGCAATAGGTGTAATAGTCAATTAATGGCAGCGATATATATCAAATTACAGATAATCAAATGGTGTTCAATACATAGTTGTTGGCATTCTTTATTTGATAATGGGAATGAAATTCTGAGTAAACTTAATAATAGTTGGGAATGAAATTTCACTTCATTAAGATAATCACATGCAACAATTTAACTACGAAGAATCTTACAATAACTCATATGTAGAATTTAACATAACAATAAGATCAAATATATCATAAATATAGAAATTTTACCTTGGTAATCTAATTTGAAAAACCAATTTCAATTGGTTGTCTAGTTTCATTTTGGTAATCTCATGTTAAAATGAAACTCATAGCTCTATGACATCCTCAATCAACAAAAATCCCTTTGTGAGTGAAATTGCAAGAATATATAGGCAGAGATGGGGAATGGGAAGGCTAAACATCCTTGTGTTTTCATTTCCCATTCCCCAACTTTATCTTCTATTTTCATTTTTCTTTTTGCTTTCTTCTTTTCTTTCTTTACTGTTGCATTGTCTTTTATTATTTTCTACCTTCATTATTTTTCAAATTGATTTTGTCTATCGATATTTACAAATCACTCATGTTGTTCATATCCATTTCATATTAAACCTCTCCGTTGAGAGGCTTTTTGGTCTCCAAAAGTTTCTAAGAAACCAATCTCTAGATCAATGTGCCTACTATCTGCTTCTTGGAATATGGCTCTAACTCTCTCTCTTAGCTACAAATTTGGCTCTATCTCGTGGCTCTGGTTATTGGCCATGGCTATGGCTATGGTTCCTAGCTCGCTTATTCCTGCAATGCATAAGTATGCTCGTTGATTTTCATCTCTGAGTAATATTTAGATATGAACTCTTCAATCATAATTCATTCACATCTTTAGCGTGCAAGTCTCTTTCATTTCCTTAACTTGGAGATGGTCCATCCCGGGATTCAATGACAGCCAAGTTGAATTCTGGGCTTCTCTTGTTCTATGAGATCCCAACAAGCATATCATATCATGAAGTAAGTCCACATAATAAAGTGTGGTCTACCCTATTCTATTACGATCAACTGCATCCAACATGGAAACAATTCTCTATTTCTTTTGCTTACACAACACTACATATTTGTAGCAATATCAATTTGAATGACAACCTATGTGTGAAAACACAACCTTCATTAATTATCGAGTGTCTGTTTGCTTCAACCACTATCATGGAATTCCAAGGAACCCCCAAGGTCATTGGTTTCCGTGCACCAATATTTGATGCATATCCAAGAAGGGAGTGTTCTTCTACAAGATTGAAGGCAACAATTGGATAGGTGATGCCCTTGATGTTGGAATCATCCTATTTTCCACCTTGTTGATGACGTTGACCTCCTGTGCTACTATAACTCCTTGGATAATCTCTGGTCCTTGGGATAGATATGTAGGCAACTCTTCATCCCTTTTCCTTTTTACTCTCCACACTCTTCTCTTGGATGTACAATGTCTAGGATGAAGCTTTGGATGAAGCTTCCAACACTTTTCTTCCCAATGTCTACTCGACTTGTAGTGGTTGCACATTGTTTTGGTAATGTTGTACGACTTCCTAGATATCCTCTTTCTCTGCATATGCTTATGAGTTTGTTGTGGATTGGGAAAGTCTTTTTTCCATTCTTCCTTTGAAAACAATCTAGCTTGTGGCATGTGACTTGATTCTCCCAGCAAGATGCGTCAATATAACCTTTCTTCCCATAGAATGAACATGCCTCTCAATACTAATCGTTGAAAGCGCCATGTAATTCCTTCTTGCAGTAGTGACAAACAATGGATGCCTTACCTGATGTATACCTCTTAGTTTTCTTTTTGTTGTTTTGACTGATCTATTTGGCACTTTTTCTAAGTGTCGACGTAGTTTGAGTCTTTGTACTTTCCTTTTTTTTCCCTTCTACAATTTTCCACAAGAAGGATGAAGTGGTAGTGTGATGCCACATTCATTTGTTGCTAATCTTTCTTCTGATGAGAAAGCCAATTCTACCATGTCTTTTTCCTTCACAAATGTGATTTTTTGGTCATGGCCTTTTTCTTTATGACATTGAAACCTAGTCCTTCATGCTTTCCCTCAGTACAACCACAATGGGGATTACCATTCCCCAACTTCTCTTGTCTATCCCTCATCAATCATATCCCATCTAGCTTAACAATTTTGAACCAATGTATTCTTTTCAAAATTACCAAAATGTTCTTGATAAAGGTCTGAAGTGGAGCTTACCATGCTTGTCTCGGTCATGGTGCTAGATTCTATAGTGGAAATGTAAGCTTGCTTTACTTATGATTCTAGACAACTACCTGTAGCATTACTAATGATTCTTCCTTCTCTACCAACTCTTGGTGTAGTTGAGTCATCATTTGACTAAACCTCTTGTCCTGCCAGCGATCCTTATGAATAACCTTATCGCTCAATTGCAAAAGAAAAACCATACTCTTGTCCCAATCTACCGATAGTGGTGAGGGCACCTTGATGTTCAACGAATCGATTCTTTAGTAATAAAAACAATGTTGTTGAGGTCTCATGGTTCTTCTCCATCTATGCTATCCTCCATTCAAACATGTAGACCTTCTCCTTCAAGTGCCTATTCTCTTTTTAACGCTACACATTGATGGACTGCAGGTCTTCCAACCTTTCTTTTTTTCTTTACCCATGCAAAGTCTACTTTCTTTTGAAATTTTTGGCATTTGTGTCATGGTCAAGGATTAAACTTATTAGATACCTTATTATCCATAAATGAGAGACTTATAGCCCACTCACTTCACCAACACAAATACTCTGTGGAAATTTAAATGTGTTCTTTATTCTTACTCTTATGTAGAAATATTTGTCTTTACAATTACTACCAAGACTTCTAAACTCTATGTAAAATTAAAAACAAAAACCACTCCCTTGAATCTCTAATTACTTTGTCAATGAGAAATCTGTCTTCTTATTTGGTTTTAGGACTCAACTGCTTGGTTTATCTATCTTTAGTGCAACTCCTTTGCACATTGATATCCAACTGAACCCAAATCTATTAAAATGATCAAGGCTGAGACACTATCATGGTTCTATGTATGTGTTCAATTTTGAATGTAGTGGCTTGATTGATAAATTGAAGACCTCTCCCAAATGTCCAACTCTTTGGGTAATGTTATCCCAAGTTCATACATATAACTAAGGAGATGATGTATCGAGGCCCTCAGGTTGTAGACATGGAGTACCGAGAGACAACTTGACCAACAATGTCCAGTTACACAGACAAAGACCCACCTCACCCCCGCAATTCCAAGTTTATCATGAGGGTATCCACCATATCAAATTGCTTCTAGAAGACATTGGGTCTTGCTCCATGAGGTACAAGACATGTATTATGGTGAGTGTTGTTTCAACATTTGAGGCATTTGATTTTGTTGCATTTTAAACTGCTTTTGATTATGTAACGTCTGCTTGGAAACTATGCTCTTTGCATTGTTTCACCTTGGTGGTTGACATTGCACCCTAGTAACTGGGTCACCCTTAGGGATAGGTCCTCTTGATGAGTCATGATGCCATTCCCAACCATACTTTTCACTTTCCACACTTCATCTCCTCATCTCCTTACCTTTTGGGATTTTCATGTGTACTGACCCAAGAAGGGATTGTCCCTCATTTCATGGGAAGAAGGCGTTGAAGGCTCAGAGGCTTGTAGCTGGAAAAATATAAAATCCAATCATGAAACTTCTATATGATTACCTAGGGATCCCGAGGACCATTAAATGTCTCTCATAAGACTCTAATGGGACATGTGAAAAATAACTAATACAAAATGCCAACCAAGGTGGAACATGTGTGGGCATTGTTTTTCATTCTTAGGTAGAAGCCCCACATATTGTTTTCAACTTGGGGAAGCATGATGTGACCAAGGTAGAGTCAAAGTGGGCACTGTTTTTCATGCTTAGGTAGAATCCCCACCTTGGCTTCAACCTAGAAACATCTTGAAAGAAACAAAAGGCAATAAATGGGCTTGGAAAAATGTTGCATTGAAAACGAAGGTGCAACACACCCTCTACAAAGACACCCATAAATGAGATACTATGATCCCTTGTATGTCATGAACCCCATGCCAAATATTCTTGTCCCCGTCCATGTCACTTTGTCCACATGTCTTAGAGAGGGGCCCACTTGGGAAAAAATCATAAACTTCAGGTACGGTTCACCCAATAGGTTGTTTTGTCAACCCTCCCATACCAAACTTGGAAAATTGCATAGGGTCTTTGAGCACTTGCTTATTTTGATGAGGTGTTTTTTATGTACATGCTTATATGGCTCTTTTATTGACTTGATTTACTTATCATGATGCATTTGACTTGATATCCTTGGAGGGCATATTCATTTTCTTTGGAGGACCTAGTTAGTGAACAGATTTGGAAGAACAAGCCTAGCTTAGGCTTCCTTGGGGCTTGAATCCCATAGGTTGGATACCATGGCCCACACACTGAATGAAGATGAAATAATTTGGATGCCAGAGGAACACCTTGGAGGACCTCACCTATGTCCCTACTAGCCCAAATTTTTTCCTTTGGAGGCCAAAACGTCACATTTGGAGGGCTTGACGTCTTGTGGGGGCTAGGGTTTGGGGTGGTGGTGTTGATTGAATTGACACTTGGCACATTTTGATGAAAGAAGGCATGAATTGAAGGAAGAAACCCTAGTTCATGAGAGGGAGGCCCTAGAAGGCCCAACGACTTCCATCTTCTACTCCAACGACTTGCAAAAGGTGCCAAAACGTCACACTAGAAGAGATATGACGTCGCTTTAGGGTTTCTTATGTGCATTTCTAAAGTTAAATTTGAATTTTATAATGTAAAGGGGTAAAATAAGGGTTGTTGACCCCATTAATTTGTGGTTTACCCTAAAATTAAGTGGACAAACACTTTTAGTAGGATTTGCATAAATAGAGATCAAACTCTTCTCATTTTATCATAGTTCCCCCATTGTGAGAAGACTATCATGACTGAAATTTGCGCCCTACTTGGGAAATTTGGAATCTCTCTATTGTGAAAATGATTTTTGGTGATATATTTTTCTGAATTGTTGAGCTAAGGTGGTGTGCACCTCTTGGAGACTTCTTCTCTTGCTTATGAATGGTCATTGCTTGGTGAACTAGGGTTTGATCTTACATCTCTCTTGGAATTGTTAAGGAAAATCTACAATTGTTAGTTCTTATTGCTTGTTTCATGATTTTTGTTGGTTGAAACCCTAGGATGAGTATAAGTGCACACACCCTCCATCAAGTTTCATTTAATTTTCTAGTTTATGTCATTTATTGCAAGGTTGCTAGGAGGAGTAAAAGGGTGTACACCCTCCTAGATTTACCTTAGTTTGATTTGCATGCCCTAGGGAGTAAGAGGGTTTACACCCCTAGGGATTTTTTTGATCTAACTCATGCTTTCAAGACTTCATTCACCCAAATTTTAAATTCACTAATATGAAGTTTTCATTGGAGAAATAAATTGTTTGCATTGGTAAACATGATTTAGAGAGATATTGATATTGTGCAAGTTGGAATCTTTTCTTGATGCTTTGAGGTTGCTAAAGCCTCTAGGGCGTCTTGTTTTTCTTGGCCTTCTTAGGTATATAACTCAATAAAATATAAAGAAATTAGTGCTACAACAAATCTCTTTCTATTTTGATTATAACTCACTTTTCAACTGTCAAAAGTTGCTAATAAATTACCCCTATAAGCTACTAGCCTCATTGCACTTTTTGGGTGGTTTACTTGCTTGTTTTTTGGGTTGAAATTTTCTGTTGTAGAAATATTTTTTTATAGCGATAAGGCTGATAAAATATATTTGCAACACATGTTTATAACAAACTTAGTTTATTGCTAAAGTCTTATGCTTTCATACTTGAGTTATACTAGTGATTGCTAGATTATCTCTTGCATTATTTACTGGACTTTTAGCATCTTGTTAGCAGCTTTAACGATAATTTACTTTCTAATATATATCTATGTTGAGTACTAAAAACAAGGACAACAAGCTTAACTTGCTTGTCCACTTAATTTTAAGCTTTCATACTTGTCTTTTCTTGTGTCTCGGGTAGGTGAAATCATCTTTTGCAAGTACTCAAATTTCTTGGAAACTATTAGCCACTTTCGAGACTCATTTCCAATATATCTTCCACTTAGTATCTTGAACTATAGGGGAATCATTTACATCGTCTCACTTTTCATCTCATTTCCCCCTAGGGTCACCCGAGACTCCCCCCTTGTGTTGGATTCTTCCTTCACTAAAGTGAGGGGAGGGTTTATCTAAGGTGACAGTGGGTAAACTCTCACACCGTTATCTCCATCTCGTGGATTGGTTCGATATTTTCCCAACCTACAATTTGCATGATAATAGGAAATACCGCCCAACCAATGATGATAGTTATTGATGAATACTACTAGAGTTAAACATCAACACCAATTTTTTTTATGCACACAGTTTATAAATCTATGCTCAATGGCACCAACTCAGCGTAAAAATGTCATTCAAATTCAAATGAAAAATATAATTGGAACCCCACTGTCGAATATGAATAAGGATAATTCTTTGATATGCTTCCTTTTATCCTTCTCTACCTCCTTGAGATTGCATTTAATGATTTGTAGGTTAACTTCTTCTAGGGTTGACCCAGGTTTCGATCTCAAACAAGTTTCCAACAAAACCCTCAAAACTATCGGCCCTCCTGGTAATCCAGAAGGCAACGTCGTGCACAAAGTGCACAACGCAGTCTCACCCAAGATAGATTTTGTGGGGGACTATAATACTTAGGTGTTTGTAGTCTAGGAATGAGTGGGGATTGTGGGTGGCTTCTTTATTCCTTATGCATTATCCTTATTAATGATTCATCTACTTCTATGATTTATTCATCTTTAAACCTATGCATGCATGTTGATATAACTACTTTAAACCTTCATTCTTAAGCTAATGATAAATAGAAAAGTAAAGAATTAATTAACAATCACATAGAAAAAAACGTTTACCATGATTCACCCTCTCCTAGGGCTACGTCCACAAAGATCTGGCTTATCTTCTCTTTTATTTATTCTACTACAAACTCTTGCGTTGCGTGCATTACATATTCAATAATACAATCAAAATGAGGGTAGGAATTCTTTGTGAGGTTGACTAGATCACACAAGGCTCCTCATCCCGTGACCTAACCCTCAAAGAAAAACTTATTCGACCCTTATAGAAGACTCATTACAAACTTTCTTACAATTATCAACTGAACTTTTGAACTTCCTGAACCTTTTACCTCTTTATCTACTACCTCGTGAACCCCTGACCTCGACCCCCTAGGTCCTTATTTATAATACTTTATAGGATTATATCCGTTACAATATTTGTCAACAACCCTAACCCTATCACTGTTAGGATTGTTTTCCTGCACGCCACATTGTTTTTCCTCCTGCATGTTGTTTTTCCCTCTTTTTCTGCATTTTTTTTTCTTGCCACCTGTTGTGCACGCTCCAAAATTAGGTCTTTCCCCAAAACGAATCTTTCTCCAAAAAGCCTGCACCGAAAATAGAATTTATTCCCAAAATAGGTCTGCACCCAACATGCCCCCAACACTGACATGTGGCTCATCCCGAACTACTTAGGTGGTGCGCACTCCCTGTACAGCCTTTTCCAAGTTGTGGAACTTCTCTTCTAGTTCCTTTCCTTTTTCCTTCACCTGCACAACTTTGTCTGTTAATGTAAGGTAGCTAGAGAGGTAGTGGGGGCGCCCAGAGGGCCCATAGTGATAATAGTGGAGGTCATTCAATGTAAGGTGGAATAGGTCCACTATATTATTAAATAAGGCCTACTATGGTAGTTAGATATAATAAATGTAAGAGGACTTCTTAGAAGGTTCTACTTCTAGAAGATTCCTTCTCTAGAATGTTCTTAGGTGATGGTAGCACTATATAAAGGGGTTCAAGCAATGTAATGAGACATGAAGAGAAGTATTGTATTTGGAGAGGTAGTTCAATAGGAGGATGCCCCCTCGAAGATACAAGTGAACATGAGAGGATCCCTTCCATAATAGGATCCATTGTATGGTGTTTCCCTACCTCAAGGGTTTGATATAATAAAGTTGTGGTTTTCTATATGGTTTCATAGATCTTGTGTGGTGATTGTATTCAGATATCTTTGGATCTATTGTGATATTTTGTATTCAAGTATTTGGTTCTTACCAAGTGGTCAGTATTTGTAGTGATTATATTTGTAGATCTATTCAAGTTCTTAACAAGTGGTATCAGAGCACTTTCCTTGGGCAAATATTTTTTATTTTTGCAGATTTTTTTTTTTTCGGAGAAAAAAAAAGAGGGCCGCGACATTCTCAAAGTTTTTGGTATATTTATGTGCAATATTTGCAGAAAAGGGTTGTATATATGAATTTCTCTCAGAAAAAAACCCAAGTTTAAAAAAAAAATTGTCCAAAATGGAGTCCGGGAAGTCAAGATATTGAAGTTTTAAAATTTGCAATTTTTTAGGGTTTTTTCCGCAGACGATGACGCGATTTGTTTTTATTTCTATAGCAGATGGAGGAAAATTTTTCTCAAACAAATTACAGATCTGAGTTCCTCTCACGATTTCACCCAATTTCAAAAAAAAAATCAGTCGAAACAGAGTCTGGGAAGTGAAGTTATGAGCATTTTAACTTCAGTAGTTTTTTAAGGTTTTTCCAGAAAAAGCCGCGATTTTCTGCCGAAACTTATTGGGTCTATTTTTTGGGTTTTTTCCTGACGGCTGCAGGACCGAAGAGTTCATAAGATGCTCAGATGGATATTTCTTCTCAAAACCTGAAAGAAATTCTTGAATCATTCAAAGCCCAATTGTTTCACACATTGGATGCATTTGCACATGGCCTCACAGTCAGTCTCACATATAGCCTCACAGATGGCCTCAATGATAGTTTTCATAGTATTCAAGATTCATTGAATAACATCCAGGAGAGATTTCTTATGGAGGGCCTCAGGAATGAATATAATCAAGAAATATATGCTTGGTATGATTTTGAGGCCGATTGTAATGATTGGTATATGGATAGTTGTCATTTCTGGGATGACAACCACTTTCATATTTTATTTGATGACTCTACTCCACCTTCTGTAAAGAACATCAATGTCTCACATCAGGAGCTAGTTACCAACGTTCAGTCTACATATTCTATAGTGGTATTATTCATTCCAGATTCTTCTATGATCATTTTCCACTATGTGGATGGATATTCTTATTTGGATCCACATGATAGGTGTCAATCTTTGGAGCATCATTTGGAGTTGGTTATTGGGTTCCAAAATCTTCCACAGGGAGTTCACATGAGCACTTGGACATGGAACCCAAGCTTACAATGGTGGTTGGACTACTTCAGCATGGTGGATTTCCTTTCTACATGGGACCTTGGTTCTTCAGTCTTCTTCAGTATTATGATCCACAATTATCCATGGGACCCTGGTATATGGTTGTACATCAAGCGTTGAGGACAACGCTTTCATAAGGGGGATGGAATGTAAGGTAGCTAGAGAGGTAGTGGGGGCGCCCAGAGGGCCCATAGTGATAATAGTGGAGGTCATTCAATGTAAGGTGGACTAGGTCCACTATATTATTAAATAAGGCCCA
>ML789815.1:871710-882297 GCA_009831015.1 Picea engelmannii
AATTAGATATAATAAATGTAAGAGGACTTCTTAGAAGGTTCTACTTCTAGAAGATTCCTCCTCTAGAATGTTCTTAGGTGATGGTAGCACTATATAAAGGGGTTCAAGCAATGTAATGAGACATTGAGAGAAGTATTGTATTTGGAGCGGTAGTTCAATAGGAGGATGCCCCCTCGAAGAGGCAAGTGAACAGGAGAGGATCCCTTCCATAATAAGATCCATTGTATGGTGTTGCCCTACCTCAAGGGTTTGATATAATAAAGTTGTGGTTTTCTATATGGTTTCATAGATCTTGTGTGGTGATTGTATTCAGATATCTTTGGATCTATTGTGATATTTTGTATTCAAGTATTTGGTTCTTACCAGTTAGCGCCTCAAATATATGCGTTGTTATATGTTCCTGTAGTAATGCTGCACTCTCTTAAAGTTCTTGTGCCATGCTTATCTTCTCTTCCTCCAGTTGCAAAATCATATGTGTTGCTTGTTCCTGGAGGGGCTCCAACTGGGCATGTATTTCTTGCTTATTTGTCTACGATGTCTTCAACTCTGTCTACATAGTCTTCATTTCCCGGGTGCCCTTCAAGTGCTCTGTAATGATCATGTTTTTTTTTACATTACTTTAACTCTTGTATGGAAACGTTGATTTTCTCCTCTTGTTGGTCCAACTATTGGAACTTTTCATTCTCTTCCAAAATGGTCCAAATCTATGCAGCTCTGTCGAACAGTTCTACAACTTCCCTTGCTTTCTTTGCCATCTCCATTATCTGGAGTGCAGATTGTTGTTCTCTCTTTTCTCAAATCTCAAGAGGACTCGTAGGATTATTTTTTTATTTTAGCTTCTCGATTTCCTGCCTATATCCCTCAGTCATCTGTGAAATAATTTTTTTATTTTCTTTTGCACTCCTCTTTGGTGCTTGTGCGCTATTTGGGATGTGATCGTATACCGTTGTTAGCCCCTGCTCTATGATTTAGATTATTTTCAGCACGAAATGAGAGTGGGGATATAATAAATAAATGTACAGAGATGTATCAGATATACAAGAATATAACATAAATATATCATAGATATAAACATAGAGATACAATAATACAGAATCTATATTAATGTGTGAAATGTACAGAACTGTAAAAATACAGGGTGAAAGACTCGCTAGAATGGTGACAACTTATCTTTGAGAAGAGATGTGACAGCTACTCGCATTCACAAGAAGATTGTTGCTACAATGAGGCTCCAAAGTCCTTTTTTTAACATAATTAAAATCCAAAACCCTAACCCCGAAAGATGAAAAGCCAAAAGGTTTGCAGGCCCCGATGGGGGTAGTTGATACGTCAACTTCTCGGGGGCGTAAATTTTTCATAGGATCTCTGTTTGGGGCACTCGATACACCGTCGGAAAGGTATAAACACGAAGAACGATTTTTGACTGGCCTACGCCAACGTTTTCAACAATTTCCTGGGCCCCAAATCCCCATAAAATGTCGTTTAGGGCCTCAAAATGACCCCAAAAGTTTGGAACCCGAAAAACTACCAAGGTGGAAAATTGTTTTTTGAGCTAGTGGAATAGGTGGGTGGCCACCAATATCCACATGGATCACTCTAGCTTGTCAACACGTTCTTTCTCCCCCTCTTTCTCCAAGGTCAATTGGTCGGAGGTGATTTGTAACATTTCTGTGACTCCCCTACACACCTCCAAGTTAGTGGCATCTGCACGGGCTCTAGATTGTATGTCTTGCATTATACTATCCTGGAGTCCATATAGTGCCTTGGTGGGTATCTGTGCCATGACTACCTCAAATTGGTCAATGTCCCCCATGGTTTTTTGTTCATTCTCTTGATCCATTCTGAACATTTGTCGTGTGACTATGAATGCATCCCTACCTTGTACTACTAGTTGAATTGTCTCATATCCTTATTTCTGCACCGAGGGTCGTTGTGTCTTTTCATGTTGCTGCGTTGTGGCCTGTGGTATTGTATGTCTATGTAATTGTAGTATAGTTTCATGGAATTCTATGAGTTTGGCCATGATCTCTTCTCTTTGTGCCTCTACAGCGTGGACCACTTTTTCCCCCCTGTCCTAGACCTTGTGAGTGATGAACTCAACATCATCCTCTGTCAAGGTGATGAATAGGTATTCCTTGGTATAATTCATCTTTTTGCACATCTCCTCTACCTGCATTGTATTCCTTTTTGTATGTGAGGGATACACCTCAATCGTTGTGATCTTTACCCTTTCCTCGTCAACCTGATATGTGTCCCCCTTTTTGGCATCTTGTTGATTGTCTATCCTGGTCACTGTCGCTATCCTCCTTGGTATTTTTGGCACTGCACTGCTTCTTGATGCCTAAGTGTGTGCTACAACCTTCTTAGTGTTATCATCTAGGATATTTTTTTGTTGTTGAGGGACCCGCTTCATCCTTCCCCTTAGGCTTGGTGGATTTTGTTGCGACTAACTTTGTTGCTAGTTTTTCTACTAGCATCTTCCACTGCGTTAGCCACTCTTTTATTATCTAGTCAATCTCTTCCCTTTTGACGCAAGATTTCATCTCTAGCCATGCCTTCTTCGGATCCCTTGCAACCTATATCCACATGTGGTCCTTGGATTCCTTAAACCTGGATATCCCTTCATTTTCCTGGATCACCTCCATAAGAATGCACCACACATTGGTTGTGCGTTGTTGTATCTCTTCTAGCAGCATCACAAATACTGTGTTATTTTCCTGTTGTTTTTTATTTTCCTTGGCCTGCCAGAGGGACTCATATCTAGCCGCATAGAATTTTCCTTTCCTATCCAGAAAGGATGAAAACTTTGGCTCCTTCCATCCTACCAAAGCTATGAGAATGATGAGCCAAGAATAATGGAACTCGGTTCCATTATCCTATGCATCTCTACAGTCGATCAAAAATTGGTTCAGGAGGTACGTCGCCCAACTGGACATTACTCCCTTCACACATTGTGTGACTACTGCGATGACTCATGCTGGAGCCTCTTCTTTCCTACACTTCCTCAACAACTTGCAAGTCATGAGCTTGTTGGCAAAACTTGTCGCATTGTCATTGATATCTCTGAGCACAATGCCCCTGTTTCACCTGCTGGTGCCAAATTGTGCTTTTACCAACTCAATGATCTCCTTCTCGCAGACCTTGTTGTCCAAGTACTCCTCTTACTATGCGCCTACTATAGGTAATCCCGTAATCTTAGTGATCAATGCCACATCAAGCTGTATTGACCTATCCATCCAAAGGATGCCGCTATGTACCCGAGCTAACAACTGTTTGACGCAAAGCCAAACATTTTTACCATGCTTGAAGTGCGGTATGTCCAGGAGGTTCATTATCCCAGAGTTGTAAAGCCCTTTTATCCACTGCACACGCTCCATTATTGGTTGCCTAGGGGTCCAATTTCCCTTGTGTTTTCTAGGTAGGATTCCTCGACCAAATCTAAGAATTTGGTTGCATTGCACACATCGTGGTCCGAGTACTTAAGTTTCAGTACTTTTATGAGCACGTCATCCACAGTGACCACTACATCTGGGAGGTAGGGAAGTGTAATGTTCATGGCATCCTGTGCCTTTATTTTCTACCCAACAATAGATGGGCATGCCTCTGTTGTTTATGCTTCATCTTCTTCCCTTTCAGAGTCCGACTGGTTGTGATGTCCTCGACCAACACCTCCTATTCATCGCGACCCTATTGTTGACCCCTCATTTCATCATGTTTAGTCGGTGTGTCGAGGTTAGGGTTTGGAATGTCATCTTGGGTCCCAGAACTCTGCCTTACTTCCCCTTGTGTTGTTGTTGATGTTTCCTGCTCAACCTATGTCGGGTTGATTTACTCTGTCTCAGAAGTAGTGACATCTTCAAGCTCAATGATGTTCTCAAGATATTTTTGTTCTAAGACTTTTGCAACCATTATTTTGATCAGAAAGTTCTTTCGGATTCATCGCATAGGTTTTTGATTTTCGACGTTTCGGACCAAACTAGTGTGGTCCATCATCAGGAAAATTATAATGAGATATGAAGGAAAAAATATATAACAAGTGTGAATAAATACTTGAAAAGTTGTTTATAAAGAGCCGACATATGAAATCAGGAAAAATTATATTTGTTTGTTTATTAATTATTTATTAAGAGTCGACTTATTAAAATGAAATTAAAAATAAAGAATATAAGACTTACAATTTTTGTTTTTTTTAAATTAATATTTTGAATTATTCATATTGGTTAGTGTTGGGATCCAATTTTGACTAATTTTCCATCCATCATCTCTGTTTAGATTGTTAGGTTGTTTTTCAATTTCAATTGCTTCTCTGAATTTCCTATTGTGATAGTGATCTATCTTGGCAAGAATTTTGGCGTCTTCAATACAAATGTGATGTTTAGTTTTATCTGAATGTTCTACTAGAGCTGAGGGATGAGTGCGATTGTGTTTGATGTCAGCGGCATGTTCTTGAATCCTAATTTTAAAGGAACGACCTGTTTCTCCTATGTATTGTTTACCACACGAGCATGGGATCATATAGACACCTTTTTGCTCGATGGGATCAACATAGTCTTTGACTGACCTAAGGGAATTCCTAATGGTGTTTAAGGGTTTAAAAGTTTCCCCAATGTTTTTCTTCTTTAAAATCCTAGCAAGCTTGTCTGTTGTCCCTTGTATGTAGGGTAAGAAAAATTTGGACACATCATTATTTGTTTGTTCTTTATTCCTAGGTGTTTTAGTGGCATTTTGAAAATCTTTCATCACCTGATGTTTTTTATAGCTATTATCTTTAAAAACATCGAGGAGGTGATTTTTCTCTTCGTCAAGGTGTTCATCATCAGAAATTTTGAAGGCTCTAGTGGCTAAGGTGTTGAGAACACCTAGTTTTTGGGAGGGGTGATGATGGGAATTGGCATGAAGATATTGTTCGATGTGCGTTTTCTTCCTATAAAATTGGTGGGATAAGGATCCATCAGTTCTTTTTTTGACCCTGACATCTAGAAAAGGTAGACTGCCATTATTTTCATTGTTCTCAAGATACCTCATCCTTTACTTCCTCCTTTGGCCCTGTCGAGTAACCTGTACATTTTGTCCTGGGGCGCCAAACTTTGGAGGTGTCATATTTTATCCGATTTGAAGCCTCACTCTCTTCTCCGCACAATTATATCTAGGGAACACACTTGTATCTTTCTCTATGCTAAAAAAATCACTAAGATTCAAACTAACGCATGCTTTCCACACTTTAAAGACCCGGTTGTAATTGCTTTTCACTTTTTCTGTGCATTTGCATCGAGTCCAATTTTTCCTGCATATTGTCTTTTTATGTTGTCACAGTAATTGTTGCATGTGAATTTTTTTCCACTTTCCTGTTGTTCAACCAACTTCTTCCTCTTTTTGTGTTTTTTTTTTTCTTTCTATTTTTGTATTCCTTTTTCTTTCTTTTTTTTCTACTTTTTATTTATTTTTATCAGTTCCCTTTCCTAATATCTACTATAGTATACTATATACATGACTTTCTTAATGCGTTGTAACTTTTAAGAGTTAGTAGTTCGATTGTCCTTGTATAGTTTCAATCGACTACCATTGACCATTCCTTTCAATTATGTTCCTCCCAATTCCTTTAGTTGCAAATATCCCCCATGTTGCGCCTCTTTCGTCACCTTAGTGAGCAAAACAGAGGTGCGTGTAAGCTTAGTTGGGTTTTCTAAGAAGGACATCTATAAGGAAAAGGGTTAGAGAAAGAAATATAAAATAACAACTAAGAATTAAACTAAGAAACAAAATAACAACTAAACTAATGAGCATAGGGACAAAAGGAGAAAATAAACAATAAGACCCATGTCACCAATGGTAAGGTTGATATTAGTGAAGAAAACACCAAGAAGAAAGAGGACCGTGAGTCCCTTCTTCCTCCAAGGGAGGGCTCTTGGACCCCGACAAATAAGCTCTTCTTACAACTTTGAATGAAAATGGTGAAAGAATTATTTGCTAATCCACTCAAGAGGTGAGATGGATTGCCCAATGCAATGATGCTAGTATACTCTTGATGAGAATAGAGGATTCCTCAAGAGAATAGTAGCTATTAAATTCCTTGAAAAATGAAGTGCACCCATGGCCTTTTTATAGCACCTCTTTGAGGTATTGTGCAACCAACTTGTAGTGTGTAAAGAGGCTAATTAGGGCCTTTTTAAGTCTTTGATCGGCCACCTAGTCGGATCCAGTCCAGATTTGAGTGTCAAATCAACTTGGAAGATGAACCAGAAGTGGGTGGGAGGCTGACCACTCTCATAAATGCGTCGTTCTCAGATGTGTGTGGCTTTTAGCGACCACAGTCGCGCATCGGGCGCATGTGCGCTTTTCCTGCATTTCTGTTTTGTGCATGTGCATGCGCGCCCTATGCAGTCATAGCACACTTTAATTTTCTCACTGGTTGTATAGTTTTTGACCCTTTGGAAGTGATTTTGTGGTAATTTTGGTCCATGGGCGACCTCATAACTGTTTGGGGATGCTGAATTCTTGTAACCATTTGCAAACAAAATTTCAGTGATAACAGATGCCCCTGATGGATGAGGTTAGGAGCATATGTATAGCTGAAATCCATCAATGTTTCTTCTACTGAGAGTATCGTTGTAAGAGAGAGCGATAGTGGGATTGTCAAGAGTTACCCGTTGGAGGGAGAAGGGAACCTGTAGAACCCAACCTTCCATAAGGTGTGTAAAAATAAACTGTGTACAAACGAGGTGGGCATGCCCCATGCTCGTGTCATGTAACTCCAAAAAGAATGATGTGTTGATGTAGACATGTAACACACCCACTAACATAAATCAAAATTTTTGGGTTAATTTCTCACAAATGTGAATTCTCCAGAAACTTGCATTAGCGAGCTGCCAATCCACGATTCAATATCGGGATTCGGGGTTTCAGACTTTCCGCTGTCGAGAGTCCCTGTTCTCTCGAATCCCCGATTTGCGATGAGCTCCTTCCCTGACCTTAGCTCTCCCTAGCTAGGCCCCTGGTCCGTACGACCATCACCCGCGACTATTAACTTACCCCGTCGGGGCTACAGAGTTTACGATGTCAATGTGCACATGTCCACGGGACTCGTGATATGTCGATCCCCAATGCGCTCCTTTTCTGAGCTCTAGCCCCTTCCATTTATGCAATGGTCCATGTGACCAACCCCCGTGATTACCACCTTATCCCGTCGACGCTACGGGGTTTGTGCTGCCTCAATGCATACACCCGAGGGATTCCCGATCGTACAAATCTCGATGCTCCGTTACACTGACAGCTGGCCTCCACTACGCCACTATCCTCCTTCTCTGCTGTGCTGACAGCTGGCCCCCATTGATCAGGGTTTTTGCGGATTGCGATATCAAAGTGCACAAATCACTTGTCTACGGGATTCCCGATTTCCCGATGAACAAAGTGTCGACGACGCCCGATCCTTTGCCACGCGTCCTTCCAGATGGACGACTCAGATTAACTCTCGGGATTTCGAGACTTTCGAAGCCCCGGTTCTCATGACCTCGAGAACTTCGATTTCCCGATGGCCAAAGTGCCAACGACGCCCGATCCTTTGCCATGCGTCCTTCCAGATGGACGGTCCCGATTCCTTCGAAATTTCGAGACTTTCGATGTCTCGGTTCTCTTGTCCTCGAGAACTCTGATTTTTCAATGGCCACTATGCCGACTCGCTCTGGATCTCTGACACGCGTCCTTCCAGATGGACGGTCCCGATTCCTCCAGGATTTCGAGACTTTCGATGTCTCGGTTCTCTTGTCCTCCATAACTCTGATTTTCTGATGGCCAATAGGCCGACTCGCTCTGGATATCCGACACGCATCCTATCCCGATGGATGGCTCAGATTAACTCTTGGGATTTTGATACTTTCGAAGCCCCAGTTCTCATGACCTCAAGAACTACGATTTCCCGATGGCCAATATCCCGATGACTAAACCTCGTGCAGCTTCCACAGATTTGACGGCTGACGGGATCTCTCCTTCTAATATGACGGCTCAGATCACTTCTCCTTCTCTACGCTCCTCTTGAGGCTTAACCCCCGCACGCCTTCTCCCGATCCAACGGTTGACGGGTGTCTACTCAAGATCTGACGACTAAGATCTATTCCACCATGCACACTCTTCCACTACTTCGTGGATGTGGATAGATCAATGGTCCAAATGTTCTCATGGACCTTAGGGAACCTATGATCCCGATTTCCTCGCTATTCACGAAGATGGGTGGAAAATAAACAAGAGGTATGATGCTCTTACTACTTCCATCAATCTGATGGTCGTGAATGACCATGGGTCTTCCGACAAGATCTCATCCGTCGATCTGTTACTCATCCCTACGCTACTACCTCGAAACCTTAAGGGGGTCATTCCTCCCTGTACAGGGTTATTAAAACTTGCCCACTCAAGTGCTTTTTCTGGGTTCTTGGTGAACCTATCTAGGGAGGAAATCTCTGTGAAGAGATCGATACCGGGCATCCCTGGAGACGGGTAAGGGAAAGCAACTTTCCGAGAACGGGATGAAAACCTAACTTAATTCAACCTATAATTAGATTCATTTATCCACTTAAATCATGCATGGCTTCCTCTGTTATGAGCATATGTCTATAAACTCTTATCAAAACACTGCATAGACATTCTTACACTGAAATCATTCACAATTTCACAGGTCTATGAGCATATACATATATGTATCATTCTATGAATTTTAAGAGGCAAAATGTAAACAAAACACTTATCAGAATTGATTTCAGAAATGGGTACAACTGTTGAGAGGGGTGCTCGTTTCCACCCAACCGTAGGCTCAGCGACTCCCAACGGATTTACCACTAGCCACCCCCGAGATGAGACCACGATATTCTGAGACCTGCGTCTCTCTGTCTGCCAGTGACCAGGAGCGAAGGTTGCAATCCTTCCTCTCTGCTATCACTCACTCTGCATAAAAGCTGCCAGAGTTCCCCTCGCGTCTGCCCCCCTTCCAATCGCCTCTGCCATACGCCTTATCCTCTCGCAAGGTTGCGTGTGGCGTGATTTCCCTCGCATTGATCAGGTCTAACAGCTCTACGGATGGGCGGTTCACCATCCCATCCCTCATCAAGCCATCCGCCTACCAGTCTGAGAGCCATTAATTTTCAGGGCTAGCGAGCCGCTTTTGGTTCTCTGGGCCAGTGGAGTCCAAATACGGTATTTAATTCTCGGTGGAAGTTAACGCCACCTTCTTAGGTGCCTTCCACCGCCATCATGGTCTCTTTTCTGCACATCCGCTCTTAGCAGTCCTGCAATAAATTCAGAATGTTATTCACATTTATTGACCTCTTCCTGCAGGTCCATTTACATCACATATTCATACTTATGAGTTTGCCATAGTCCTTGGCCAGTCCAGTTATATTTACAATCTGGAGGAAACAGGGTGTTACAATTCCCTCCCCCTTAAAAGGAACATCGTCATCGATGTTCTTAGCTACTAACATGAATTACATGTACATAAGTAAACAAAATCGGATATGCCTGTCTCATGGCATCCTCCATTTCCCAGGTAGCCTCATCTGGACCAAAATGTTTCCATTGCACCTTGACCTGTGCAATGGTTCTGTTCCGGAGCAGGCTTTCCTTTCTGTCCAGTATGCATTGGGGTTCTGGTAGAAATTCTCCCTCCGGTTCCACCTGGATCACAGACCAGTCAATTATATGATTAACATCATGTACATATTTCTTTAATATGAAACATGGAAAACATTATGTGCTTTTACTGTGGGAGGAAGTGCTAGCCGATAGACTATTGGTCCCACTCTATCTAGAACCTCAAAAGGTCCACAATACCGGGGTGCCAATTTGGCACAAGCTCCCATTTTCAGGGAGCTCCTTCTGGGCTTAATTTTGAGATAGACACGGTCTCCCATTTTGAACTCTCTTGGGGTTCTCTTTTGATCAGCATAGCTTTTCTGTCGGCTCTGAGCGACCTTCAGATTTTGTTTTATCTGTGTCACTTGCTGTTCCATTTCTTTCAACATATCGGATCCAATAGAAATCCTATTTACAGGATTACTCCAGCTGACTGGAGTATTACACTGTCTACCATAGAGGACCTCGAAGGGACTCATCTTTAAGGATGCTTGATAGCCGTTGTTGTAGGCAAATTCTACCAATGGCAAGTAGTCTTCCCATTTCCTAGGTTGATTCATCACGTGCATCCTTAACATATCTTCTAATATCTGATTTACTCTTTCTGTCTGTCCATCGGTTTGAGGGTGATAGGTGGTACTAAACAACAATTTGGTCTCTAAACCTGCCATCAGTGATTTCTAGAATTTGGAAGTGAATTTTGTGTCTCTGTCAGATATTATCTCTCTGGGCATGTTGTGCAGTCGGAACACCTCTTTCATGAATACATGTGCGATATCTATCGCCTTGCAGGTCGATTTGACGAGGATGAAATGAGCAGACTTTCTCAGTTTATCCACCACTACCATAATGGCGTCATTCTGTTTGGTTGAAGTTGGTAATCCAGTGATAAAATCCATGGAGATGGTTTCCCATTTCCATTCTGGGATGGGTAAAGGGTGTAATAGTCCTGCTGGGTGTCGATGTTCT
>ML789815.1:883194-904716 GCA_009831015.1 Picea engelmannii
CCAATCCCATAAAGGATCTGATGTCTGAGACATCCTTTGGGGTAGGCCATTCCATGATAGACCTGATCTTGTCAGGGTCTACTGCTACCCCTTCCTTGGACAACACATGTCCCAAGTAATGTATTTGCTTCTGAAAGAAGTCACACTTTCTGAATTTAGCATAGAGTTGATGCTCTTAGCACTTGTAGCACAAATCTAAGATGTTCTTCATGTTCTTCTTTATTCTTAGAGTAGATTAAAATGTCATCAATGAAAACTAGTACAAATTTATCTAGAAATTTACTGAGTACATTGTTCATTAGACACATGAAAGTGGCAGGGGCATTGGTCAACCCAAATGGTACTACCACAAACTCATAGTGACCATACCTTGTCCGGAAATAGGTTTTATGGATGTCTTCCCCCTTAATTCGGACTTGATGGTATCCCGACCTCAAGTCAATTTTTGAGAAAACAGATGCACCTCCCAACTGATTGAATAGATCGTCGATTATAGGCAACGGGTACTTGTTCTTTATGGTTACTTTATTAAGTTGTCTATAGTCTATACACAGTCTAAGGGTGCCATCCTTCTTTTTCATGAACAAGACTAGTGCTCCCCATGGGGACACGCTGGGTCGAATATAGCCCTTGTCCATCATTTCTTTCAATTGTAACTTGAGTTCTACTAACTCAGGTGTGCTCATCCGGTAGGGTGTTCTAGACACCGGCACCACTCATGGTGCGAGTTCTATCAAGAATTCAATGTCTCTTCTCGGAGGTAGACCCGATACCTCTTCCGGAAATACATCTCTGTACTCTCTCAGGATAGGGTGAACATCGGGGCTTGGTTTAGCGCCTTCGATTATTTTCAGTACCTGTATTGCATATAGGGGACATCCCTTTCGGCAATACTTCCTCATTTGCATTGCTGATATCTGCCTCACTGAGACTGGTTTTCGGATCCCTTGGAGGGTTATCCTTTGTCCTTCTTTGCTCACACATTCTAAGGTTTTATGGTAACAGTCCAATTTGGCTTTATGGGTGACCATCCAGTCCATACCCATCAATAGGTTGTATGATCCCAGGGGTAATACATTAAGGTTTTATTGGGTGGGGAATTCACCCAACATTAATTGGCAGGCTGGTATGGCCTCTACTACCTTTCTTTTAGTGCCAGTGGCTAACTGTACCAACCATGGTTTAGTTTGCTTTTGTGTCTGTAATTTTCACTTATCAACAGTTATAGGGGCTATATAACTCAAATTTGAACCAGGGTCAATCAAAACAGACACTAGGTGGTTGAAAACCATACCTTCTATTTCCACCACTGAAGCTTGGTGGTCAGCTTGGTTATTATCCAAGGCTGCATAAATCTGCGACACACTCCTTGCCACATCATTGACCGTGGTAGCTTCCCGTATGTTATAAATTTTTCGACTGTTCTGTTGTCGGTGTGGACAGTCTCTCTAGAGATGCTCTCCTCCGCAATCCCAACATTCCAAAGGTTTTCTCTTTGGGTTATCAGTCTTTACTGGTATAGGTCCAGAAGTTTTATTTCCATCCACCGAGGAAAAGTTCTGCTGGAGTACACTCCGAGTTGGGAAGTTTGTTCTGGGGTTCCTCTTGTAGTTTTTAAATCCCGAGGATTTGTTCCCCTTTTTCTGAAATCTCGAACCACTCTTCTGTTTCCAGTCTCCATGAAGCTCTGCCCGATGTCCATATTGTTCATGACAATATGTTACCTTTCTTATAGTGTCTTCTAAGGTCTTTGGCTCGTCGAATTCGATTCGGTTCCGGTATTCTTTGGGTATCCCACTGATGCAGCGTTGTGCCTTCGCCTTCTCTGCTTTGATGTAGGGTACATATCTCAGTAAGTGAAGGAATTTGTTGACATATTCCTCCATGGTAAGTTGGTCCAGTTTGAGTTCATAAAACTCTTTAGCCTTCTCGTCGAAATACCTTTCCGACAAATACTTCTTCTGGAAGTACTTCTCAAACTGTTTCCAAGACAGGTTCTCCTCGCGGAACCCTTTCATATTCTTAAGGTCTTCCCACCAGATGGAAGCCTTTCCATTCATATTGAAAGTGGCCACTCGGGCCTTCAAGTTCTCTGAGAAATCATGGACACTGAAATATTTCCTTAGTCCAAGTAGCCAAGCCTCAACTTCCTCTCCCTTCTTTATCTCGCCGTCGAAGGAGGGAGGTTTGGCCTTTTTAAATTCCTCAAATTTATGACTCTTGGAAGTCTTTTGCTTCTTTTGTTTCTTTTGGGAATAGGAACTGGTCCTGCTACTGGAAGAGCCTTCTGAATCACCAGCTTCCTTCTCAATGGAATCGTCTAGCATTGGTCCTTTACCTCTGGGGTGGACCTTTCTGGATGTGCTTCTCTCAGTGTGGCCACTGACACGACCACGATTCTGCATCTCAGGTTCATGCTGCATTTGTCGTTGTAGGTCAGATAAGCTCTACAGTAGAACTGCATTAATTTCGGTTTGCTTTTCTTGTTCCTTCATCATCCTTTCATTATTGGCCTTGCAACTTTGCAATTCGGCCATGATACTCCTCACCGTCTCAGCTAAGTCTGGAGGGGTTCTTACTACCCTTCTTTCATCAGACTCCTCGTCTCTGTTGTGGGAGCCTTCTCCCACCTCTTGGTGAGTCACCATACTCCGCGTTTGTATATTCCCGCGGTTGATCGTCCGCTTGAGTGAAAAGACAAACACTGGATATTAGTCAAGAGTTAAATATATTTTATAATTCACACATAATTTCATAACTCTTTCACATGAATACATAGTCGGGTTTTCATATTCCAAGTTTTTTTTTTTTTTTAAATCCTGGATAAGATAGTTAAGTCAGGGGGTTACTCCCCATAGGAGTGTTTTGTACGAGGTTTATGTGCGACTGGTGCATGAGCCCAATCAGGCCGAGTGTTGTAACCATGCTCTGATACCACTTTGTAACACACCCACTAACATAAATCAAAATTTTTGGGTTAATTTCTCACAAATGAAAATTCTCCAGAAACTTGCATTAGCGAACTGCCAATCCACGATTCAATATTGGGATTCGGGGTTTCAGACTTTTCGCTGTCGAGAGTCCCTGTTCTCTCGAATCCCCGATTTGCAATGAGCTCCTTCCCTGGCCTTAGCTCTCCCTAGCTAGGCCCCTGGTCCGTACGACCATCACCCGCGACTATTACCTTACCCCGTCGGAGCTACGAAGTTTACAATGTCAATGTGCGCATGTCCACGGGACTCGTGATATGCCAATCCTCGATGCACTCCTTTTCTGAGCTCTAGCCCCTTTCGGTTATGCAATGGTCCATGTGACCAACCCCCGTGATTACCACCTTATCCCATCGGGGCTACGGGGTTTGTGCTGCCTCAATGCATATACCCGAGGGATTCCCGATCGTACAAATCCCGATGCTCCGTTACACTGACAACTGGCCTCCACTACGCCACTATCCTCCTTCTCTGTTGTGCTGACAGTTGGCCCCTACTGATCGGGGTTTTTGCGGATCGCGATATCAAAGTGCACAAATCCCTTGTCTACGGGATTCCCAATTTCCCGATAAACAATATGACGACAGAGCCCGATCCTTTGCCACACGTCCTTCCAGATGGATGGCTCAGATTAACTCTCAGGATTTCGAGACTTCAAAGCCCCGGTTCTCATGACCTTGAGAACTCCGATTTCCCGATGGCCAAAGTGCCGACAGCGCCCGATCCTTTACCACGCGTCCTTCTAGATGGACGGTCCCGATTCCTCCGAGATTTCGAGACTTTTGATGTCTCGGTTCTCTTGTTCTCGAGAACTTCGATTTTCTGATGGCCACTATGCCGACTCGCTCTGGATATCCGACACGCATCCTTCCAGATGGACGGTCCCGATTCCTCCGGGATTTCAAGACTTTCGATGTCTCGGTTCTCTTTTCCTCCAGAACTCCGATTTTTTGATTGCCACTAGGCCGACTCGCTCTGGATCTCCGACACACGTCCTATCCCGATGGACAGCTCAGATTAACTCTCGGGATTTCAAGACTTTCGAAGCCCCGGTTCTCATGACCTCGAGAACTTCGATTTCCTGATGGCCAATATCCCAATGACTAAACCTCGTGCAGCTTCCACAGATATGACAGCTGATGGGATCTCTGCTTCTGATCTGACGGCTCATATCACTTCTCCTTCTCTGCGCTCCTCCTGAGGCTTAACCCCCCCACGCCTTCTCCCGATCCAACGGTTGACGGGTGTCTACTCAATATCTGACGACTCAGATCTATTCCACTATGCACACTCTTCCACTACTTCGTGGATGTGGATAGATCAATGGTCCAAATGTTCTCATGGACCTTAGGGAACCTACGATCTCGATTTCCTCACTATTCATGAAGATGGGTGGGAAAGAAACAAGAGATATGATGTTCTTACTACTTTCGTCAATCTGATGGTCGTGAATGACCATGGGTCTTCCGACAGGATCTCAATCATCGATCTGTTACTCATCCCTACGTTACTACCTCAAAACCTTAAAGGGGTCATTCCTCCCTGTACAGGGTTATTAAAACTTGCCCACTCAAGTCCTTTTTCTAGGTTCTTGGTGAACCTATCTAGGGAGGAAATCTCTGTGAAGAGATCGATACCGGGCATCCTTGGAGACGGGTAAGGGAAAGAAACTTTCCGAGAACGAGCTGAAAACCTAACTTAATTCAACCTATAATTAGATTCATTTATCCACTTAAATCATGCATGGCTTCCTCTGATATGAGCATATGTCTATAAACTCTTATCAAAACACTGCATAGACATTCTTACACTGAAATCGTTCACAATTTCACAGGTCTATGAGCATATACATATATGTATCATTCTATGAATTTTAAGAGGCAAAATGTAAACAAAACACTTATCATAATTGATTTCAGAAATGGGTGCAACTGCTGAGAGGGATGCTCGTTTCCACCCAACCGTAGGCTCAGCGACTCCCAACGGATTTACCACTAGCCACCCCCGAGCTGAGACCACGATATTCTAAGACCTGCGTCTCTCTGTCTGCCAGTGACCAGGAGCGAGGGTTGCAATCCTTCCTCTCTGCTATCACTCACTCTGCGTAAAAATTTCCAGAGTTCCCCTCGCGTCTGCCCCCCTTCCAATCGCCTCTGCCATACTCCTTATCATCTCGCGAGGTTGCGTGTGGCGCGATTTCCCTCGCACTGATCAGGCCTGATGGCTCTACAGATGGGCGGTTCACCATCCCATCCCTCATCAAGCCATCCACCTACCAGTCTGCGAGCCATTAATTTTCAAGGCCAGCGAGTCGCTTTTGGTTCTCTGGGCCAGTGGAGTCCAAATACGGTATTTAATTCTCGATGGAAGTTAACACCACCTTCTCAGGTGCCTTCCACCGCCATCATGGTCTCTTTTCTGCACATCCCCTCTCAGCAGTCCTGCAATAAATTCAGAATGTTATTCACATTTATTGACCTCTTCCTGCAGGTCCATTTACATCACATATTCATACTTATGAGTTTTCCATAGTCCTTGGCCAGTCCAGTTATATTTACAATCTGGGGGAAACAGGGTGTTACAAGACAACTGCAGCGCCCTCGGGGGTGGTCGTGATAAAGGAAGAAGACAATTCTGCAGAGGAACATACTCTGAATAGTAGGCAGTGACAACTGTAAGAAATATCACAGATTCTGTAGGTATTGATAGCCTGGCCAAGTTCAGAGGTCTTCGACGAATATAAGAAATAACTGCAATAGTCGCAAAGTAAGACCCACCGTAACATGAGAAAGTGTTAAAGTCGAATGTTATGGGGGTCAAAGACAACAGGGAGTAATTGTGGTTCTCCCTGTGCCGTATGAGACCTCTCAATGGAAAGGTAATGAGAGTCAAGATATTGTCACCCTTCTGGAAACTGTGTTGATGTCGACAAAAAGGGGGACGCAACTCAAAGAAGCAAAGGGCTTCGTGAAATCTACTAGGTGAGGTTAGGAACTAGAGGAGGTACATGGTCTAAGTCAATATGTATGAAGACTCAAGACTACCCTTGGTTGGGGGTATATGTGAAGTATAAGTGGCCGCAACTATTCAACTAAGTCGAGTGTCATGGGGACAACAAGACATGGGATAAGTTGTGCCAGAGGCGGGACAAAGTGAACAAACTCAGAGGGCAGAGGTAAGTGGCCTATGGGATACTCAGAGTATATGGATGATGTCAACAAGGGTAGATGATAAGGGGTGCCCCAACCAAGGGTGACATGGGTTACGTTTTCCAAAAAGGGAAGAAGGTCACCAAAGGTGACGAAAAAAAGGTATGGAAATGTTGGAAATAAAGGCTTTTTTTTTCTTTTTTTTTTACAATAAATAAAGAATAATTTGGGTTGAGTGTACAAATACAAAAATGAGTGCCCCAATGTAATATGGTTGGACTGGTGAGGGCTCCATTTTCTTGGAGAACTGGTGGAGGGTGGGGGCCCCATGGGTGGGTTTCTGTATGAGGTAGGTGAAATGAAGGGAAATTTGCAGAGGTGCAAACTGATTGTGGATGAAATGGAGGGTTCATGATACTGCGGAGGTGCAGTCAAAATAGAACTTTTGAAGAGATAATCTGGGAGTCCAGTGGGAAAGCTAGCAAAATGAGGAGCAGGAGTATGTGGCAGATTCATGACATGATGTAAGACTATCGGGACTCCCATCCCTAAAGGTTTGAAAAGAAACATGAGTGTCAAAGTGAAAAAGGGTGCTATGAATGAGACAACTCATGTGGGGGAGAGGGCTACCGGGTGAGAGTACCTAAGATGCAATGGAGGTGTTAGTACTGTAGAGTTGGAGATGGGGATCCTAGAGGCAAATGTCAAAGGGTGTGACTGGAGATGCAAGTGAGATTCAGAGGGAATGATTACATGCCAGTGCTGATTATATACCTGAAGGGGTTGCGTTGATGTATGATGACCAAGTACCTGCACACATGAAAACCAAATACCCGACGTGAACAATATCTGAAGAGAATCGAACATACGAGCATTTATTTGATAATTTTGAACATGAGCATGCATACCTAGATGGGGTATGAAAAAAAAAGGTGCCCTAGGGGCTAAGGATAAAAAGTGGCTCGGGGACTGTCTTGATGTAGATGATGGGATGTTGATCCTGTGGCTGAAGACGGATCGAAGAATGAACACCCGGAGCTCCCGGAATGGTGATTGGAATTTTGGCGGAAAGGCCTATATATCGCTGTAGGGCCCACATTGCCACCTCATTTGTACTTGCTGTCAGAGTGACTGGGCGAGAGGTATTTAGAGGTGATTTGGAGATTCCGGGAGAACGAGGCAGCCGATCCAGGACCAACAAGCTTCAGGTTGGTAGTCTTATCATCCTGCATAGAAGTAGATTTTAAATTTCTGGGCAGGGTCTGTACGGAGGGCCATACATGGGGTTTTATGGGTGTGGGCCCCCAAGTGTGCGAGCAATCCAGAAATATGCGCACACGAGTGCACGCCTATTATCCAGATGGCCACGCATGGGTGCGCTCGTAGGGGGGACAAAGGCGCACATGATATGTGCACTTGTTTGCTACACAATCACGCATGGGTGCACGACTGTGTAGTGGACAGGCGCGCTTTGATGTGCGCCTATAGGGTGGTAAGGCGCACATGTAGGTGTGCCTGTGATATGGACAGGTGATCACATATGCGCGCCTGTGGGATGGACAAGCACGCATATGTGCGCGCCTGTGAGGTGAACATGCGTTCATATGTGTGCGCCTGTGGTTTTAATAGCCGTGCCTTGGGGGTAAGGCTGACGGGTGAAAAACTTATCTTTTTTAATGTTTTTTATGGTCAATATGGCTGACCTAGGACTGTATTATGTGGTTGCAGGCGATCATTTTGCACGATGCCAGTTGGCTGTCGAGAGCGAGATTGGTCCCAACTGAGGGATGTTGTGGCTATTGAGGAGCCGGGGGTACGTGCCACTTTGGTAGCCTGTGGGCTATTGAATTTCTTTGAGTGCCCATTGATACGGGCGTAGGAGTATCTCCTGCAATTTTTTATCCGGATGTGGAGTTCGAACCTGCATTGTTTTATGGTGCGGGGAGAGCAGATCGCCTTCACTGCGGTGGAGGATATATACTTTTTGACTGGACTCCCTTTTAGGGGAATGCCCCTACCGACGGAGCCGGTGCTACCTGTGGACGTATCATTAGAGACATTGAGACAGAGGTACTGTTCCAGGGAGAACTATATGTCGGGCTTCGTTGTGAGCATCGGGGCGATGGATGCTCTAGCGCATCGTTGTATAGCAGCGATGATTGTGAGGGTGTATGGGTCCCTTGTGTCTTAGCGGATCAATGGTGGTCAGCTGAGTGTTATGGGGAGGGTACTAGCCGGTGAGCATTTTTCCTAGGGGCTTACGTTGCATGCCATGATGGTGGGGCAGCTGGATAGGTGTCGGTCGACCGACCCGGGGGACTTTGTTTTTGGCTCCATCTTGGTGGCCTGGTTTCTGGAGAGGGTGTCGATGTTGTGACCTAGGATTTTATTGGGTGCTCTTGGGGCGCGAGAGCCGTGATTGAGGCGGTGGTCGACTATTTTGGTTTCCATGGTGGTGGCGAGGGCACCACTTTTTTACAGCGGAGGCGACGTAGGTGTGGTGGTAGATGTCGCAGGTGATATTGTAGTACCCATACATTGGTGTGGAATTCTGGGGTGATTCGAACATGGTGTTACCTCCAGGGGGAGATATTTGATCACCGAGGTATGTCTATGAGTTTGATATGTATTGATTTTTGAGATAGCATGACATGTGTATTTTGTATAGATGTTGATACTATCGTTTGTTTGTTTATATGTGCAGATGTGGGACCTCGCAGACGTGAGGTTGAGTTGTTGAGAGCGTCGAATCGCTAGGAACCAGGGAGATCGCCGCGGGGAGGGTCGTGGGTAGGAGAGAGACATCGGCGTGAGGACGCCGAGGCGAGACTAGCTGAGCCTGAGAGAGCAGCGAGGAGACGTCGTTTGATGACCCAAGTGCCGGGCCATCGCATGCTCCTCTGGCGGATGCCAAAGTAGATTTTGAGGATATTCGTCACCGCCTGGAGGAGGTGCTACAGGGTGTGCCTGAGGGCATGTGGTCACGTATCTAGGATAAGGGCATCCTGGAGCAGTGTGTGGGAGTTCCGTCACCGTGGCAGGCCGTGGTGCGGTGAGCAGCAGTAGCAGGTGTTGTTATAACCGGACGGTTACCTCCCGGTCCGGAGGGACCAGTAGTGGGTGGGGGACCACCGCCTGAGGGAGGGGGAAGAGATGGTGCTCTAGAGGCACCATGACTGTCACTCTATATATTTTTGTATTTTGTATATAGGCTAGTGAGCCCATTTTGGTGTAGTGGCACCAATTTTGTACCGAGGTGCTTCACTGGCCTGCAGATGGTTGTATAATTGTATGTAAACATTTTGATGGCACTGTGGATTGATTTATATATACATGAGTATAAATTTTGGGATGTATGTGATGTTTACATGTGTTTTTTTTAATGTGTTGATGATGTTTAATCTATATATGCTGTGACAGGTTTTTGATAGTTTTATGTATGTGTAGAGGTATCTTGATGTGATATATGTCAATCTAACACCATGTTAGCTAAGTTATATGTAATTTGATTCAATTGTCTTGGAATATGTGTAAATGTAATGAAATCAAAATGTCGAGATAAAAGTCTAACCTGCAGGTATTTGCAAAAGAGGCAAGGATCGCGAACGCGGTACACATTGTTGAGCTGGAGGACGACTAGGTGAGAGTCGAGAAAGATGCTAAGGTGATGAATACAATGTATTCAGCTTGGTTGTTGGTGGCTGAACCCAAACATATGCCGCTCGAATGGAGCATTTCATGTGAGGGGGTATAGAGGGCCCAAGCTGTCGAAGCAAGATGTTGTGTCCAACGGCTGGCATCGTTGGCGTAACCGATGTGGTAGGCCGATGGAGAAAACATATGTCAATAGCACAAATGATAGTTTAGAGTTGAGGGATGGAAAAAAGATTAAAAACACTATAAAAGAAATAACCTAAAGTAGAATGGTTACGCTTAGGCATACAATTTCTTTAAGTATAACCCGTTGACAGGCTCTTTGAGAGAGAGGCCTTTGGGAGAGGCTAGGATGTATGCGCCTTTGGAGAGGCAATGTTGGATAATGTAGGGGCCATGCCATAGTGACTTGAATTTTCCATGACCAAGGGTATCGTGAGTGATATCATAAGCAAGGATGAGGTCGCCTTCGTGAAATGAGCGAAGGTTGACATGGCGATCAAAAGTGGCTTTTGACCCTTTTTTTTCTGCCTCATTGTTCTATAATGAAGATCGACGATCTTCATCTAGGGATTCTAAGTGAAGCAAGCACTGCTCCATTGGAGCAGTGTTCGGTAATAGCTCAATTGCGGTGCGTAAGGTGGGAATTTTGCACTCGATGGGAAGAGTGGCCTATACCCCGTGGACGAGATGAAATGGTGTGAAACTAGTGGCCGTTTTCACGGCTGTACAATAAGCCCATAGCACGAAAAATAACATATGATGCCAATTGGTTTTATGTTTATTAACCGTGCACTGTAACATGGTCTTAAGGACCTTGTTAACTGCTTTGACCTGTCCGTTTGACTGAGGGTAATATGGTGAGGCAAACTCGTGGGAAAATCCTAAACGAGATGAGAGTTCGACGAAAATCTCATTTTCAAAGTGTTTCCCGTGATCGAAAACTAGTTGGAGTGGTACTCCATAGCGGGATATGATGTGATTAAAGAAAAAACGCGCTGCAATGTCAACAGTATTATTGAAGGTGGGCACAACTTCCGCCCATTTTGTGAAGTAATTGATTGCGACAACAATGTATTTGTGTCCATTGTTGGATGGGGGATTACAAGTCATGAAGTCAATGCCCCATTTACAAAACGGGCCGACAGTAATGACTGGGTGAAGAAGAGAAGGTGGTGCTTGTTCTTTGTTGGCGTAAAGCTGACATTTCTCGCATCGCTTCATGGCATGAATGTAATCGTGAAACAATGTAGACCAAAAATAACCTGCTAGGATGATTTTCTAAGCAATGGACATTTCTGAAAGATGGCCCCCACATGTGTCTCTATGGCAGTTGTTTAAGACTCTATCGGCCTCGTCAATAGTCAAGCATCGACGAAGTATGGTGTCGACCCCTCGTCAATATAAGATATCTCCGATGAGGAGATAGCGAGGGACCTGGTGGCGAATATGATGACGATCATCTTGTGAGAGGTGGTTACCGAATTTCTAGGTTCGGAGGTAGATGAGGAGGTCGTCGTACCAAGGATCATCCGAAGTGATGTAAAAGAGATGTTCATTGGGAAAGTTAGTATTAACGGGGGCACTGGTAGTATCGGAGGGGAAGGCCGTGACAAGTTCAGGGAGGATGAGAGCTTTCTTTATCTTGGGGTTTGAGAATTCAAGATCGTACTCTTGAAGGATAATGATCCATCGAGAAAATTTTCCATTAAATTGCCGACGGCTGAGCAAGTATTGCATAGGGTTGGAATCTGCGACGACCTTAGTTGTGCAAAGCAAAATGTAATGACGCAGTTTCTAGACTGCGAGGACGACTGTGAGAGCTAGTTTCTCTTCATGTTTATACTTTAGGGGTGGCCCTGGGAGGTTTTTACTAATGTAGTAAATGACATGCTCATGATCGTCATCACCGATTTGAACGAGAACTCCTGCTACTGAGATAGTTGAGGCTGATATGTAGAGGATATAGTCGTGATTATAGTTAGGTGAACTAATTAAAAGGGGCGTTAGATAGCACCATTTTAAGATCGTCAAATGCTTTTTGGGCATGTTCATCCCAGTGAAATGGGATGTTGTGGCGTAGTAAGCGAAGGAAACCATGTGCTCGAGTGGCGTAGTCTAGGACAAATCGCCGTAGAAAGTTAGCTTTTCCTTGTATGCTCTGGAGTTGACGTAAATTCTGGGGAGGTGGAATTTCCGTGATGGCTTGGATTTTGAGGGGGTCTACGGTAATACCACTTTGGGAAATGATGAATCCAAGGAGGCGCCCCTCAATGACGTAGAACATGCACTTGAGGGGGTTCAAGCGGATGTTGTACTGATGACACCGTTGAAAGATGATTCATAAATCATCAAGATGTTGGGTGCATTTCTTGGATTGAGCTGTGAGGTCGTCCAAGTATGCAAGGATGATATGAGCCAGATCGTGAAAAATGTATGTCATAGCTCGTTGGAAAGTTGTGCCAGCATTCTTTAAGCCAAAAGGCATGACACAATATGCAAAGGTACCCCAAGGGGTAGTGAATGCAGTTTTGTATTGATCGGCTGGGTGAATTTGGATTTGATTATAACCAGAGAAATTGTCCATGAAGGATAGAGCCTCGTGGCCTACGTAGTCGTCAATGATTTGATTGATGAAAGGCGTTGGAAAGTTGTCTTTGGGACATGCATGATTGAGATCGCGAAAGTCGGTGCAGACGTGGATAGTGCCCTGTTTTGTGTTAACGGGTACAGGGTTGGAAACCCATGATGTATAGGCGATGAGGTAGATGAACCCAACCGCTCATAATTTGTCAATCTCGGCCTTAATGGCTTCTACTTTGGATGGGTGTAGCGATTGTTGTTTTTGATGAACTGGTGTAATGTCAAGCCAGGTGTCAATGCGATGTTCGACGATACAGGGATCGAGGCCAGACATTTCTGTGTATGATCAGGCAAAAATATCTTGATATTCTTGGAAGAGGGTTGTATAGGCGGTGATTTCTTGAGGAGTGCAAGTGGCGCCAATGGTGATTTCCTCGACGACTCCATTTTTTATGGAAATGTCGATTTTGATGGTTGGGGAAATGTTGGCCATGTTTCCTTCTTCAAACGCATCAGGGTCAAGAATGGGGTTGTTGAACCAGTCAATATGCCCTGATGGGATAAAATCCTTGGTTTCGACCACGTATATGGGGTGTTTGTTAGGAGGCATGGAGGTTTCCTGTGGAGAGAAGAGCACTCTGTGGTGTAGCACATCCCATGGGTAGTCGGGGGTGTTTAACTCTTCGAGTATGTCCTCATCACTGTAGAAGTGGCGGGAATACAAGGGGTCGTAAAAAGTGATATCGGTGGCTGTCGTCGTGTGGCTGTCCCATGGTGATGAAGAAGCAGGGGGAACAACGCAATGATATTGCGATGGTTCGCTCGACATAAACCAAATATCGAAGTACTGAGGAGTGCCTGTGGTAGTTGGATGTAAAATTTTCGTAGGGAAATGAATGGGAGAATTGGGGGGATTTGGGGGTGAATCCTCGGATAAGTCATCTAAGAACCACGGAGGCATCAGGAGTGCCTTGGGTTTGGGAGAAATGATATGAAGAATCTCTAGTGACGAGGAAAGGTCAACCATCGATTCTGTAGGGGTTTGAATCAGGGTCAATTGGCATCGCCTGTATTCAATGATCATAGGACATTGGTATGTAAAATGATCTAAGGATTCACATAGAGAGCAAGGGAATCTCATACATTCATTGATTGAAGTTGTGACATAATGGATGTCAGTGATTTTTGGTAGGGATGATGTAGCTGGATTGGGTTCGTTCTGGGAGCTTTGGCATACTGTGGCCAATGTTTCCAGAAACACGACAATGCTGGGAAATGGTGTGTATAATGGCCATATTATGAACATATAGCGCAAGCGAATTTGGTTCGCAGCCCTTTAATACCTGAGTGAGGGGCGGTGGCGACAATACTTGCTACAGTGGTGAGCGTTGATGATGTTTGATTGAGTGGAATCAGGTTTCGTAACTCAGGTAGATATGGGCAGTTGTTGGTTTGGTGTCCTTCTTTCTCACATAGTGCGCAAGGGGGTTGGATGCGTGGGGGAAGTGGCGCTATGTGCTCCTTCTTATTTCGCTTGCCCTCATCTGTGGCAAGGAGGTTAGTGAGTGGGGGTGTACAGGGTATGGTGGGAGTGAGTATGGGAATGTCATTGAGATTCCTTTCGTTTGGGGGGGAAGGGATTGTTGAGGGACCATCTCTAGGGGATGTAAATACCAAACTGGAATTGCTAACATCATATTATGTAAGGTAAGCGTTGCGACTACTTGGAAATCTTGTATGCTAGGTGGAGGGTAGAAGAAGGGGATTTGAGTAATGGCTTGGGGAATTGTCTCCCAAACTGGGATATGGCCTTGGGGAGAGGTGAAATCATGGACTGGTGGAGTCGACGAGTTTGCGGGAGGCTCATGAGGGGGGAGCTATACGACTAGTGGGACGTCAGATATGATAGAAGCCTCCCTAGGAGGAAGGGTATCCTCTATGTCAGTTCCGTTGGATGATACGACGCATACTTGATTAGAAGGATGAAGGAGCGGTGGTGCACCATGGTAAGTTCCTAACAATGATGGGTCTTTGAAGATTCTGAGACCCATTTCGATGAGTGTGTATGTGTCGTGACTCGTGTGTATGAGAGGGAGAATGTTATCGATGTTGGTAGAAGGGTTAGGCTCATAATGTGAGACTTGGTCGATGGTAATGATATTCTCGTTATGGGGGAACATCATCATTTGAAATATGGAAGAGGAAAATGCCTTCATAGCGTACATGTAGCTACGGCCGAATAGGATATTATAATCCAGTGGGGCGTCGATAACTTCAATGTCGATGAGAATAGTTTTTCCCCCGAGTTCTACGGGGACATTTTGGAAGAGCCCTTCAGGAGATGATGGTCGTTCGTCATAATATCTTAAGGTAATGGTAGATGGGATGAGTTCGGGGGAACCAAGTTTCTGCCATACAGATTTGGACATAATGCATGTGAATGCACCTTCATCGATGATGCACCGATGAACTGTAATGTTTCAAATTTTTACTGGGATTTGAAAAGCGATCAGAGCGGGAAGGCGAGGTTCTTCGCTGTTGAGATCAAATGTGATGAGTTGGGTATCTGCAGGGTCGACTACCCCCAAGAAAGAAAGTAATGATTTATGCTGAGTGGGACAAGTTTGAAGGACTTCTAAGACTGACATGGCAGCCGGGGATTGTGCTAAGTCATCAACCAAACTGTAATTATGAGCTACCCTAGCCTGGGGGTTGTGGACATTCCTGGGCAATGGGATGCGAGGGATGCAAAGAGGTGTTTCAGAAGTAGGGCAAGGGAGTACCAATGGGGGTCCCGTTGGTGTTGAGTTTGTTTATGGGGGAATGGGAGGAGACTCAGTGGGTGCACAATATTGACGATTACGTGTTTGCAGAAGGATTTATTCTTCATTGGTGAGGAGGATGGTACGATCTGCGGGATTGTTTGGATTGAGGTACTGTCCCAAATGTGGTGGGGTAGGTTGTGTATCCTGTTGGGTGTTTATCACACCCTGGTGTGGAATGGGATTTTGTAATACAGCTGGGGGGGGTTGTTGCACGTATTTTTGTGCAGCCTGCTGAGGGGCAGGCTGTGATGGAGAATGTGGTAGACTGCCTGAGTCTTTCATCCATTTAAAATCAGTGATTTGGGGACAATGATGAGTGTAATGACCGAACTCACCGCAAAGGGCACAAGAAAAGGTGGTTTTAATAGTATTGTTATTTCTTCCTTGACGCCTGTTGTTGTTGCCCCCCTGGGGGTTTTGATTTCCTTGGTTCTGGTTGCCCTCAGTAGGTTGGTTTTGTTGGGGTTGATTCTTGCCTTGACCTGGGTTGTGATTGCTCCTGTTTCTTCCTTTATTTTTTGCATTATTTGATGGGTGGGTTGGGTTTTCCATATTCAGTTGTTCGAAATTTTGATATTGTTGAACGGGAGAAGGTTGAACAAAATTCACCCCAGCATGAGGGTGTGGGGGTGCCATGGGTTGTGGAGGACCAGGGAATGGAAAGTATGGATTCTGTGGGATTTGTGATCCGTAAGGTACTTAGGAAGGCGTGGCACTTTCGCTAGTACTTAAAGTATAAGATGAGGTAGAGAGGGTACCAAAACTTGTTTGGATAGGTGGGTGTATTGGGGGTGCCAGCGGTGGCCCACTGATGGGCGGAGGCATAGCAACAGGGTATGGCTGTTGATAAGGGGGTGGGGGGTAATAAGAGGTTCCCCCATACGCCGATGGATATTGAGGTGTGAAATACATTGGTGGTGGTTGGGGTTGAGCACTGTGGTGTGTAGTATTACCAATCAATCCATCTGCTGAGTGAGACATCCCGAGTTTGTCTTGACTGAATGGCATGGGTTTGGGGAGATCAGGAAGTACTGTGTATAAGTACCCTAATTGTGAATAGATGAGGTCATATTGTTGAGCCTTACTGATGTCTTCTTCTTAGGATTGAGGGAAGTTGGAAGCTACATCTTTACCGAGGAGAGAGACAAGTGATCTGAGAAACCAATCAAGACACTGTTGTTTGGTGGTTTCAGCTTTGCACAAACTACGTCGTCTACGCCACTCATGAATGTGATCAGCGATATATGTGGCTGAGGTTTTTTTGAAATTAGAGAGTAGTTCAAGACCATTGTCGTGGCGGATTGGTAATTGGAATAAGGTAAAAAATGCTATGGCCAAGGACTCGAAAGTCGCATGGGACCCCGATTTTTCGTCTACAAACCATTTGGCTGATGGGCCAGTGAGTGTGCATTGAAATAATTGTAGTCTGATGGAATCATCCATAATGTTGTTGGAACAACACCATAGGTGGAAAGTCATGACATGGTTGGCAGGGTCATCTCCTGCCTTTCCTTCAAATTTGGGGATGTCTGAAGGTAGTTTGGTAGGCATTGCGGGCCATGTGGGGTCATGCAATATAGGATCATTGGTGAGTTTTCTTAGATCTGGTATGTTAAGAGAGGCCAAATATGGTATCTGCAATGGGGGGGGGAGGATTAACTCTAGCCATGGTGTGAGTGTGTTGTGAACCTGACCCTTGAGAGGGACTAGGTGGGTTGGTACTTCCCCCTTGAGAGGAAGTTGGCCCCCCGCTTCTGTTTAAAGGAGAGCGAGTGGACGAAGGACCTTGGGAAGTGGACCCAAGTAATGTGGAACCAAGAAAAGTTGATCCTAAGACAGTGGCACTCACAGGAGTGTGTGAAGGTGGTGTCGATGAGTTGGCACGACTAGGAACTCCCCCTAAAATAGGAGGGAGGTTTAGCAAGCATCTGGAATGACAGGGGTTCTGTGGGTCCCCTATGATGTCTGACTAGCTGAGTGGATGTGTGTAAAAAGTGATGAGAGAAAATAAACAAGAGTCTTTGTTGCAAATTTTGAACTTTACACAATATATATATCTAAATCAAAATGTAATCAGAAGTGCATCATACATAAAGTGTTTTGAAAAAGAAGCATATATGTGGATAAGTGGGTTTTTTCCGCGTGGGGAATCAAAGAAAACAAATGCTCGTGTCCTAAAAGATGTAACTTCCTTCCTCTCAAATAGCACTGGACCTTCCAATAGTACTCAACAGTGGGGTATGAAGTCACCGGAAGAGAAACTAGTGAGGGATGAAATAATCGGTTATAATGAGGGGTAAAGGGGGCATATCCAGAAAGAGTTGGCGATATTTCCCAATAGCCACACAAAATCCGATCAAGGTGCAATTACAGCCCACAATTGCCACCTAGGTAGATGTCCTAAAATTTGGTCACTAGGTACCTCGGTCAAAGTGCGACATTTAGATTTTCGGCCTAAGAAATGGGTCACGGGCTGGATCCCATCCAAGAGGTGGGTGGCTCAAGGGGGGACGCACAGAACAACTAGACCTCGGCCTTCAACCATTCATGGGTATCTCCCTGCCTTATGGTGTTAGGAACACTTGACTTGGAGGATTTTCAGTTCCCTATTTGACAACTTCTATTGTTTTGACAATGTGAGAACCAAATAACGGGGAGTTATTTGGATGCCTATCCCCGAACTCCTACCTAGACTAAAAACTTTCTTTTCGCACCTCCTGTGGAGGAAAACTTAGTGAGTTTTTTAGAAATTTTTTAGATATGGTTGTTTGAGAGGTTAGGGGTGTGAACCAATCTCGTTGAAATTAAATGGGAGTGGATAGTTTCATCAAGAAAAGGGTGGGGTGTTTTAGAATCCCTTTGGAGGAAACTTACTTTGACCTCCACGGTACAAGAAGAAAATCATGTGAGTGATAAGTGACTTTTGTGTGTGAATGAGTGAAAGTGTGCCAATGTTTTAATGAATTAGGTGTCACCTTGCTGCATGTGGACTTCGTTTGGTCCTTACAAGTGTTGATTACCTAATTAACTAAGTGTCTTTGGTACAACCTTGCGAAATTCAAAAGTCCCTAGGAAACTAGCGTGTGGACATGTGGGTCATTTACTATTCCTTTAACTCCCTATTGTGATTTAATCTAAGAAAATCTTTGAAACTATCCTAGATTGTGATCATGTGGGCATGTATGGGCCCATTACAAAACTTTTAAACTTCCCTAGTGATTTAATCTAAGAAAGTAAATTTCAACACTATCATATCTTTGTAGCATGTGGGCATGTATGGGCCCATTACAATCTTAAGATGTGTCTGAAAAATAAACTAAGAGGAGTCCCAAGAAGGGTTGTTGTCCTCTCCTAAAGGTTTTAATCTTCTTAAGGGAGATGAAATTGTCCCACAATCTTTTTCTGATTCTCAAGGTCACTTGGAAGCGCGAGAGAAGAGCATACTAAACAATTGTTATCCAACTTCTAGTCCCAATGAAAGTTTTATGTGATTACAAATGATTTACAACTTATACTTTTAGTCAAAGCAAGCCATCCATGTGGCAAAATGAAAGCAAAAAGAGGAAAAAATGATTTTAAACCCCCTAAGTTCCTATGTATTTTGGCTAATCCCTTTATATGAAGAGGGAACTAAGTGTGGTGCAGCTTAAAACATGCATGAAATCACTTTTAAGAAGGCTAAGGGCCTTCCCCAAATCTCAAAAAACCTTACAATGTGTATTTTTTGCACAGGTGCGCGGGTTGCAGTGTAGACAGAGGTGCACTGAGTGCCTGTGCATGAACCGAAACAAGCTTATAGGCACAAGTGCGCAAAACAAAACTGTGACTTAGGCGCATGTGCACACGATGCGCGTCTGTGGGCCAAAAAAATCGCGCACAGTTGACACATGGCCATGAAAGAAAATTCCAAATGGAATTCTCTCAATTCAACTTGGAATTGGATGTTTTGCAAGTCGGCTTAGGCCGGTTAATGCACTTGCATGTTAAATAAACCAAAATAAGAGCTATAAAAAACCCAAATGGGGTAGGAAATTGATACCTTTCCTCAATGGAGTTGCCAATCTATTGCGCCTATTTCATCACCTTAGTGAGCAAAACATAGTTGCTTGCAAGCTTAGTTGGGTTTGCTAAGCAGGACAGTTGTAAGGAAAAGGGTTAGAGAAAGAAATATAAAAGAACAACTAAGAATTAAACTAAGAAACAAAATAACAACTAAACTAATGAGCATAGAGACATAAGGACAAAAGAAACAATAAGACCCATGTCACCAATGGTAAGGTTGATATTAGTGAAAGAAAACACCAAGAAGAAAGAGGACTGTGAGTCCCTTCTTCCTCCAAGGGAGGGCTCTTAGACCCCCACAAATAAGCTCTTCTTACAACTTTGAATGAAAATGGTAAAAGAATTCTTTGCTAATCCACTCAAGGGGTGAGATGGATTGCCCAATGCAATGATGCTAGTATCCTCTTGATGAGAATAGAGGATTCCTCAAGAGAATAGTAGCAGCATAACTTTGCTATTGAATTCCTTGAAAAAAGAAGTGCACCCATGGCCTTTTTATAACACCTCTTTGAGGTATTGTGCAACCATCTTGTAGTGTGTAAAGAGGATAATTAGGGCATTTTCAGGTCTTTGACCAGCCACCTAGTCGGATCCAGTTCAGATTTGAGTGTCAAATCAACTTGGAAGCTGAACCAGAAGTGGGTGGGAGGCTGACCACTCTCATAAATGCGTCGTTCTCAGATGTGTGTGGCTTTTAGCGACCACAGTCATGCATCAGGCGCATGTGCACTTTTCCTACGTTTATGTTTTGCGCATGTGTGTGCGCGCCCTGTGTAGTCATAGCGCACTTTAATTTTCTCACTGATTGTATAGTTTTTGACCCTTTGGAAGTGCTTTTGTGGTAATTTTGGTCCATGGGCAACCTCATAACTGTTTGGCGATGCTGAATTCTTGTAACCATTTGCGGACGAAATTTCAGTGATAACACCCCATTTGTGACAATATTTAATTCATATGGCCCTAGCCAATGCATCCTAAACTCTTACCAGGGTATTACAAAAATTTGTTGTCATAGAGAAGAACTAGGTCTCCCTCCTTAAAGCTCTTCTTTTTAATATGTCTGTCATGCCAAGATTTGCCCTTTGCTTTCTATACTTCCTCGTGAAATCCTGTCATAATATATCCTCTTCCATTTCCATTAATTGAGTTAACCTCTCATGTACTGCGCCTCTTTCTATCATGTTGGTAATTGTTGCTACGTGCAAAATGGGTACCAAAAATTCTAATGGCACCACTGCTTCTTGTCCATACACCAATTTGAATGGTGTATAAATTCTTACATGTGGTCATGTATGACCATAATACTGCTGGTATTTTCAAGTCCCAATCATCCCTATTAACATCGCAAATCTTAGTAAGAGCATTTTCCAAAATCTTATTAAAATTTTCTACTGTCCCATTTACCTGAGGATGATATGTTGTACTCTTCTGGTGATAGAATTCAAAATCCTCAGTCATACCCCTGATGTTATTATTAATAAAATGAGTGCCTTGGTCACTCATCAAAATCTCTGGACATCCAAATATGGTGATCACTTGTTCAAATAAGAAGTGTGCTATTGTCTCTGCACTACAATCTTTGATAGGTGCTGCTTCTGCCCATCTTGTTAAGTATTCGGTCACAATAATTATATATATTTTTCCTCAACTTTTTGCTGGTGGATTGATAGGTCCAACAAAGTCTATTTCCCCTTTCTCAAATACCTACATAGTTACTTGTGGTCTTAGGGGCATCTCATCCCTTCTGTTGGGTTTTCCAACCCTCTGACAGACATCACAATTCTGACAATATTCCTTGACAACTTTATGGACTATTGGCCACCATAATCCTGCACGCAATACCTTCTACGCGGTAGATTTACCTTCATAGTGTCATCCAGCTATACCTTCATGAGATTCTACTAAAACCATGGGTCATTCATGTTCCAATACACACCTTCTTAAAACGATATATGCGCCCATCTTGTATAAATGACCTGCAATGAGTTGATAGTCTACAACTCTTACTACTAGGTTTTTCTTCTACATGGTGCTCAAGTCCTGTGGCACAACTGTTATACTTAAGTATTCAATAATATCAACGAAGTATTCATCAACTATCTGTACTAAAAATAATTGTGCCTCAGGGAAGTTGTATTCCAAGTTAGTAGGTTCTTCTCCATTGGTTACCCTTGATAGGTGATCAGGTCCTGCATTCAGCTTCCCTAGTTTCACTATCACTTCGAAATTGAATTCTTGGAATAATAACAACCATCTACA
>ML789815.1:904776-924687 GCA_009831015.1 Picea engelmannii
CATTCAACTGAAATTTGGTGTCCTTCTTTAACATATGTTTCCATTGGTGCAGTAATCTGCACATACCCCTTTATAAATTTCATGTAATATCATGTATGTCCCAGTGTTTCTCTTAACTAGCGCACTGACTTTGGTGGTGGTAAATTCATAATGACTGCAATCCTAGAAGGGTCAACCAATAAACCTTGTTTACACACTATATGTCCCAACAATATCCCAAAAGGTGTACCAAAAATGCATTTTTGATGTTTAATGATATCTAACATTGTCTGCATCTTTCCAACATTAGTCTTAACACTTCTACATGGTCCTTCAAAAGACTATACACAGTCCAATCATCTAGATATACTTCTAGAAACCGATGTATGAATTCCTTAAAAGCAACTAACCTTGAAAATATAGCTAATTCACTCTTCAACCCAAAGGGCATGACTGTATATTGGTAGGATCCCCATTCTGTAGAAAAAGTAATCTTATACCTATCCTCTGAAGCTATTTTAATCTGATGGTATCCTGAGAATCCATCTATGAATGAATATGCTTCCTGGTCTCCCACATTCTCTAAGACCTCATCTGTAAAAGGGGTATGGAAAGGGTCATGTAAGAAAACATCATTGAATTTCTACAAGTATACACAAATCCTTATCCCCCCTTGCTTCTTTTCCTAGACTACCATGGGGATGATCCATTCAGATTCCTCCACTGGTTCTATAATACCAAATTCTAACATTCATTTAATTTCTGCTTTCACTTTCTTCTTATACACTAGATTCATTCTGTAAGGTCTATGTTTAATAGGTACAACCTCAGGTTTGAGGGGTATCTTCATCTCACCTAGCTCCCCTATTATGTCTTTCATCTCTGTAAAGGTTGTTGGAAACAGGTCACTGTATTCACGCAATAACTTTGTTATTTTTTCTAATGTTTGCTCGTCCCAATAGTCTCCAATACTTTCCATTTTAGGATTGTCATTCATCCCAATGTTAAATTTCTTAACTTTGAGAGGATCATCTTCATCTAGTGCTTCCTATTCGACATGATAACATGAGAGTAAATATTTCACTGTTTGTATGTTCTACTATTGATATTATGTCATGATTTCAACCTCTGGTTCATAAAAAGATATCACTCCCGATATCAGCTTCAACGCTAAATCAATTTTGGGGTTCTCATGTTCAAATAAGAAGGTTACTAAAAAATTCTACTTTAATCTTGTCCATTATGTAGTGCCTCTGCAGATCTTCTGGTCTATGTAATAGTTCCCTGGGATCCCTTCCAATGTATGAATAAAGTGATGAGGCCATTCTTCTGGTGGTGTCATCCTCCATTGTGTTCTACACCTCTCCAAGTGTTCCACCGGTGTTCCTTTCCCATCATACTTCTACACTATATTGCTCCCCTATTCTGCACCAAATCTAATGCACAGTAGTCGTTTACACTGATAACAGTCCTGAATTGTTTCTTTGTATGCACCCCACCATCTCGTAGGTGTTTCCTTGAGTGCAATATCTAGGGCCAAGAGCCCATGATTTTCTAATACTTACGCTTCATATTTTTTCAAGAATTCCTCTAAGTCATTTATCTCATGAAAACTAGGAGGTTCTCTTATCTCTGTACCAACCCATCTTACTGCGCATTCGATTCTTGTGCACCTCCTTGTGGAAAATTCAAGTAATCGATGTTTCCAATTCTACACACCCGTGTCTAAGTTAGAAGCACATGATGTAATGTTTCTCCAACTGAGTAACCCATCTGTAGTTGGGTTGAAATAATCATCTTCTCTTGTGGTGGTTCTGTACAACTGGTTTATTTCTTCTAGATCCAAACAAGTCGCCTCTACAAACCTTTCTCCTTCTGAAGGATCCAATGGTGCATTGAATCTATATTCTCTTGATTCAAAAGCCATTTTTCTTTTCTTCGGGTTGATTATAGCCTGGCTATCAAATGCCCAGTCCAATCTAAGAAATGATGGGTAAGGTGTTGTGCCATCTACTATCTCTATCACTTGAAAATATGTCATAGTGCGCACTCCATCCAAATCTACTGTCACACCTTTAAGCATTCCAATTTCTGTGTTGATTTTAAAGTTTCAATTGGATAGGTGAATAGCCTAATGTGGGTTCTCCAAAATCTTATTAAAATCTTCTACTATCCCATTTTCCCGAGGATGATATGGTGTACTCTTCTGGTGATAGAATTCAAAATCCTCAGTCATACCCCTGATGTTATTATTAATAAAATGAGTGCCTTGGTCACTCATCAAAATCTCGGGACATCCAAATATGGTGATCACATGTTCAAATAAGAAGTGTGTTATTGTCTATGCACTACAATATTTGACTGATGCTGCTTCTGCCCATCTTGTCAAGTATTCAGTCACAATAATTATATATATTTCTCCTGAACTTTTTGCTGGTAGATTGATAGGTCCAACAAAGTCTATTTCCCATTTCTCAAATACCTACATAGTTACTTGTGGTCTTAGGGGCATCTCATCCCTTCTGTTGGGTTTTCCAACCCTCTGACATACCTCACAATTCTGACAATATTCCTTGGCAACTCTATGGACTGTTGGCCACCATAATCCTGCACGCAATACCTTCTGTGTGGTAGATTTACCTTCATAGTGTCCTCCAGTTATACCTTCATGAGATTCTACTAACACCATGGGCCGTTCATGTTCCAATACACACCTTCTTAAAATGATATATGCGCCCATCTTGTATAAATGACCTGCAATGAGTTGATAGTCTACAATTCTTACTACCAGGTTTTTCTTCTACATGGTGCTCAAGTCATGTGGTGCAATTTCTATACTTAAGTATTCAATAATATCAACGAAGTATTCGTCAACTACCTGTAATAAAAATAACTCTGCATCAAGGAAGTTGTATTCCAAGTTAGTAGGTTATTCTCCATTGGTTACCCTTGACAGGTGATCAGGTCTTGCATTCAGCTTCCCTGGTTTGATTATCACTTCGAAATCAAATTCTTGGAATAATAAAAACCATCTATAGATCCCCCCCCCCTTTACACTGACTTGTTGACTAGATATTTGAGGGTGGAATGGTCTATGAACATTTAAAAGTGTTTACCAAGTAAATAATGCCTGAATTTCTGAAGTGCAAATACCATGGATAGGCATTCTCTTTCCTTGGTTTTGTAATTCTACTAAGATTCTAAAAAAAATCTTCTTACAAAGGCTATATGATGGTCTAAGTCCACTGCTCTTGGTTGTGCTAAAATTTCTCCAAGTGTTATGGTTGATACATCTACGTGCACATGAAATGTCTTTTCCAAATCTGGAAATACTAATATACGTGCTTTCACCATATTTTCCTTTAGAGTGTCCAATCCTTGCTGACAGTCCTCATTCCACTAAAATTTGGTGTCCTTCTTTAACATTTTCTTCCATTGGTGCAGTAATCTGCACATACCAATTTATAAATTTCATGTAATATCATGTATGTCCCAGTGTTTCTCTTAACTGGAGCATTGACTTTGGTGGTGGTAAATTCATAATGACTGCAATCTTAGAAGGGTCAACCAATAAACCTTGTTTACACACTATATGTTCCAACAAACAAGTCACCTCTACAAACCTTTCTCCTTCTGAAGGATCCAATGGTGCAATGAATCTATATTCTCTTGATTCAAAATCCATTTTTCTTTTCTTCATGTTGATTATAACCTGGTTATCAAATTCCCAGTCCAATCTAAGCAATGTTGGGTAAGGTGTTGTGCCATCTACTATCTCTATCACTTGAAAATATGCCATAGTGCGCACTCCATCCAAATCTACTATCACACCTTTAAGCATTCCAATTGGTAGCACTCTGTGTTGATTTTATATTTTCAATTGGACAGATGAATAGCCTAATGTGGGTTCTCCCATACACTCCCATGTCTTCTTAGTCAAGACATTTACTTCAAAGCTTAAATCTAGTATAATATATTCCACGTTGAAATCCCCAATGTTAACATTCAATCTAAATTCTCTGCTTGTCCTTCTTCTTGTATGGAGATGAGTGAGTGTTTTTCCCTCTAACTTCCATTCTACCTATGTTTTTCATCTTTCTAGTATATTTTGTAAAACCTTAACAGATGATGGATCATTCAATAACTTAACACAAGATTGTAGAAAAGTCTTTATGGTACTTAGTTGCTCTAAAGGTTGTTCTTTACTAGTATGGTCCATTGAAGATGGCATCTTGTACATTAGTGTGTTTTGAGTTTGTTGTGTGACTGATGTAGACACAATGTTCTGCTTGAGAAGCTCCTGTCTGACCTCCTTAAATGTTTCCTTTTCTTTTTGCATGTCAAATTGCTTCTGTGGCTCAGTATTCTTCTTAACCCATTGGTGTTGAGTTAGATCTTGTTTTGATGCATCAATTCCTGTCTTGGCACCTCCTCGAGTGACTATATTTATGTTTCTCCCATCATCCCTGGCTTCTGTATAAATCCACTTGATATTCTAGTTGTTCTAGTTCCTTTTTTCCTGGATCTTTCCCAAGAGTGTTGGGCATTCTTCTGTGTTTGGTATGTTGCGCGACAATACATACATGTCACCGATGGAAGTGGAAAATCTCTTGCATAATGTCCTGGTTTTGGGTAGTTATGGCACACTACTGGTCCTCTTCCTTGTCCAAATCCTCCTCTACCTCATTCTCCACCTTTGTATCCACCTCGATCTCCTCACGGTGCGTTGTACTGGGGTACCTGGTTAAACTACATGGGGTTATACTGTGGTTGTGCATTGTTGTACTGTGGCTGCACATTGTTGTATGGTGGTGGTACCTGGATGAAATGAGGTGCAACTTTTCATGTCATCATTTATTCTTTCACCCTATAAGTGTCTGAAGTTCTTTCTCTCATCAACTCCATTGTTCTACAATCCTTATCATTATGACCCACTAATTTTCAAAAATTGCAATATGAAAATTTTCGCATTGTTTTATACTTCTACATCATTGGATAGTGATATGGATCATGCCCATGCATCTTACAAATATCACACCATGGTCCTCCTGTTGGCAAGGGGTTTAGAACCCCTATTTCCATGTACTGCGCAAAAGTTGGACATTCATTCTTATGGTGTCCTTCTGTCGTGCATAGAGTACACCAAACAACTTCTCTTTTCTCTTTGCCCTTATTCTAGTTAAGTTGAAATGTTAGATTCTTCAAATCCTCCTTCAACTCCTCTATTGTTGGATCTGTCTGTTGATAATGGTTATTTTCTAGTTGCAGGGCTGCCTGCAGAGCCTCTACCTGAGTTTGGAACCTCTGTTGTCTTAACAGATACTTCAAGTGTGGTAAGAATGAGTTCACAAATAAGTGCCTATGTTGCATGTCAGTAATTTCATATTTCAACTTACTTTTAGACAATTGAATCTCTGATCAATCTCCCAAATAGACTTACCTGGTTTCTGCCTGATTTCAATCATTTCATTCATGTACTGGTCTTCTGATCTTGGCTTCTGAAATTCATTTACTAATAGTTTTTTCACATCTGCGATAGTCTTTGGTACTCTTCGTGGACTGTTTACATCCAGGCTCATGTACCAGTTCAATGCGCGGTTTCTTAGTGTGATATCTAAGTGCGAGAGATTTGTATCCTCATCTGTGATCTTATTTGCTTCACAGATCTTCTCACAAATGAATAAGTGTTTTTAAGGGTCCTCTAATGCCTCTCCCTGAAATTCTGGTAATCTGATCATGGGATCATATCCTGTCATTTTGAATTGTGTTGAACTATTGCCCCTGCGCGGTGTAGATAATTGATCGTTACTTCCTGAACTTACTCCCCCAGTTGATTTTCCTTAAATGGATCCCTGTCATGTTGTTCTTCTTCCACTAAAATTCAGTTTTCTAAACATTGGTGTTCTTTCTGGTGTATTAGTCGCACATGGGGTTGTATGTTCCACACTGACACTGACCTGTATTGGAGTTCTGCCTTCTGTTATTGACCTTGGACCTCCTGTTTTTATTTCATATGTTGCACACATGATTTCCTCAATCTGCTCCACAACCCAGAGATCCTCTACCTCTTCTTCATCGCTCTCCAAGCCTTATTTGTTGGTTATGGCTCTCTTCTTGTTATTCATTTTATATTGGTAGGGTATTTCGCTGCGCGTCTTTCCAACTTTTTCCATTTTCTACTTTATCTGATCATATTCCATCACGATTGGGTCCATGGCCTCCTTCTTCTTTCCATTATCCATATCCCTGTCCATACCTCAACCTCCTTTCAGTGCTTCCCCCCTTCCCCCATGCACATAGGGAAGTTTAACTGTCTGATTCTATGGTGATCACACCATTGTCATACAATGAAATCTTGATTGAAGTATACAACAATATGATGTACCTACCTATGGGTCATTTTAGAAAATCCTACTCTGCTACGGTGTAGGACTTCACGGTATCTATTGAAAATTATGTGATAGACCCTGCAACAATATTGTCTAACCAGAAATCTATTGCACGCATAAATTTGTTATTAACTTGTTGTAATTGCACGATCTCCACAGGATTCCACACCAACTGTCTGATTCGATTTGTAGGGTAGTTTTCCTTTAACCTCAATACCCACTCTTGTAACAAATGTGGGAAATCACAAAAAACTACCTCATGCAAATCAATAAACATGTATTTTTTGATATATTTGCGCGATGTTAACTTAGGGTTTTTGTTATCCTTTTGCGCAAACTTAAGTTTCTTTGTTTTGAACCATCTTTTAATTTCCGCCTTCGTTGGATTCCATGGCATGAACGCTCCTTTCTATACTTTAATCCTCCGTGCATTTCTTCCATGGATCCCGTCCACTCAATCCTGTGCATTTCCATTTGGAAACAAAATCGTTTGTTGGTTAACTTCTTCTTGGGCTAACCCAGGTTCTGATCTCAAACATGTTTCCAACAAAACCCTCAAAATTATCGGTCCTCCTAGTAAATCAAAAGGAAACGTCGTGCACAGGGTGTACAATGCAATCTCACCCGAGATAGCTTTTATGGGGGACTGCAATACTCAGGTGTTTGCAGTCTAGGAATGAGTGGGGATTGTGGGTGGCTTCTTTCTTCCTTATGCATTATCCTTGTTAATCATTCATCTAATTATATGATTTATTCATCTTTAAACGTATGCATGAATGTTGATATAACTACTTCAACCCTTCATTCTTAAGCTAATAAGTAACATAAAATTAAAGAATTCATTAACAATCACACAGAACACAAGATTTACCATGGTTCACAAGATCTGGCTTCTCCGATCTTTTATTTATTCTGCTACAAACTCTTGTGTTGCATGCATTACATCTTCAGTAATATAATCAAAATGAGGATAGGAACACTCTATGAGGCTGACTAGATCATACCATGCTCCTCATCCTGTGATCTAACCCTTAAAGAAAAACGTATTCGACCCTTCTACAAGACTCATTACAAACTTGCTTACAATTATCGACTGAACCCTTGAACTTCTTGAACCTTTTACCTATTGATCCACTACCTCGTGGACCCTGACCTGGACCTCCGAGGTCCTTATTTATACTACTTTATAGGATTATAGACATTACAATCTTTGTCAACCACCCTAACCTTATTACGGTTAGTCTTGTCTTTCTGCGCACCATGTTTCTTTTCCTCCTGCATGCTACTTTTCCTTCTTTTTTCTACATGTTGTTTTCTTGCCACTTGTTGTGCACGCTTCAAAATTAGGTCTTTCTTTCCAAAAATAGGTATTTCTCCAAAACATATTTTTCTCCAAAAATAGGCCTGCACCAAAAATAAATTTTCTTCCCAAAATAGATCTACACCCAACATGATTTCACCGTGTCTGTATCATTTCCCCATGGAGGGAGCAATGATACCATATTTATGTGCAATGTTTGGATACAAAAATATCTCAACTTAATTGAACCTTTGATTGCAAGTACCATATATATATATATATATATATATATACTCGGGCTTTAGCTATAATTTTTATTACAAGGCAATGTTCATCTATATGTATATATTCTTCCCAAGTGACTGTAATGTCATGAATGAAGCTTCATCAACAATTACCTTATAACGCATAATGCCTTCACAAGTTCCTTGTTCTTATGACCAATCTTCACTTCCACGTAATGATATTCAGTAAAAAAAAAATGAGATAGCTCTTAATTAAACATATATTAGTTCATTGCAAAGGAAGGTAAGAATAATATAAATCCATACAATACCAAACACTTTTCCCCATGATATAACCACACAAATTTGAAATACGAGATGGAAAAATGATGTGAAGGAAACACAATTGAGAATGTTTATGGTTTCAGTGACCATTTCCTTAATGGATCACACTACCACCCAACTCACCATCCAACATCATTCAAATGTTCAACCAACACTCACACACCCTCAAGGAAATGAATATAACAATCAAAGGGTGCATACGGTTTGTATGAACTACGTACAACCTCAAACCTCACCCAGAAAATGTGTGCAACCTCACATGCTCATTCTCTTGTTGCATACAACCATGGTAAATCAAACAATTTGTTGTGTATGTGGCTTCACTAGTCCCCGTGCTACCAAACATAATTAGAAACTCAATATATTAGTGTAATAGGCAATTAATGGTAGTGACAAATCTCCAATATCAAAGTAAATCAAATGATGGTCAATACATAGTTGTTGGTGTTCTTCAATTGATAACGGGGATTGAAATTCTAAGTAAATTAATAGAGCTATAGCTAGGAAAATAATTTCACTCCATTCAAATAATCACATGCAATGATTTAACTACAAAGAAACTTATAGTAAATCAAATACATAATTTAACAAAATAATAAGATCAAACACACCATAAACACAAAGATCTTACTTTGGAAACCCAACTTAGAAAACTAGCTTCGAATGGTTGTTCAATTTTCATTTTGGAAATCTCATGTTAGAGTGCAACTCATAGCTCTATGGCATCCTCACCTCTTTGCCACGAAAAAATCCCTTTGTGAGTGAAACTGCAATAAGTTATAGGAAGAGATGGGGGTAATGGGAAGGCCAAGCATATTTTTCCTTTCCTTTCCCTTTCCCCAACTTTCTCTCCTATTTTCATTTTTATTTCTCATTTAAAGTCTTTCTCATTTTCTTTTTTACATTTAATTTATTTATTTTTGCATTGTTTTTCTTGTTTTCTACCTTCATTAATTTTCAAATTTCTTTCGTCTATTGATCTTTACAAACCACTTGTATTATTTGGATCCATTTTGGATTGAAGGTACACACCAAAGTTGGGTTATAAGGTGCTTAGGGAGGTAGATGGTGTAAAATAATTGGAATGGTGGTTTAAAATGACATGAAATTTTAAGTTACCACAGAAGACTAGGATTTTCACATGGCTTATTCTTAGAGACATAATACTTACCTGGGAATTTATGCAAAGGAAATGTTGGTATGGACATGGCATGAATCCTCCTTTTTCAGATATGCGAGGAATCTCATGATTGCTTGTTTGTTTCATGTTCATATTATGGTTTTGTATGGAAGGAGGTTGAAGGTTTTATAGGACACATAAATGTTTGGAGGGCACTATTTGTGAATGATTATCTCAAATATTGGTGTGAGAATGTAACTCTAAATCCATTTAAATCTCTTGCACTCATCATAGCCTAGGGGATTTGGTTGAGTAGGAATTCTGCTCTATTTGAAAATTGAATTATAACTCCTTAGGTGTGTGCTTCTTAGAGTTGGTCAATTCTCAAAAGTTTTAAACACTTAAAGGATGGGAAACCTCCTATACTTTTATGGGAATCTCAATGGGAACCACCAATAGGTGGTGGTGGTGGGGTAAATTTTTTCTTTGATTTACATTTTATAAAATTCAACACTGGTATTGGTTTGAGCATAGACAATAAAGTAGAACAATTGGCATTCAAATTGGTACTAACTTTAATTGCAAAAAAAGGGGTCAATAAAATTCCAGTGATGGGGGATTCTAAGGTGGTGATTGACTAGATCAATGGATCTAGTTGTATGCTTAACTTTCTTTTGAGAAATATATTTGAAGAGCTTTCAAATATGAAATATGAAATATAAAATTAATGATATTTCCTTCTACCTTGTCTATAGAGAAAGGAATACAATAGTAGATACTTTGTCAAATGAAGGCTTGCAAATGGCTCCCGGTAGATGAGAGATTTACTCGAGAAACATATGGTGTGTTGGATTCTCTCTTCATCATGTATCACATTCATTTACAAGCTCAAGGATACTAAATAATTGATTTCACATGGGAAATTATCTTTTTATCCCATTTTGAAATCAAAATTTTAGGTAACCATCCAACGTTGAATAAATTCATAATCATTCCAGACTTTAAAATTATGGCACATTTTGGAGCATTAGGAAGGTTATCTGGGAGAGTATGATCCTATTCCTTTTATATGATTTTGTATTACTTTGGAGATGTTGGAGTTTCTTTTTTCTTTTATGTTGATGGAGCTACTATTTAGACACAATTTTGCTATGATTTTGATATAATTGAAAAAAAGACTACATGCTTGGCTTTTATGATGTAAAGAACAGACATCAAATCATGTTAGTATAATAATTTGACATCATTACATGAAATATAGGAGATGATAGTTCGGGGACTACTACAATACTTTTCTATGATGAATAAGTGGTATCTTCTTCCCTTAGTTTTGATCATGTACATGAATGAGAGATGTCATCTACAAAAATGTAAGTTTGTTACCATTCATATATAACCAAAATCAATTTAGAATTGACTTCACTTTAATAGTAATGAGTACATCAAATTTCTACTCCTTTAACAATTATAAGAATCACACACACATGTTTAACAAGAATTGGAAAATTTATATTAGCAAAAATTGTGGTCGAAGCACATAGAGAAAATTAGAAAAAGAAGAGCCTGGTTGATATCATGCCATGTTCTATGTGGATGTGAGATACTACTAAACCTTACAATGACTAAGTAAAAAATGTGATCATTAGAAAAGTTAATAATATAATGTTGGATTGAGTATACTCGATAATAAATTCCAAGAATCAAAAGGAAAAAAAACTGCATTAGTTATCGAGGTGGAGAGAATACCCTGAAACCTTTGTTCTCCAAATATGTCCCCACTGTAGGATAATTAAAATTTGGAAGATAAATTTCAGCAAAGGGGGTGAAGCTACATTAGACTACCCTGAATTAGAAGGAGGTTGTGATACTATAGGTCGAACTTGAATGGATTCTATCTGAAATATGATGGCTTTGACTTCATCTTGTGCATGTCTCATGGGAAATCATTGTTAAATTAAGATGTACATGATGGATGAAACTGTACAACGAGACCACTAACTTGAACTTGAATATCACAAAGAGCCAATGACAAGTTTCTCTCTGCCGAGTCTCTATGATTACTAAGCAACTTGAATTTCCCATCTTCCCCATGAGGAGGATGCAAAAAGGCCCTAGCCAACCCAGAATGAAGCAATACTTGCAACCTCCCCACTGCAAAAATATGGCCGAGACTTACACTTCATGAAAAAGACTGAACCAAGAGTCCCCCAATCATAAGCAACTTTCCATGCACTGATAGAATGGCTCAAAACTAACTTATACTTGCCAGATCAAGATCCCAAAAAATAGAGCCAATTCAAAGCTCCCTCGGGGTGAAAAGACACTCCACTAAACTACATGAATCATGAGGGTGGAAAACAAGACATGGTCAGATGAGCCATAATTGCAACAAACATGCCATTCAGAATCTACACGAAAAAATTTAATTGATTCCATACAACCAACATTCTAGAAATAAAGGAGATCCCACTGCAAGCTCGCGAGAAGCATGGGAGGGAGATGTACGATGGATATAGAGACATAAGTAGTATTTGAAATGATAGGGAGTGTGTAATCTGATTATCGTCGCATGGGAAAGGGATTACCATGTGGATACTCCATGCTATGAAATGATTAAGTGTATTCATTAATGTATTGGATTAAAGGAACATTGATCATTAATCTTTAAAACACCAATTTTTAAAGTTGTGGCCACATTTATGTAATGGTAAGAAAGACCATTGTTTTTCTGAGAAATATGAAAAAAATATACCAGGGTAATGGTTTGTAGTGTCACTCTAACTATTTGGATAATGGAGCTCAATTGGGTATATTTTGGGGAAGATCCCTCAATGAAATGTCAGATTGTGTTTTTAGAATCACCTAAGATAATGCGATGTTGAACTTGGTTGTCACTTGCAAGTAGAACACCATGTAACATGGTATAGGCTTTTGCCCGGTTATTGGTGGCCTCGCCTAAACTCCAAGAGAAATTGGATTCCACTATTCCTCTGGGTCCAAAAAGAACCCCACCCGCTCCTACCACACCAGGGTTTCTTTTTTATGCTTCATTAAATATAGAGTATAGGCTAATTGATAATGATATCGTCACTTGAATTATGAAGGAGAATATTGAAGCTGCTAGTACAATCTAGGGTGGACTGAAGAATGAGAAGAAAAATCTAGAGGGAACCTTTAAAACCAAATCTCATACCATCTATCCAAATATTGAGGAAGGGAGAGCTTAAGATGGTGCAATTTAAAGTGTTTGGCTAATAGGGAAATGGCTTTAGCAGCAACCAAACCTGGAAGTGAATTTTCTCTATTGAAAATGGATATGTTCCTTGCAAGCCATATCTACCAACAGATAAACATTAAAAGTGTGATCTAGATTCTTTTAAAGATGGGATTATGAAGGAAAGAACCTAGGTAATGTGACCGCCACTAACCCAAAAGATGTTCCACAGAGTTTGACCATATAATTTTGCGATTGATCTCCTACAATGCAACTTTCCAAAAAACCATAGAGAAATAACATTCCAAGAAAAGATGAGAAGATGATTACTCTCAAAAAAACAAAGAAAACACCTAGAGGGGCCTTGAATACCCCTCGTGCACAAATTCTCCCTCGTAAGGATCTTCCCATGAGCAAGGGTCCAACAAAAGATGTTAATTTTATGGATATCGTCCAAAATCCATATGTCGGACTAGAATCATGACTTAGGTGGGAGTGATGATTGATGGAGATGGAAATTGTAAACCTTATGAACCGAATATCCTTAATGTCCCCATCCTCTTGAATCTGGCTCATTAACAGGAAGAGGGGATCCCCATTTTATCTTGAGGAATAATGTTTGGGATAGATCTTGCAGCTAAAATGGGACATCACCCAGATCCCATCCTATCCCAGATCTCGGATGACCTAGAACAAGAATAAATATTGAAGAGAGTATTCTTGTCCTAATCTTTCAACCAAGATTCAAGAGGGAGGACAGATAGGTCTCGAATTAGAGGAGGCTTCCCCATTATGCTATCTTGCCACAAGTCGACATTCTTGTCGTTCCTTGGAATCCACGTTAAGAGACTTTAGAGGAGAGGGAGGGAAGCCTTTAGCAATATCCAAACTTGAGAACCCCTTAGAACCATTGGAGCCCAATCTACGCTACAAAGCTAATATTTGGTAAAATACTTGAAGAGAATTGCTTTTTTCCACCACTCATTTTTTCCCATGATAAGCCTCCAAAACAACTTGGCTCCAAGTGTTATGTTCATCACACCTATATCATTCATTCCCAATCCACCATAAGCCTTTGGGGTGCATACTATATTCCAATTAATTAGACTAAACCTTTTGAAGTTGGACTTGCCCCATTTCCAAATAATTTTTCTTAGCAAGGAGGAAAATTGAAAAATAGGTAAGTCTGAGAGAACTAACTTTAGAGGAACTAGACATCCTACCAGATTAAGCCACTGTGCACCCCATTGTTAGAATTTCGCCTTGATTTTAGAGAGGATGTGATGCCACGAGTATGAGGAAAGGGATTAAAGATCTATAGGCCTAACAAAGCATTTAAAGGAACAACAATTCACCACAAAGGGAAATTGGATGATCCTAGCCATAGTAGAGAGAGTTATGGCACTAAAATTCCATGCATAAAGATGAATTTTATCACAATTAACTAGCCCCCTGAAGCTTCTCTGAACTGATCGAGAAAATATGTGAAGCATGAGGCTAAAACAGTGGAGGACCCTCATAGAAGAAAAGTGTCATCTTCAAATTGGAAGTGGTTTATCTTCTTGACTCCTCTTACAATTCTGATACCTGGGATATTGCCAATATTTCTTTCATGATCCAATGTTCTACTAAGAGCCTCTTCCCTTAGGATGTATAATAATAGAGAAAGGATACATCGTTGACTTAGGCCTCTAGATTCTTTAAAAAATGCCGCAGGGTGACCATTAACCAAAGGGGAAATCTAAGGACTACATATGCAAGCCGAGACCCATTTGATGAAATTTGAGCCAAAACTGAACTTATGAAGAACCTCAAAAATGAAATTGTGACGAACTCTATTGAGGGCATTCATCATGTCTATCTTGGCAAACATCCCTGCCCCCCTAGAGTTTCTAGAATGTATTTCTTCTTGCAAACAAATGATGTTGTCAATAATTTGTTTCTTCTCGACAAATCCCCCTTGGTTAGGTGAAATGAGCTTGTGAAGTAACATTTTGTTTCTATTGGTTATGATTTTTGTCATGATCTTATATGAAACATTACATATGGACATTGGCCTAAACCTTGAGAAGGAAGGGGCATTTACCTATTTCGAAATTAGAGCAAGAAAGGCAGATTTGGTTTCTCCTCCCATTCATGCATATTTGTGAACATGTTGGACCATTCTTATAAAATCAAATTTTATTACATGCCAACATATTTTATAGAAGTGAGTAGGGAATTTGTTTAGACTGGGCGCCTTATTTGGATTTAGTTGATGGATCGCCTCAATAGTTTCTTCTTCTATGATAGGGTGGATTAGAACTTTGTTTTCATCCATAATGACAAGATAGGGAATATGGGATAGGATCTACTCTCTAACTTCCATCCCTTCTTTGTCTGACTCAGAGTAAAGATCTCCAAAGTGCTTGAAGATTGCCTCCTTTATTCCTTCAAATTAGGAAATAATCTCCTCTTCTATTGTCTTAATTTGTTTTTACGTTATTCTTCCATAGTATGGCCTTCGATTGACAATGTAAGACATATGTTTTTCTATCGCCAACTTGCAAACATGGGCTAAAATACTTAAGCTACCACATCTCTTCTTCCTTTCTAAGAGTGAACCGATACTTTTGAAAAACATATTGTTCTTCTTGTAACAACTCTGGAGTAACCTAATCTTCTTCTAATTTTCTTTTAATATCTTCCAAATATTTATGATATTCTTTGAGTTATATCTTTGGGGATTTGAATTTGAGTTTATCCCAATCCTTAAGGTCCCTCTTAGTGGCTTTCAATTTCTGCTTCCCCCTAAAAAATAAGAGATCCCAACACCCGATGATTCCAGGAACTTGACACCAACTCAAAGAAGGAAGGGTCATTAAGCCAGAGGGGATTAAAATGAAAGGGGATGGGTTTGAAATATTGGGATTCAGAGAGGAGAGAAATGGAATGATGATCAGGACCGACCCAAGGAAAGATAAGGGAGGATAGAGAGAAGGAGTCAGTAAGGATGAAACTATGGACCGAGAATTTGTCCAACTTAGTTGCAATGTGACTAGGACCAACTCTTCTATTCAACAAGGCAAATATGACTTTGGAAGGATGGATATAAATCAAATACAAGGTGGACATGAGATCTTCCATCCTTTTCCTACAAGGATCTCTTACAATGGAGCCTCATTTCTTATCTTTAAGATGAAGAGTGGTATGAAAATATACGGCTATTATATAATTTACTCCATAATCCAAATCTTGAATCCCAATGAGAGAATTCGAACAATCTAATTTGTCATGATAGTTATTAGGAATATAGACATTAAACAAGTGCAAAAAATTACCTGAGGGTAGATGAGTGAGCTTGACCAAAATCCAATGTTGAGATGTTTAGTTTTTCTCCAATTGGAATAAATTGGGGTTCCACAAAGTGTAGAGACCTCTAGAAACTTCTCGAGAATTAACAACTTCTCCTTTGCTATGCTCCATATATAGGTACTTTATTGAAGGACATTTGTTTCCTTCATTTTCGTCTCTTGGATTAGAAGGACTTGAGGCCCTTCTGACTTGATTAACCTCTTTAAAGAATCTAACTTTTCTTTTCTCCCCGAGCCTTTACAATTCCAGAAGATGTTTTTCATCATTTACTTGAAGATTTGGGTACCCCCCCCTTGGGGGGGATGGATCCGTCCTGTCCCCTTGCAACCTTCAACTCTTTCTTAAATGAGCCTCCAATCATGGTACGAGTTCCTAGATCCTTTTATTTATCAACTAACTCTTCTCTTTTATGTTTATTTTTCCTTCTTCCCACTTTCTTGATAGGGGCATTTTGAGTGATTTCTCTGTCTAAATCATCCCCAAATCCATCATTAGTTTCTTCCTAAAAAATGATTGGGATTCCATTCCTACGCTTGGATTTTGAATGGAGGATAATGACTTCCTCTGGATGAGAAGAGTCTGGGTTCAAATCTTGGGGATGGATTATTAGGTTCTCTTCCCTATAGGAGGGGAGGGGGGGCATCCCCTCCTTGTTTAGGATCTTCCTAATTTCCATAGAAACATCTTCAAAATTGGAAAGTGATTCATACAATTGTTTCTATATGTCATTCCTCATCTGTCGAAAGCTGCCTCACTTGCAGCTAAAGAAGATCCAGGAACTGAAATGGAGGGATAGGGCATGAAAAGATCCTTTTTGGGCTAAGACTGTCCACCTTGTTTAGCCGCCAATCCTATCTTCTTAGGGAGTTTCCATTGCTCAGTTGCTTCAACTAGAGAATGATTCGTGTTGGACTTGGGGAATTTTTTAGAAAATTGGCCATACTCGTGACATGATTTGCACTTGAAAGGAAGCTGGTCGTTGTCCACTTGCTACAATTAGGTTCATTTATCAAGGGTAAGTTGAATGGCCTCAGGCAGACCCTTCTTAAGAACTAATTCCACCTAGATGCGGGAACATGTTTGCATTCCATCTCATGGTTCTTCCTGATTGATGTAATGGCCCAAGGCATTGCTAATGCTACTAATTGTGTCATCGTTCCAACAGTGTAGAGGAAGATATGGCAGGGGGACCTAGATGGGGACCATCGAGGGAATGCCATTTTTTGGACAAAAATCAAGTCTCCATTGATTGAGATATATCCCATGAGAACCCATGAATGAAGGGCCACTTCAAAAGATAACATCCCTATCATATTTCTATTCAAACAAGAAAGAAAAAAACCCTCACCCACATAAAGACATAAAGAGTTGCCCCTTGATTAGGAGTTTCAAGTTTTTATCCACCCAAAGGAACATATATTACAGAGGGGGCAAACCCTATGAAATTCTAGATCGGAGCATTTTCAAGGAGCCAAAGAGACAAGCTAGATGAATTCGAGGGATGAACTAGGACTTTGAGGATTTCATCAAGTTTTTTCATGAATCTTGAGGGGGGTGGCTTGGTCGTTTTACTAAGAGAAGATACCTGAGAGAAAAAAGATGAGATATGAGGAGGAGGAGGAGGAGGGGGAGGCATATCTCCCCCACTATAGGGAGAAACCACGAGGAATCGTATAACGAGCATGATAGGGTTTGTAGGAAAATCAGTTGTAGAGCGAGGCCACCAAATCATAACACTAAGTCACGGTGCTAATTATTAATAATCAAATTTATTTTTATTATGTTTTACCATGTATAATTATAGAATTATGAATGTTCCTCAATTTTATTTTTGCATTGAAACTAGCCCAAGTCTAGGTTACATCTTTAATTCTAATAAATTAATTGGAGGTAAGAAATTATTTTTTTTAGCATATAATAATAATAATAATAAGATAAACCAATATAAATCCATTTTAGTCTCAATCTTTTGATGCACTCATATGTTTTTGTTTATTATTCTTTTTTATCCATCTTAGTGTTTAATAGAAATAAAATGGCTTTTTGATCCACCTTGTTACGTTTAGGATCATTGCAGAGGAGTGTCGTAATGATAAAACTAATCTCCTTTGTTGTTTCGTTGATTTTAGAAAAGCTTTTGACACTGTCCCTAGGACTAACCTTTGGAATAGGTTAGAAGAGATTAAATTCCCTTTCCAGTTAAGATATATTGCAATAAGGATATATGAGAAAGTTATTGCCAAGTTTAGGAATACTGAAGTCTGGTCAGAAGAAATTAATTGTAATATAGGAGTCAAGCAAGGTTGTCCCCTATGCCCTACCCTTTTCGACATTAAGTTAGAAGATTGTTTGGAGGATGCAAGATGTGTTAGCCCAACTCTTGCTAGTATAGTCATCATCCTTATTCTTTATGTTGATGATATTGTTCTTATGGCAAAGAGTCCCTATGACCTAGGTAAGCAACTCATAATCCTCAAGGATTTTTTCTCTAGTATGGGTATGACTATGAACACTAACAAAACATATGTTATGATAATTAAATATAAAAGGATCACCTACTATACTTTTTTATATGAAAACAATAGCTTGGAGGAAGTGCCTTCATACACATATCTTGGAATTAACATTCACCACAAGCTCAATTGGAACTATAGCGTTGAGAAAAGGATAAATGGAGGGTGAAAAGCTTATTATGGGCTTGAAAACAATTGTAAATCAACGAACCTATGGCTTTGGGACTAAAAAAAACTCTTCTTTCACACTCTTTTCACTTCGTTTATCTTATATGGATGTGAATTTTGCGGTTGCATTATCTCTAGAGAATCTAGGAGAAAGATAGAATAGATCCAAAATAATTTAATAACTTAGAATCTCAAAATTAAGGGCAACACACCTAATCTTATCCTTCTCATAGAAGCAAGACTTTCCCCCATTGGGAGCACTGCTATGATTAGATACCTAACATACAAGAACAAGATAAACAACATGGATGATATGAGGCTCCCTAAAATTGCTTCAAACTCTAGCCAAAACCATTAGTGGCTCAAGCGAGGATAGCATAAAGATGCCAAATCTTGGCTAAATCATTAGGGAATACAAGAATAAGCCATCATGCATAATACTGATAATATTACAAATATTATCACTTCTAAATTTAAGGAGAATATGTGGTGTGATAAATAATTATAGGATAAAAGGAAATTAAGATACTGCAAGGAGGTGGTCAACCCTAATTTAGAAGATCAAAAGTACCCCTCAGTTTTGACAAGCTACATAATGAAACTGGGCGTTGGAAGATTCCCAAAACACCGTGGGATGAAAGAATCTGTCATGTTTGTGACACTAAGAGGGTTGAAGATGAAACCCACTTCCTCTTAGATTGCCCTACCTATACCCAAATTAGATCCCAATTTAAAGATATTTGCCACAATACAAAACTTCCTAACCTCCTAAGTCATCAAAACTACGATGATCTTGGAACACTTCTCTCAATGCTTTTTGAGCATAGAAATACAATTTTAAAGAAATCGAAGTAATCTCTTACCTTCTTAAGGTGTGATATATCAAATAGTCTCATTGAACGTTAATCATCATCATCATCATCAATATTAACAATTATAATAATCATTTTAACAATTAAAATTATAATTACCAAGAATAAATCACTAATATATTCTATTATTAATAAATTGAAATCATCAAAATTTTACTCTTTTAATGATTATAATAATCATTTTAATATTAATTAAATTGTGCATTTAATATGTTCAACTATATATACTCCTTTAATAACTATTTGGTTATTAACAATTAAATTAATCATTGAACATATTCAATTAATTATATATATTTAGAGCACTTTACTTCCTTAATAATTAAAATATTCATTTTATATTAATAATCAAATTAATTAAATTAACCACTTATATATGAAAATGAAAATCTTCTTCATAATAATTGTTTTAATATTAACCATTAAAATATAT
>ML789815.1:924958-941543 GCA_009831015.1 Picea engelmannii
TTGTTTTATCATTTTATAAATTTCTAACACGTTTGAAACCAATAAAATTATATTACGCGTTGTATTTTATAAGGACTTTAATTCTATTAAGCGTTGTATTTTATAAGGTTTTTAATAATTTAAAATAAAAAAATAATAAATAATGGAAAAAATTCAAACTTTAATTTAAAAATAATCGAAAATAATTGAAACTTTAACTTAAGATTAAACATTTCATTCAAAATCATCTTTTTTGTTTTTTCCTTATGAATTTAATTTTATAAGTTAGATGTAAAATTTGAAAATTAAAAATTAAAAAATAATGGAAAAAATTAGAACTTTAATTTAAAAATAATAGAAAATAATTGAAACTTTAAATTAAGATTAAACAATTTATTCCAAATCATCTTTTTGTTTTTTCTTTATGCATTTAATTTTATAAGTTAGATGTAAAATTTGAAAAATTAATTGGAAATTGTATTTATCTACCTTCTACATATTTGAAGTCATACATTTTAGTAACAATAATTTTATTATAATTAAGTTAATAAGGTAATTCTTAATGTTGTAGATTTTTGTGATGTAACCAAGTTGTACTTCAATAGTTTGAGAACTTTTTGTTGGTGTTTTATGTAGTCTTCCACTATTTGAATTTTTGCTTTTCCTCTTAATGTTGATGTGTTGGATGGAGGATCATATCCATAAAGTGCCATAAATTAGGACATTTTTTATGAAGTATTGAAGGACGTGTTGTACACCATCATGCCAAGGGAAACCACTTGATCCATTGTGTCTATTTATCAAATGCAAAGCAATGAAGATACCCTTCTAGACATTTATTGACAATATCATTTTTTCCATTGGATTGAGGATAATAAGAGGAACCATGAGCCAATTGAGTACCCAAACAAGAAAATAATTTAGTCCAAAATTTTCCAATTAAAATTGGATCTCTATCATTGACAATAATCTTGGGGATTCCATGTAGCTTCTGAATTGTTTCTATGAATTCTATAGCTATTGTACTTTCTTTAAAATGATAAAAAGAGAGCAAAAATGGGCATACTTCGTGAGTCGATCCACTACTACCAGGATAGAATTATTTCCTTTAGAATTGGGTAGACCTATAATAAAATTCATTGAAACCTCTTCCCAATGTTGACTTGGTATGGCTAATGGTTGTAGAGGACATGAGGGATTCGTTGTCTCTACCTTATTCTATTGGCAGGAAACACATTCAACCAAAAAATTTTGAACATCAATTTTAAGACTTTCCTAAAAAATACTTCTTGATCCTATGGTTAATTTTCAAGAACCCTAAATGTCCTCCTATGGGAGAAGTGTGCAATTCCAAAAGGATCTTCTGTTTGAATTGGGAATTCTCACACAAATATAGGTGATCTCGATACCACGATAAATCATTATTCCACACATTTATCTAATTCACTTGCATCCTCTAGTATTTATATAATGATCATACATTCCTTCTTATCTTGCCTCCATTCTATCCTTGCTTCTTCCACCTAATCAGATACACATTAAGCCCTATGTGTCTCCTTTCCTTGAAAGTGCATTTGCTACCATATTTTGTTTTACTTTTTTGTAGATAATTTCAAAGTCATAATCTAACATATTTGTAATCCATTTTTGTTGCTCTTTCGAAGATCAACGTTGTTCGAAGAAGTACTTCAAACTATCATGATCTATTTTTACCTTGAATTGTCTTCCTATTAGGTAAGAATGTCATTTCTTAACTTCATGTAATATGACCAACATTTCCTTTTCATGAATGGGTTTGAGTAACTTCTTTCCTTTAAGTTGGTTGCTTTCAAAGGAAAGGGGCCTTCATTCCTAGATTAAAACTGCACCAATACCATGCCCTGAGTTAGCACTCCACAATAAAGGTTTTTGTGAAGTCAAGCACGACCAAGACAAGAATTGTACACATATCCTCCTTAAGTTTCTCAAAATATTTGGTTGCTTCTTGAGTGCAAGAAAATGCCTTATTTTTTAATAACGTTATTAAAGGTGTTGCTAATTGACCATAATTATTGAAAAACCTATTGTAATAATTTGTCAATCCTAAGAATCCTCTAATATTATTTAAGGTTTTGAGAATTGTCCATTCCATCATAGCTTTAATTTTTTTAGGGTCTACTTTGACACCTTCATGATATACAATATGACCCAAATATTCCACTTCTTGAACCTCAAATACACACTTTGCATATAGTTGTTGCTCTTCCAATAGTTTTAAGATTCTGTTGTACATGCTCTTCCCAAGTTTGTTGTAGATCAGCATATAATAAAAAAATACTAACACAAATTTTCTAAGGGTTTGAAAATAACATTCATTAAGCTTTGAAATGTTGAAGGTGCACTAGTAAGGCCAAATGGCATCACCAAAAACTCATAATGAACTTCATGTGTTCTAAAGGATGTTTTGGGGATGTTTTTGCCTCATTAACATTTGATGATATCCAAAATGGATATCCAACATAGTAAAGAAAATTGTTCTTTGCAATTCATCTAGTAATTCATCAATAATAAGAATAGGAAACTTATGTTTAATGGTCATTTTGTTGAGTTGTCTATAATCTAGACACATATTCCATAATCCTTCCTTTTTTTGAATCATCACCACCAATGAATAGAAATAACGTTGTCTAGGTTAAATGATGCTAACCTCTAACATTTCTTGAACTATATGCTCAATCTCAATCTTTTGTGCATATGGGTGCCTATAAGCCCTAATGTTAGGTGGTACACATCTTGGTTGCAGATGAATAGCATGGTCATGACCTTGAGCAAGTGTAAGACCCTTAGACATCTGTCCAAATGCCTTGGAATGATTGTTGATAACCTTTTGGATATGCAGTGGAGCAGAGGGTCTAGATGTTTGAACATCTAGTGAGAACAATTGTGCAATTACACCATGGTATCCCTTTTTGAGTAATTTTTTCATGCTATTAGAGATTATCACTTTAGAGGGTTTCCCTTGGATACCTCTGAGTTCAATTTCCTTTCCTTCTAAGGAATATCTCATGAAAAGTTCCCAAAAATTAAGAGTCATTATTCCCAATGATTGTAACCATTGGATCCTTAATACGACATCAACATCAACTATTTGGATTGCAATCATGGGACTATCCAATAAATACTCCCCCATAGTGAGCTTAATACTATGGCACCTCCCTGAACAATTTATGGTACCTCCATATACTATCATCAAAAACCTATTCATGCTCCATCCCCTCAACTTTGTCCTTTGTTGGGTGATCATATTCAAAATCTAGGTGTAAACCAACCACTAGATCAACAATTCCATCATCAGTTTGTACTCTCGTTATGATACCAGAGGTGTCCTCCTCAAATACCTTCTCTTTGTCGTCATCTAAAACACCAAATGTATTTGAAAACATAAACACGTTTTCCTTTAGACTTGGAGCACCAATATCTTCATCATAATTGTTTTGATCAGTTTCTCCAACAACAATAACATCACCCTTTAAGACAATTCCTCCTTCAAAGAGATGACATGGACCTTCCTCCTTTAGGGTTGTCGACAACTCTTGGTATGTGTCTTTGAATCTCTAAGGCTTACGACGCCAGTGCTTGAGAAATTCCTTCACAAATATTTTGAGAGAAGGGATACCCTTTTGATTGCAAGAGTGTTTGGCCCAATCTCATTGCTTCCATCCCAACGAACACAAAAATGACCTTATCAAGAGGTCATCGTGTCTTCCTTAAAATGTGGATGAATACCTCATCAGTGACAAGATATGTGGGACAACACAACAAGGGTCACCATTGAATCTTGGGAGATTCTCATCATATTTAGGAGGAGGCTTGTTCAGGTATCCTAGAACATTCTTAACATCTACAAAAAGATACATTTCATATAACTTGCAAGGAGCCATCCTTCATCATGTGCAATTTCAACATGAAATCTCAATCATAAACAAAATTTTTGTACCTTATCATAATGGAGTCACCAAGGTGAGCCATACATGCCTTCACAATGATGTTTGTCTCACTTTATAAGCACAAAGTCTTCAAACTTGTAAGAACAAGGTCTTCATTCTTCCAATGGAGTCGCCAAGAAAATATATTCAAATTTGAAAACTCTTCCAATGTCGTCTTCCAGGTAAATGGACTTTGTCCCTGACATTGACACCAAAATGTTATTGCACATATTCACACTTGTTGAGATAAATTTTGAAATCTCAAGTGAAATCCTGTGTAACTGAGAGGGGAGGTCATTGTCACCTCACCAAGCCTCTTTCACTTCAGGCCATCTCTCCTCCGGGTCAAGGGGGTTTCCCTCAATTAATATTTTTTAGGACTTGGGGGCAAGTGAGCTAAAGGTGGAGAGTGAAGTCCAAGAATAATGAGTTTGGGTGGCTTTAGAGTGTTAAAGAAAAATAATTTGCAGGTCTAAATATCAATGCCTTTTCATTGGGCATATGGAGTCAAGCATGCAACACTTGGAGGTTGAACTAGGTGAAACAAAAGAGGTAGAGTCTAAACCCTAAGGTGCAAGCACGTTTGGGATGTAGGATTTATACTTTGAGGAAGAAGGTACCTAGAATGCAAGCATGTTTGGGCTCTAGGTGTCGTTTCTTATTCTACTTAGGTAAAGGACCAAAGGCTAGGGTTAAAATCCTAAAGTGCAAGAACTTTCGAGCCTTAGGATTTTAACCCTAGCAAAGGACATTTTCACAAACCTGGACAATAAAGAATTTATGAAGGAGAGAAGCACTTATTCCTCCTTCCTAGGGTTTAACCAAGACAAAGAAACTTGCAACAAGATAACAATTAACACCTTTAACATTAGCAAGATACAAGAAATTGCAACATATTGCTTTCTCCTTCCAAGTAGCTAAACCATTCAAACCCTAGTTGCAAAAAATAACCATCTAAGAAAGGAAACCATCCACAAAAATCCTTCTCCAAGAGTGGCGAATAAATTCCAAGAGCTATAAAATTTCAGACCTTTTGAGGGAAAAATCCCTCAAATTGTGATGATCAAATGAGAGGAAGTGTCTCTCTATTTATAGGGGAAAGACTCAACTTCCTCTTACATTAAAATATTATTTTTTAGACTAAATTCCCCTAAATATATCCTACTAAGGGGGAAAAGGCCCTCTTCAACATTTTAATAATCTAAACAAACACAAAACTTGGGATTTTAGGCTACAAATACAACAACTAGGGGAAAAAACACTCTTAGGGTGAGACATCATAAAAAAATTCGTGTTGCCCGTAGCATCTCTCCTCCAAAGGCCCTTCAAAGTTGGATACTCTTACAAGTATTCATTGGGCTTCCAAAGGTGAGCACAAAAACCCAAAAACATATAGCCCAACCTTCAACGTTGCAATATTCTTCATAAGAAAACAAGCCCCTCCTCCAGCCTGTTATTCAAATATTTTCTCCACAATCAATATATACAAGGGTCGGCTCTAACCTTGAACACAGGCCGGCCTTGATTTTATATATAAATTTAAGGTCGGCTCAAGTTTCTTTGCACAAGTCGGCTCCAATTTTCAGCACCCATATAAATTGTAAATTCAATTACAGGTTGTCCCTAACCTTAACTACAGGTTGACCTTGTGAATTGTTTTTAACTGTACAATGACACTAAAACCTAGAATAGGTTGACCATAGGCTTTACACAGGTCAGCCCAAGAAAATTTATTTGAGCGTCCAAATATACATATATATTCAACACAACCTTCCAAAATATCACTTTACTGGTCATTCTATCATAGGCCATGTTGCTCTGTAATCTTCCTAAGGAGGTAAGATGAGTTTTTTATGTCTTTTTTTAACTCTTCTATTGTCTAGTAGTGCTTAGAATTTTCTAACAAAATAATTCATTCTTGTCTTAAGAATTCATCATTGCTGGTATGTCTGCTCCAGTGTTAGCCATATTGATTCTTCACCGTAGTTTTTTTTTTACTTGGATACTCACTTAGTTAACATGGATAGAGTTCAACTTCTTTCCACTAGGAGTAACACATAATGGACATTAGACAAAGAAACACTGAAAGTACTACTCTATTGTAGAAGTATCACCATCCTTTAAGTACCAACTTCCTCACAGCTGGACTCTTCTAAGGTTCTTTATCAGACCCAAGACACCCTCTTCTAGTAGCACAAATACATGTGTCATACAATAATTCAGGTAGTTCTTGTTGGATGAGCAGAAGAATTGGAAGCACACAATAGACAATGACCAGACAATGAAAATCTCTTTGCCAAACAAAACCACAACATAACACTAGAACAACCTCTACTTCACAAGGCTGCACCTTCATGATTGAAGTGAATATTTTCTTAAGTCTACCTATCTTGGGTATGTTGTTGCTACAGTAGTCATTGATAGAATCCAAATCTGGAATCCACGTTGAGACATTGTGGTATCTGCTCAAGCTCTTAACTCTGAGAGTTCAATGAAGCCACAAAAAACTCATCAATATTCCTAGAACGAGCTATAACCAATTTCTCATGCACTGTGTCCTTTGGCACCAACTTTACTTGAAATCCATTCACCATTTCAAATATTGATAGCACCATTCGCTAGAGCATCAACATCAAAATTGAATTCTCTGTCAATATGTTTGATGTAGGACTTCTTAAATTTTGTTTTGAGTTGCATTGCCCCTGTACACCACTTAACCAAAAGTTCAGTAGTAATGCTTTGATTCATTACTCTGAATTTATGATCTGCTGCAGTATCTCCATTAGCACCTCCACTTGCACCAAGATTTTCATGCCAACACCCCTTTTCCTTAAGCCTTTATAATATGCTTCCACAAACTTAACATCAGAACACCTAAAAAACTTATCACCCAAGCCTTAAATAGAAATGGTGGTAACAAACACCAAGTTCACCAAATCAACTACCTTCCAACCTCAAACTGATGGATAGACAATAGGTAGTCAACAATATTATTATGCATATCCTAAGAATATACAACTCCAAACATCCACACACATGGGATGAGAACGTTCCTTATGTTTAGAATATCTAAAATAGATCCCTTCATAGCTCTATTTCCCATACCCTCTTTAGATGTGCTTGGGGTTCCCGTGATTGGCCTCGATTGACATAGCTTTGTGCATTGCATCTACACAGGAGAAATTCTCCCATGCTTGGACCGTTGCTAATAGAGAAACCAATTTTTTTGAACGGATCCACCATATCCAACAAGAAGTTCATGATATTTGGCAGGAAGTTAATGCAAAGTCAAAACAATGACATGATCAACATAGACTTCCATACAAGTTTCAGGTGGGAGATAAGGTATAGTTGCAATTGTAGAAAGAGTGTCTCATATGAACCCATTAATAGTAGAAAGAGTGTCTCATATGAACCCATCAAAAGCTTCACCCACTTCGATAGGGCCTTATAACATCACCAAGGCTATGAATGAGAATGATTTTGAGTTAATTATTCCACCTTTCGTCGACTTTCTCTTTCTATTTAATGTGGAGCTTGCACCATATTTTCCACCCCTCTTGCACACCTTAAAGGTGGTTGAGCACTTGGCCCATACAAAACTAAAAACTGATTGCATTGAGTAGGAGAAAATCAACGAAATCATGGACACCAAGATGCAAGACACATGCTAATAGAGCATCCAACTGTATTGGCTCATCAATGCAAGACAACTCCTTCATCGGGACAAGTGGCTCGCCAGGAGACAGATTTAGCAGAAGCTTCCCCATCTTATGGAGGAACTTAACACAATGGGAATCATTGCTTCCTAGTGGGGACTACTAATCCAGGTTTATATTAGTGTCCATCCACCTATTTCATTTACTCAAAATGGTTCTACATCTTGGCAGTTCTACTACATTTTTTCAAGTCCCGAACTTCCAATGCATTTTTCAAGCATTTCCCTTTTGTTTTTGGAAAATCACATAGGCCACAAAATCTTTGATTATGTGGCCTGAAAAACATAGAGCACGGATTAATCTTTTTAATGGTCCAAGAAGCGACCTAAACAAAGTTTCTATGCGAAAGTTGTAGCTTCGAGAAGTCAATGTATCAACTAACCTCCTTGAGGCATGCATCATTTTGCCACATCATTCCTGGGGTTAGGGTTTTGGATATTTAGGGTTTTAGCATCTTAAGGCATCATAATTTTTGTTAAAAGGTATCATTTTCCTCTTGTAATGTATTCTAGTGAATAACCGTAGCTGGCACATCTCTCTAAGGAGACAAGCTACCACCATTCTAGTTAGTTTGTTTTGCTTCACATTTTACAATTTTTTTCAAACATTCACTAATAGAATTTGGGTTTCATTTTATTACCATACTCTCTATAATATCTTGGTGTGTTGGTATTTACATTCATGCCTTCATTTCATTCTCTACATAACCCAAATCAATGCCACCTCTGCTCCTCAGAGAAATGCTCTCTCTCTCTGAATGGCTTTGATGCCATATTAAAGAATGAGTAAAATGACCAAATGAAATGTATATACAATAAACAATGTAGTGTTACTGTATTGCTCACATCAGAAACATTTATGTACAACCAGGACAATTGAAACATTCAACTTCTTATAAAACAAAAAACACCACATTATTTGCAAACAAATTAAAATCAAATTGTTTCCTATACCAGAGACGAAGTTAAAGATGTAGTGTCAGAGTTAGCATCCTATTAATCCTCATATTGCAAATTTGCAAGATGACACCTTCATCAAGATTTGGCTTGACTTGGAGATGATGTTATCATTTAGTTTCTTCTTCACCTTGGTTGGACAAGACTCATTTCTCCCATTGTGATGGATTGTCATGGTTCCTCTATTGATTCTCTCTTTATGGTTGCATATATTGGTGGATGGATCAACTTATTATCAATGAGTTAACGGTGATCCTTGCTAATTCGTGTGACGTATAAATGGTATTACTCCTTTCACATATGATTCTAGCCCACCATGGGGTTGGAAAACAATGATGATGAGACGATGATACAACTTTTGTAGTGGATCGCCCTAGTGATTATTAATGGATTGACAAATGACATGGTATGATATTTGTTTCTCACTAAGAGAGGATGGTCCACATGGTCCCCTTTGTTATGTTGTTCTCGTCACTACATGAATAGACTTGGATGTGGTTAATTTTTTTGTATATATCGATTCATGACTTGGTATTTTGGTGGCACATATGTGGAGGTGAACATATAATATTTTATTATGGGCCTTTATCAATTCATGTGAAAAAATGATACTATGGAGGTAGTCATACATATCCTTTGGCCCACGAGTTGTAGGTTGTAGCAGTAGGTGGGGGCATGCAAATACATTACATGGAGTTGTGGGTCCTATCTATTGGTTGACTTATTCTTCTTGCATGGCTCAGGTATTATGAAGGTTCCCGTAGGTTAAAGGATGGTTCATTGACTAGTTATTGGAAGGGGCCATCCCTTATGCAATGGTTGGTATATTCATGATATTTTATTTTTGAATGTTGTTCACCTAGATGGGTTTCATCGCCGTAGCAAATTGGTCATTGGCTGCTTGGCTCGTGAGTTATTGAGGATACATTGTTTTCGGCATACATTATTTTATGGTTCATTAAGATACAATCGTCCCATTTATTTGTTGAGTCGTGTTGACAAGTCATGTCACTGGTAATCCTTTGCATCGTGGAGGTGACTTCATGTTGAGACATAGTACCATTTAATGACGGGCCATATATTAAGTCCATAGCTCAAGTTTATTGTATTGGAAAGGATGTATACCATTTTTGGAGATTATTTATTGCACTCATATCTATTGGTTATAAAAGGTATTGTCAATGCTTATTGACATGGTCAACCACATTGCCCACCTTGGAGGAGTTATTTGGCATAACCAATTCATTATATTTTACTAATTGTTGACTTGTCATAGGAGTTCGTTTTATTACTATATTTTTTTTTATTGGAGATGAGAATGTATATAGCATGTTTTATTGTTTTTTATTGGAAAAGAAAGTAGATCTCAACAACCCATTGCTATTTTTAGTAGGAAAGTCGTTAAGAAGGTTTTATAGGTTTTATTGTTAGGGAGATAGAGCTAAAACCTATATACGAGCTTTCCCTCTCCATTTGATGCATGGTGGAATTTGGGGATTTCTCCCCTTTGTGATATTGTTGAATACCTTGAAGACAATGGAAAGTGGCTTAAAGAAGTCTGTACCTTTCTTAAGAAGATCTAAACTACAACTTATTCCCCTTTCATATATCTTTGTGTTTATTATTGGAGACGCTTAATGTGTATCTTTCATCCTAATCAAGAGTTTCCTACCATTTACATTTTCCTTTGGTAAATGCAATCTCACACTTGTTTTCAACTTCCCAAGAATTTGGGTTTTTAACAAATAATGTTTTGCATTTGTGGGCAACAAGATAGGTGTGCTTGTAGTTTCTTTATTCAAATTGTATTCACTCTTAATCTCAAGGTTGTTTCCTTTGGTGGTTGATGCTTGACAACACTTGCACAAAGGGGCTCGACACTAGTGTTAATCCTTATAATGGGATCCTGAATTAGACCATTATGTTCATCAATTGTATAACTAATTACCCCCATGACCTCACAATTTGTCTATCGGTTGTTTCTATATATATACTAAATTCACTTATTTTGTAGATAATGACAATGTGTGATTAATGGCTTCTAATAATCTATTTCAATTACATTTCATGAGATTGTTATGTGTGAATGTCTAAGTTTTTCTATTGCTAATGAGTATGGGATTGTGATATGTTTGTTGATGATATGGCCCTATGGCTATGCAAAAAGTACCCTTTTTTTCAATCTTTTCCCTTCCCTTTGACATTTGTCCCAGCTACAACCAGTTGAAGGCCAAGTTGATATGTGCTCATCAATGCAAAGGAGGTGGAAACGCTTTGCTAGCAAAGAATTAGGACATCAATCAATTGGACCTATTAAATTAAGCAAAGCGCTAGTCGAAGCTACAAAAAGGCATTCCCCAATGCTCCAGTCCGAGGAAGAAGGGAGATGATTGCAGACTCCATGAAAACCCATTCAAACTAGTGGACCAATGAAGAGACTAGCACCATGAGTTCTCCAACAAGCCTCTCGCCTTGGGAAAAGAAGGACAAAGAAAATCGCACACTCTAAAATAGAAATTTAATGTAGCAAATGAAGAGAAAGCACGGTGCCATGGTTCCTCAACGTAGATCTGTGTTCATGTGCCAAAAAGAGATCATGCAACCTAGAATCTCATTCCCTAACAAACCACTTTAACTAATGAAGGAGGAATTGATGGTTTTAGTAGGGATCCAAGGCTTTCTTAGTATAGATATGCTCATCTACAACTCTATTAGGTTAGACAATAATAGGTTTGAGTTTGCTTATTGCAAGGGTTGAATGAGCTACATATTGGAGGTTGTAATTTTCAATCTTTTGATGAAATGAAAAGACTATCATTCTTCTCAGTTAATTCAAGTTGTAAAGGAGTTCACCATACCTCTTCAGGCAGGGATAGCATGGAGAGATTGTTGTTGAATGCACCTTCAGATTTGTTGTGCATTGCATGTATAGTTTATGTTATAAATGTTTCTATTTTATGTAGCTGGAACAATTATGTTATCTCTATTAATATCATTTATTCCTTCACTAGTATGCCAAAAACCTATGGTTGGAAAAGGATTTGTTGTATGATTCAACATGCTATAGAATAGGTTTATCTTCCAACATTTGAAACTACCATTCAATTTTCATTTCCTTTTAATAACATCAAACATTTACATTCTACTTTACTTTCAACAATTATGTTAAATTTGAAGGAGATAAGAAATTATGTAGCATCAACCAGTAAGCCCTAAGATATTCCATGTCCAAAAGACTCATATAGTTTCATTCCCTAAAAATAAAAGGATACATAACTCATTCAGTAGCCCATTTTTACACTTGATGATTTCATAAATTTTGCATAATGTTTGACAAGTCTACGAATCCCTTGGTTGATAATTTAAGTGTCATTACCCAAGATTCAATATTTTTTTTCTACAATAATTGATCTCACCACCTCTCATCACTCCATTTATAAAACCACTTTTACTATTTTTGTCCTGATAAAGCTAACAATTCTTGATCACCTTAAGCTTTCTTCTAACAAGCCTTAGTAATCCTAAGTTAGGGAAGCCCCCCTTGAGTTGGAGAAGAGCATATCTAAAGAGTGGGAGAGGGTTAATGGGGTGACATTGGATAATGTCTCCAAGTTTCCCTTGGGTTCTCACATTGTGGTTGGGACTTTAACACTTTGACTAAGATTTTGAGCAGTAACACACCCTTTTGCCAGAATAAGATTTTCTCGAGGGTGAGAAAAACATTGTGTTTAGTGTTGTCAATGCCCCTTTTCACAAATTAAGCAGCCCTCTTGAACACTAATCTTGAAGCACACTATTTTGACCTTGTGCATAAGCTATGGATGTTTAGAGTTATCTGCACTTAGCATTACCTATACATAGAGTTTGTTGCTAATCTATAAATTGTCGTGGATATTCCACTTTAACAGTTTGTCACAATAGATATTGTATTGTACTGAAATATTTTATTATGCGGGTTTATTTTCCTCGGATCTTAGATTTATAATCACTAGGTTAGTGCTCAAACTAATTAATCAACTGAAATGAAAAATTGAAAGAACATGCAATTATACACACCATCCACACAAATGAACACAAGGTATATACTGGAAAACCCAACTCGAAGGTGAAGCCTATGCTCTTCTCTTTTTGCTTCAATTGTCAAAATGCAAATACAAAGGAATGTGCACTCACTATGAAGTTGTTTATGACATTGTGGCCCGTATGGTTGCTACATAACTTCTCCTCCTCTATTATGCTCTCACAATACCTCTCTTAGATACTCTTCTCAACTATGAAACAAATACAATGCTCAAGAATTGAACCCCTTCTCCTCATAATGGTCTGGTATTTAACATAGCTCGAACCCCTTCTCAAGAATGGAACCCCTTCTTCTCTTCATGAAGCAAATACAACGCTAACAAATGCAACCCCTTATTCTCCTCCTAAAATTACACACATGGCTAGACCCACACATTTGAGTAATGGGGGATGACATGGCATCCACTCGTACCATGGTGGCCAACAAAGTAGGTCAACTTATGGGAGGCATAACTTTCACACACGAACTCTTATTGAGACAATTCTCACATCGTTGGAAATCTCTTGATGTGTAGAACACTTTCATGGGGTTCTAGTTGTTTTTATACCAAAAAATGTCATTTGATGCCTCAAAATGGATCCATAATGTTTTGGACCCCAATTTTCCAAACTGGGACCTGCCACTAACCTACCCTTAAAATGGTTGTGCAAGCCAATTCCTTCAATCTTTCCACCTTGAAATCACTAAGATAGATGCCAAATTATATGAAGATCCATTCCAAATCAGTTGTGCATTTTGAGCACACTGTATGATTGAATTTATAACAACATATTGTAAATATTCATAAAATAAATTGGATCAGATTTGTTTAATTGGGAGGTGCAATGTTAGGCCCTAGACAAAGCCCCATGTTATGTATAAAACCCATTTTTAATCCCTAGATATTGAATTATTACATTTCTAGTGTTATATGTGTATGTCAGCTAGAACCTTTCATTGCACCCTTTCATTACAATTGTATCCTTTGTCTCCTATATATATAACAAGGAAAATTAGTCTTATGATCATATTATCACGTCTCATATTGTATTATGAATTGGATGTATTGTAAAAGGAAGTTTTCCCCTCGAAGTGCACTGTAATTTATTGACTTTTTTATCATCTTTAAGGTGTTGGATAATAACATTTGGTATTAGAGCATCGATGCTAGGGTTTTTCTTCTCCAAGCAAGTCATCTTAGCATTTTCTTTATAAAAAAAAATCAGGGTCAATTCAAACAACAAAACATGGAAGTTATCTATAAGACATATCAAGGTATCTCTGGTAAAAATTTTAGGTTCTAGGTCATTACACGTTCAGAGATATATCATGTGGAAGACAGGGTTTTTGACTAGTCCTATAACTAGTCTCAGATAGGTGTTCCGGGTAAAAAAATCAAGTATTAAATATTGGACACATGGCATTCTGTACAAGTTCATTCTCCTGGAAAGGCCAAAACATCAACAAGGTTTGGGATAGTTACCTTAACTTTCACTTGGCATATCCAATTTTGGTTAGCCATGTGGAATTGCAGAGAAGACATTTCAGAGTACTACATGCTGAAATTTCAGACTCAGGAGGACCAAAATTTCAGAAATACATTAGAAGAAAGGTTGGTAAGGAGGACAGACTCCAAATTAAGGGCTTAAAAGGTATGTAACTTACAATTGACATAACTTTTTATTGAAAGATCTATTTTTGGTGATTCAAAATTTGTAATAAAGAGAAAAAGAGAAGAATTATTTCTTTCTCATATAGTTCCAAAGTCTCCTCCAAAATTTACTTCACCAGCTAAATCTCCATAAATCTTAACCATGACTCAAGATGAAATTGACAAGATTTATCGCCAGATGGAAAAAGGGATCACTGAAAATAGAGAACAAATGGAACATAAGATGGATGAAACTATGAAAATAAATATGGATGAAATTGAAAACAATCTGGATAAAAAGATGAATGATAATAAGAAAGAGATGAAAATAAATATTGACGAAATGAAAAATAAGATAGATAAGAAGATGGATGACATGAAAAATAAGATGGAAGAAAATAAAGAAAAAATACAAAAATCCATGAAGGAATTGCAAAATACTTTGTCTTCCATGATCTTTCATGTTCTAGATGAGAAACTTTCGAAAGGAGATATCAAAATGGAAATAATTCAGGAAAATAAAGGTAGTATTCCAATTGAGCAACATGTCAATAATTAACAATTTTTAAGTGGATTTAACTCTAATACTGGAGTTAATTATGGTGGGGGTCCTAAATTCAACTTCACCAAGATTGAATTAAAAAAGTTTGATGGAACACATGTCTTTACACGGGTGAACCAAATAGATAAATATTTTGAACTACATAATATTATAGATGATAAGAAAATGATCCACATAGCAACCTTGAACTTTGAAATAAAACCATATCAATGGTATCAATTGGTAGTTAAAAGGTAGCCCCCTGTTTATCATTACACTTGATGTTTATTTATAAGAGACTTAAAAGAAGAATATGGGAAAGTGTGGGAACATGACTACTTTAGTCAATTGACAAGAATCAAACACTTAGGTGATATTGAAGATTATAATTTAGAGTTTTAGGTATTGGCCACAAGGGTGGATGACATAAGTGATGAACAATTGTTGGAAGCTTACATGGGTGGATTAAAACAAGACATCAGACATGAGCTTTTCTTAAGACATACTACAAATATTATGGAAGCTATGCAATATTTTCATCATATTCAATTCAAACATAAGGCTACACACAAGTCTACCATTGGATCATACAAATCAAGTAGATATCATTTTGGGCATCATAAGACAAGCATATCTCAACCAACAAAGTTGACACATCAACAAATGGATGAAAGAAGAGAAAAGGGACTATGTTTCAATTGTGACAAGTACAGTAAGGTGCATAAATGCAGTGAGAAGAAAGTATTCTACATAGACAATGAAGAGGAAGAAGATCAAGAATTAGAACCATCTCAAGATCTAGAGCTAGAAGAAACTACTTCAACGATATCTTGTCATGCATTGGTTGACGTCAGTACTCGAGATAGAAGGATACATCAAAAAAGAAAAATGTAACAGTGTTGATTGATACATGTAATACCCATAATTTCATCAATTACAAATTAGAGAAGGATCTCAATTGTTTTGTATATCTAGCACCAGAGTTTCAAGTAATGATTGCATATGAAGGGACCATAAATTGTTCTAGGAAGCGCCATAGTATTAATCTCAATATGGGGGAGTATTTATTGGATAGTCTCATAATTGTCATCAAAATTGGTGGTGTTGATGTTGTATTAGGAGTCCAATGGTTAAAATCATTGGGAACACTGACCCTTAATTTTCAACATCTTTTCATGATATTTTCCTCATAAGGCAAGGAAATTGAGCTTAGAGGTATCCAAGGGAAACCCTCTAAAGTGATAAGCTCTAACAGCATGACAAAATTACTCAAAAAAGGATATGATGGTATAATTGCACAATTGTGCTCACTAGATGTTCAAACATTTATAGCCTCTACTCCAATGGATCTCTTAAAAGTTATCAACAATCATTCCAAGGTATTAGGAGAGATGCTTGACGGTATTCCGCCTGCTCAAGATCATGACAATGTTATTCATCTGGGACCAGGAAGTGTAAATCCAGTCTCCCATGTTTCTTGCTTAAAGAAGATAAACAATGACAAGATCTCAATGAAAAATGTTTTATTAGAATTTAATGGAGAAGGGAAAATCATACTTGAACTAGAAACAATCCTTGAAATAGGGATTAAGAAGCTGTGAAATCGAGCAATTACTAAGTACCTTGTCAAATGGAAGAACCTACCAATGGAAGAGACGACACAGGAATATGATTTCTTCATGAAGACACAATCATGTTTGTCAAGTAAGAGGAG
>ML789816.1:22669-46624 GCA_009831015.1 Picea engelmannii
TACTTCAAGGTAATCCTTGCGCACTACTCAAGTGCACACAAAACCAAAACTTGGTGCCAATGGCTCACCAGCCTATATGTACAATTACATTTACAATTGGTACCAACGACTCACCATCCTATATGTACAATTACAAAAGGGGTTCATATTAGAGACATTACAAATATTTAGCCAATTATTACAGTACGGGGTCATCTTCTTTTAATAAGGTTTATTAGATAGTTATTTAATGTGAAAATGACCCTCTTTATTATATAAGGCCCATTAGATGGTTGGTACCCATTAATGAGGGGACCACAAGTTATTATGGTTCTTTCTATTAAGAAGCTATTTATGGAGCTATAGGGTTATGGAATATTTTGTTAAGTGTTGTTATTCCATTTGGAGCTCTTCTTATAGGCGACTTCCCCGTAGAAAAACATGTGAGCATTTCTCACTCTTTTGGAGATCTTTTATGTAGGGGATATATTTTGCAAGATTAATATTATTTGCTCTTGTATTTTCTTTTCTGCATTTAATTTCTTTGAATATTGTTCATGATCTATTATTTTTGTTGGTTAAGTATGTTACACTAGGGATGAATGGATCTTATTCATGAGATTGTATAAGTGGGAGGAATAATTGGAGTGTAAGTACACAAACTTGATAATAAATGAACTCTCATCAAGGTCACTGTGATACCAGTGGTCCTGGTGATCTAGTGTTATGGAATTTCCATTGGAAAAATGCCTCGAAGAAGTGAGATCCCCAACCTTGCCCTTAATAAGAGGAGTGTATGGATACTCAATGTCATTACATGGTCGATGGAAGGTGATTCGAGGGAGGGGCATGGTTACAAAAAAACATATAGAAGGCTATCATCAACGGAGAGTTTTTGTTGAAAAATCCATCACCCCAACATAAATCCCTCCATTGCATACCCAAAGCAATCATGGATGATATTGTTGTTCACAAGTAGAAATGACATTGGAAGAAGCCCTTGTATAAATAAATGGAAGTGCTCCTTGGTTGGAACTTATTGTTGGAAACATGGGGTCATCATTAGATGATCAATGTTTGAAGAAACCATAAAAAATGATTAGTGGATAAGGCAGAACTCGAGGTTATGCAACTATGACAAAGGAATGTAGTGTGGGTCAATACTAGAATGGTTTAGGATGTCCAACCAAAGAACAATCAAACAATCTCTAGTTAGTAGGGTTGGGCATGACACATTTCAACTTTATGATTTGAAATGAGTCGTAGACAAAGTTGAAATGGATTCTCAGATTAAAGGCTCTTCTGACTAGGCTCGAATGCTAGTGCACCAAATCCATGAGATCATAAGAAATTTATAGAGAAGCAGTAGAGATAAGCAATTTAGATGGGTAGTCGACCACCACATCTCAACCATGTTTCCATGTAGGATGTTGACTATGGGTTCATAATGGACTACACTCACAAAGACCAATTAGCAACTTTGTAATGGGCACAGAGAAGGTTATGAGGTAGGATGATTATGTGGAGAAGGTGTCCATTTGTCCTATAAGCTTCGTCGGATCACCTTCTTGACCAATAACATGTACACCTTGAGTTGGTGATATGATAGTGTACTCCTGAAATTTGAATTCTTCTGACAAAAAAACTTACATAATGAGATGAGATGTAATCTACCAATAATGTTGCAAAAGGTTGAAAGTGTTCACACCAACTCATGTTTCTCAAAAGGATGAAAGTGTTCACACCAACTCATGTTTATCAATAAGAGATATTCTACAAAGAAGCATGGAGATCATTTCGCAAGGATTGGGGTTAAAGCAAAGATTGCTCAATCTTGCTCAATCCCTCATTTCAAAAGGAAAGTTAGCCATGTGGACTGTACACGATAAACAAATGTCAGTTTGATAGCCACATTGTATAAAAGCGTAGTCAAATATGCTTGGACCACTCCCTTATCATTCAGTCTAAAGAAAATGAGAACAATCTTGCCTGCTAAGTACACGACCATTCCTTTTCCCCACCATTGTTTGGAAGATTTTATCGAAACCATGCATTATGGAGATAGTATTTAATACGAATAGCAGCCAATAATCTTTAGCTAAAAGCGACAAATCATTTTTTTCTTTTTCGTTAAACAACTATTCCATTTCCATTACTTTATTTTCGTACATTACATTAGGTTAAACTATGCACTAAAAGGGATTGGGTGGGAATAATCTTTTTTCTTGAGTTATTTTTTAGGCAGGTTTTTAGTTTTTAGAGGGTTTGTTTTTAAATTTTTAATCAATTTAGAATTTTGATTGATTTTCTGAGTATTTGGATTGATTTAAAATGAAGCAAAACCTATAAGATAAAATTCTAAAATGCATAAAACTTTGATCCATACAAAAACTGAAAATTTGATTCATGGTAAACTCAAACTACCCCGAAAAAATTTGACCAAATTCAGAATCATTTTTTTTAATTGAAAAGCAAAACTATAGAGAACTCCCGACTTAACCTACTCCTGCACTAAAGTGTTATAAAGCTCGGCTCGGGTCAATTCCCTATCGAAGTTGGAGAACTTACTCGGATCTGGTCGGGTCAATTCCTTATCGAAGTTGGAGAACTTATTCTGACGTACGATAAAAGAAAAGAATGGAAAGATTTCAATTATTTTATTTTCATGAATGCTTCTCACACTCCATTGAGTTCCAAGTTTCTCATATATGCAGATGCAGGCGGAATGGGTATTAAACAATCCCAAAGCACTAAGTGCTGCGCTGTTCTTGATCTGTTTGCTGTTCAGTAGATTGTGATCATTAGATTGATGGCTGCAGTGAAAATCGAAGAAGCGCTAGTGTTTCGGAAGGAGTGGGTTGAACAAGTTGAAGATATGTTTTATCATAAGAAACCTCTAGCAAACACTAGTGCGATTCCGCGCGTGTCGACTGCTATGCTGAAAGTGAAACCTGAGGCTTATATTCCACAGTTTCTCTCCCTGGGACCTTACCACCATTGGAGGCTGGAGAAAGATATCGAAGACTCTGCTTCTGCGGGAGGTAATTATGGGAATCCCGAGCTGAAGATGTCTACCGCGGAGGCTTCCAAAGTCAAATCCGCAGCCACACTCTCGAAGAAATTGCTGGACAACGGCAAGAGATTGAACGACATAGTTGAAATGATCGAAAGCATGCAGCCAGAAATGGAGCTTTTCTACGACTGGAAAATCACGGAGCCTAACAACTTCGCTCTCATGATGGCCGTAGATTCCTTCTTTCTGTTAGGTTTCTTGTTCAGCCTCTTTCACCGTGAGCGCGATGATCACGGCACGGACATCGATTTAAGTCCGCTTCATGTCTGTATAAAATGGGACCTTATGAAGCTGGAGAATCAGATCCCGCTGTCTGTACTCAGAGGAGTTTTTCACAACGTGAAAGAGGCTGCTTCATTTGATCAAGACTTCAACCAACTGTTGCAGAATACTTACACAGAGTTGTCTCCTTTCGAACAGTTCGAGATAGATGTAAACGTAGCAATGGGCCAGTCGCATTTGCTGGGATGCATTCAAGCATTCGTTTCGCCTTTTTTGAACATACAGGCTGGCGGGCGCGGGATGGAAAACGGGCAAAAGCGGACCCTATTTCAAAGTATGAGACATTTTACTGATACCATTATTGCAACGGTCGGTAGTGTTTTTATCTCTCATCCAACCAAGAAAGGGCAACGCGATTTTCTCAAGGCTTACAACGCGGGTCAGTTGGCAAGGTCGGGGATTAACTTCAAATCCTTTTGTGGGCGCTCCCAAAAGATCCGATTCGATAAAAACTCGTACACTCTGTACCTTCCGCGGATCACTTTGAGCCACATCCACACAGAAGTGTTGTTGAGGAACATGCTGGCCTTGGAGTTCAGCGACGCCGCTCGTAGCAACTCCGTGACGCGCTACGTCGGGCTCATGGACTGCCTCATTGACACGCCCGACGACGTTCGCCTGCTCAGGAGTTCTCACGTCATTCGTCGTCGAAGTCTCATGTTAACCGACGAGAACATAGCGGACATGTGGAACGGTATGTGTCAGCCATTCTTTACAGGCCAACTGGAGCCTCCGGAGGAGCTCAAATTGGCACTGGAGGAAGTGCTCATCGCAGAGTATTACAAGAGCCAAATAAAAAAGGTTCTTCAGGAATTCTATTCGGAGCATCTGTCGAGTCCATGGAAGGTTGTAGCTCTGTTGATTGGGTTTTGTGTTCTGGCCATGACCGCTGTACAGGCCTACTGTAGCATGACCGAATGCAGCATCTTTCCTCACGGCAAGTCTAAGCCCCGCAAATACTTCCACGGGGGGCATGCTAATTAGTCCATTAACGGACGCAGCAGACATAGACATGTATTGCACCCTCTAATTATCACAAATCGCCTCGGCATGCACTGGAAATTTTCTACATTATCGTTATGCTCCTACCTACTGTAATTGTATTTGTATTGTTCTGGTGTCTGTTGTTTTATCCACTCCCGTTTGAATGCCCTTTAATATTGAGGCTTTCTCCGTTAATATGACATGACCTCCGGTGGAGGTGGTTTGGCGAGATGGTAGAGGTGGTTTGGCGAGATGGTTGGGAAGTAGTGATTGCATGTTCTCTATTCTAGTTCAAATCTTCGATGAAACACATTGATTGGGATAAGGCTGGAAGGATAGACGCTTCCTTGAGTGAGATCTCCTTGTAGGTGTGTTTTCGGACATTTCCTGTTAGTGGGTGTGTCTCCTAAAGTCTCAGTTCTTGTTAAATCATAAGTTTTCTGCTAAAAGCTGGCTTGTAAGCTTCGCCCAGATAATCTCTACCAATTATTAAGTAACCCCTCTCATATATGAAAGAAATTGATATATTTATTGTTTTCCAATGAAAAGGCAGTCGTCCCTTTCACTTATATTTTCCAGATCATGCTTGTTCTTGTTATGACTTCAACATGGATTTCAATGATGACATCCTATTGTATTTATCATTTCAGTTTATTATTTGAACTTAAATTGAGTGATTTTATTTTAGATTTTAAATAAATGTTAGGAAGTAGTGCTTGCATGCTCTCCATTTCATGTTAGGAAGTAGTACTTGCATGGTCTCCATTCCAATTTAAATTCTCCATGAAACATGTCAGTTGTGATAAGGTTGGAAGGATACACACTTTCTGTTTAGGTATGTTTCTTCCTAGTAGGTGTGTCTCTTGATGTTTCCATCTTTACTAATTTATAAGTTTCTTGGTAAACTCTAACTTACAAACCTCACCCAAATAATCCCTACCAATTACAGATTTCCATATAAAAAAAATAAAAAAAATAAAAAAAACATGATAACAGATCTCATATTTGAAAGAACTTCATATATTTATTGTTTTCCAATAAAAAGGCAGTAGTCCCTTTCACTTATTTTACAGATCATGCTTTTTCTTGTTATGACTACAACATGGATTTCAATGATGACATCTTATTGTATTTATCATTTCAGCTTATTATTTGAATTTAAAATGAGTGCTTTTATTTTAGATTTTAAATAAATGTTATGGAAATTTATGCTTGTTTTTAAAGAGTAATAATAAGATAAATAAGTTTAGTATTATAATTTATTTAAATTAATTTAATTTATATAATATAAATATCAATAATAAAGTATTATATTAGATAATAAACGATAAAATAGTTAGTATGACTATAATTAAATTTAAATTTTGATGGATAAGTTAAATGAAATTTTAAAATAATTAGTATGAATATAATTAAATTTAAATTTTGATGAATGATTTAAATGAAATTTTAAAAATAAAGTGGATTTTTTTTTCCATTTGAAATTCACCTTATTGGTTTGTTCTTCATTTTATTTTTGTATTTTATTTATAAAAACTTAAATGATTATTATTTATTTTTTTATTTTATTTATAAAAACTTAAATGATTATTATTTATAATTAAAATTATATGATTTGAGTTTTAAAATATTTAATGAAACTCAGCTTATCGGTTTATTATTCATTTTATTTTTGTTTTTTATTTAAACTAAATTAAATGATTATTATTTATAATTAAAATACTATATGATTTGAGTTTTTAACTATCTAATTTTATTATTTATAATTATATTAAATAATTTTAATTTAAAATATCATTTTATTTTTTAAATGTCTAATTTTACTTCAAAATTGAATGATTATTATTTATAATTATATTAAATAATTTTAGTTTTAAAATATCATTTTTCTTCTCATATTTTCAAAATTGAATGATTATTATTTATAATTATATTAAGTTTTAAAATATCATTTTTCTTCTCATATTGTTTTTCTTATTGTTTTTCTTAATGTGTTTTGAATGATTATTATTTAGAATTATATTAAATAATTTTAGTTTTAAAATATCATTTTTCTTTTCATGTTGTTTTTCTTAATATGTTTTGTGAATGGTTGATAAAGATTAATTTAAATACATTTTATTCATTTTATTTTTTCTTTTTATTTTAACTAAATTAAATTATTATTATTTATAATTAAAATACTATATGATTTGAGTTGTAAAATATCTAATTTTACTTCAAAATTGAATGATTATTATTTATAATTATATTAAATAATTTTGGTTTTAAAATATCATTTTTCTTCTCGTATTGTTTTTTTAATGTGTTTTGTGAATTGTTGATAAAGATTGGTTTAAAGTCATAAAATTAAAAATTATAATAATATATTTAATTGTAAAAAAAATCATTTTATTAAAATTAAATTTGAATCAAATATCTAAAATATTTAGTGCAATTATGTTTATCATAATACATATTTTATCTTAGTGTTATGGTATTCAGTTGAGAAGGAATATGAAAAGTCACAAGTGAATAGGAATTGTTATTGAAGTCCAAGAAACCTTTTGGAAGATGAAGTATTAATATGTGTATCATAATTGTTATATAGCCTGAGTGGGCCTAATGATTAAGAACATGTGTTTCCTCTTAAGAGGTCACAGGTTCAAATCTAGAGGGGGGTAGGGTATGTATACCTTCGTAGACTTTACCAGTCAATTTGGTGTGTTGGCTTGGTCGTGACCTTAAAAATAGATTATTATTATTATTATTATTATTATTATTATTATAGTAAAATACATATAATGCTAATCTTCATCATGGTGTATTCCAATAGTTCTATTAGAGCACTTATAGTTCTTAAGGCTTGAATTAAGCTATGATAGTTGTCCATAGCTTCATGGTGTAACATCATGGGAAAAGAGGAGAGTTTGCTACTGAGACAAGTTCTAACTCCATGATTCTCTCCTTGGATGTTTCAATCTCTCATATACATAAACATCCCTCTGTCTGCAAGTCTATCTTTGCATTAATCCGCCATCTGCGCCTCAACTTTGTGCAGGAATTTGGGTTTCCATCTCCCGCCTCTCACGAAATCCATTCTCGCCACTACCAGTTGAATGCTTGATTTTCTTATTAGGTATGGCACTCAAGACCAAGGCCATTTTCGTCGCTCATGCACATTGGAGCTACACAGAGAGAATTTATCTTCAAATTCGACACTTATATGGATACAAACCCTAGTATTGATCCTCATTCTTATTCTCAAGCCCCCTTTAGGTTTGATCCTGCATGGAAACACCCTTAGGATCATTAGTTCGATGTCAAGATAGTTTTTATGACACAAACCTCGTTCTTAATATCCCATAAATTCGCAGGTGTTTTCTTTAGCTAGGTCTCTAGATCGTCTCAGGTTGCATTATTCAGTCTATTTTGGTGTTTTTTCATGCTCTGGGATTTAGGATTGGGGAAATGCCATGTATGCTTCTTATATCCCTGTAGTCATCCATAACGTTGGTGGGTTTGCAAATTTTTTAGTACTATGGGATTTTATCATCATTGCAACTTTTGTCACGCTCTATATCGCTTTGAAGGAAATGCGTATGTTTTCTTTTATAGAGAGACTTGAGTCTTAACCTCAAGAAGAACCTTAACATTTTCCTCACAATACACAATTTTTGCTCCACCTCTCCAGTTCCAAAATCAATTCCTTCAACAATGATGTTGAAAGCCTCTTGAATAATGAAAGGAGGAACAATAGAGTCAAATTCTTTGAAATCTTGATTGGTATAATAGTCGTATGCCTTGCTAGCAAGCTTATTGTAACAACCAGAGAACAACCACTACAAGGAGAACACATAATAGCGGAGGTTTTTATGAAACCCCCCCAAAACATTTATCCCTTATACGTTTAAAACAGAGTAGGGTGGGAAAAGGTTTTTCCGGAGGATTTAACATTGGTGTTCCTAAGTCGACTGAGAGCACTGGTGTTCCTAGTTGAATGACAACACTTGTGTGCCTAAGTGGACCGACAACACTAGTGCTCTTACAAAAACGCATTGCATCAATGCTTAACAAATAAAGTGCATCGATAACCACTATTAATATAAAATAATAAAATTTATCATTTTTTATTTTATGAAAAATAAATGCATCATAGTGCTCCCCAAATAACAAAGAACATTGGTGCGTGTATAACGAACACATCAAAATATGTGAGAACAATTGATTTTTAAACAAAAAAATCAATTTAAAAACCATAAGTCTTCGACTATGCGCTTAGAAACCAATATAGCCCCATTATGTTCTAGTAAAAAAAAATGCACTGGTGCATCTTACTGTCAGGAGCAACACTAAAGGGTAAAATTAAAAAAAATTACCAAACCGTATCAATGTGTCGAAATACACAACAAACAAATGAGGGAGAATTTTATATTTTCAAAATGTATGTGTTTATAAATGAAAACCCTAATGATTATTTCATTCTTTTGCCAAAATTTAGAGAGAAGATTTGTGCAAAAGAGATTTATGAGCAAAGCCTTTGGAGTGGGTAGATTTTTTTTAAGAACCAAATTTCCATACAATTTTGTAGAGGAGAATTTCCAGGTATGTGATTTTATTCTATTTGTCATCTCAATATTTCCTCAATCTTTCCTCAATCTTTCCCCAATATTTCCCCTATTTGATTCAAATAAATTTCAGTGCGTTATCATAAAAATAAAATGGTTTCACAATTGCATTCGGTATTGGAAACCCTAGTTTCTTTATTGTTTCTCTTGGTTTTCCTTTCTATATTTCACAAGTAGATTTGTTTTTTAAGAAATAGTTTTTTATAGGGTTTCTTTACTTGTATATGGGGCATTTGGTATCTGTTACAATGAGATCACTGAACTCATTGCAGTGGATCCAAAACCTTATCGTTGTCATTTTTATTTAAAAAATAAAATCGCGGTTGGCGATGCACACTATACAGAAATAGTGCATTGGTGTGCATGTCTCTATCAATAGCACCACAAAGTTTAAAACAAAAAAAAACTTTGTTCACATGTTCGATGGTGCGCAATAAATAGCACTGAGACACTGATGCTTCTACTAATTTATAGATCACCAATGCGTATACATATTATTGAATCATTGGCATGTATACATATTATTGAAGCATCGATGTGTACACATATTTTTAATGCATCGGTACGTACTAGTTTATTATATGCACTAAAATGTTATTTTGTTAAAAAAAATAGTAGTTTTTCTATCTAATGATTCGTGCCTTTTTTTTTAATAATAGAATATTGTCGATAGAATTTCAAGGAAAACAACTTGTTGCAACAAGCACGATGATATCTCAATCTAACAAGAGAACAAGGCAAGTTACTTAAGTTGTATTAAAAAATTTATATCTTAGAATTATTTGTAGGTTTAAATTAATGATGTGTGTTGGTTAAGGCATGTCGTGGAAATTTCAAGAGACAAATGAGGAAAAAACCAATACATGATGGTAGGGATGTCCAAAAATGTGTATAAGGAGATGTTAAAAGACATGAACATAATTGTATCGCAAGAGGAGCCATCCCAACAATTACAATGTGCATGAGAGCTATGCAATCATTCATTTATTATTTTATGTACATTGAATTTAATTATTGCATGAAATACTAATTTTCAATTGTTTTGTTGTGAAAAAAAATGAAACCCATTCAGCACATAAGACAGGACCATGAAGAATAAAATCATGTCGATCGCAAAGTTTGTGACAACTTACTTTTTCAATCTTACTTAAAATTCCATCTTTGTTATAATATTTACTTTTAAATAATTAATTTACACTCTTCCATGGATGTCTTTTAATAGGTGTTTACATACAAAGAAGAATCAACTGATAAATTGATAGAGATTAGGTTAAGTATGGGTTGTGAGTATATGTTAAAGTATCAAGGTTTAATTGAACAATTTGTAAGTAACTATGTTTTTTAACTTCCCTTGTTTTATAATTAATGGAACAAGAAGAAACCTTTGTATTAATTATGTCGACTACACTTTGTCACGGTGTATTAAACATGCAAGAAAAAAAGTATGGAGTGCATCAAACATAAGAGATTTCAAGAGACGACATGATCCAGGTGGATATTGGTGGCCACCCACCTATTCCAACTGACTCTTCTTGTTCGTTTTTAGTTCAACAAGTTCTTTTGTACTTATTTGAAATTGTGGGTTCTACACTTCTGGGGTTGTCTGAAGCCCTACACATAATCCAGGTGGATACTGGTGGCCTCTCACTTAATCGAACTAGCTTATTTTGTATGTTTTCATGTCAGGACATCTTGTTGTACTTCTAGGGTCGTTTTGGATCCCTAAACAATGTTTTTTTTGCTCGCCATAGTCAAACTGTAGACGAAGTCAGAGTTTGATGGTGTAATGCGTATTTCTCTGAAATACCTTTCCAACGGGCTATCACGAGCCTAAAATGGAGGTCGTATGCAAAAGTTACGACCTAGGGAAATTGAGGTACTAACTTATCCATAGGGGCCCACATGAATTTTGGTGTTTTACCTCCTAACGTTAGGTTTTTGGATCTCTATGGTTTTTGCATTCATGAGTAATATAAAAAATGCCTTTGGATCCTCATTGTAATCATTCTACTCAGACATATGCGCGTAATAGCCACATCTCTTCTCAAAGATAGCTACCACCATTCGAGCAAGTGTTTCAGTTATGCAGTTTTATAGTTTCAACCTATTTCATTATTCAATAGAAGATATTTTTCACTAAATATATGTGTTGTTCTTCATATCTCTGTGTTTATTTTATTCATTCTTTTAATCAATTCGTCCCGCTCCTAAATCCGGATCAGTGGTATCAGAGCGGTCTACTCTTCAATTATTTTTCTTTGTGCATGTCCCCGACAATATCTGGGTACAAGAAGTTGGGACTCGAACCAATCGATTCATTTCAAGATCGGTCGCACCGAGCCCAACAACAACCCATGGGGGATGAAAAGAAAGATGATGGAGCAGGAGATCCTATTAAAATGTTGCTCGAGGAAGCCCTCGTGTTACAAAGGAACAAAATGATGGACAAATTTGTGTAGATCCTTTGACGGTTGCCCACAAGAGAAGTATCTTCATCAAGCGGTCATGCAAGCCCCTTCAAGGTACAGATAAATTTTGATATTCCATTATTTGAAGGACTCGTAGATGCAGATGTTGTAGATAAATGGTTGAATCTGCTTGAAGGGTATTTTTCGGTCCACAATTTTTCTGATAGGGAAAATATTACTTTTTCCCTCCTCAAGGTCATCCCCCATGTTAAGGACTGGTGGGATACTTACTCTGAGAAAATGGCCATAAGGGAATCTGCAATATTTTTGGTTTCCCCTACATGGGATTCCTTCTGAGATGGCATTAAAGAACAGTACTAACCTGTTGGAAGCTATGAAGACCAGTACACTAGATGGACCACCCTGTGTCAAGAAAGGGACCGGAAAGTACCAAATTTCACCAATATTTTCCATACCCTACGCACCAAATTTGGTACCAAAGACTCTGAGAGACATCTATTGCTCAAATACCTCAGATGTTTGCATAGATACATTCAAACTGAAATGGATTTTTTGGACACTGCCTCATTGGGCACAACTTATAGATACGATGTCAAGATCGAGCAAAAATTTAAGTAGAAGAGGTGAGAGTTTGGATCTGCAAACTCCTCATAGTCGAAGCAGGAAAAAGGTGGCCCCAACCCACACAACAAGGGACCGAGTTGAGATGGCCACTCTCAGGAAAATTATTCCAAGACACAACACAAGAAGGGAAATGAGAAGATGAAGAAGGACACGGGAAAATGGTGTGAGTACCATAAAATCCCTTGGCATAACAATGAAGAATGTCTCTCCAATAAGTTACTCGTGGCCGAGCTGAAGGCTTCCGATTCAGAGGTCGATTCTGATTTCAATAAAATCCAGAAGGAGGGAAGTAGATCATCGATATTGAACCCAGTGCCACTATCGCTACCACCAATTTCCATCCAAGCAAACCAGAAGAACCAGAGGAAGGGGAATGCCTCTTTCACTCACATATGTGGGTAAAGGGGTCTCCACTTCATTTCATTGTCGATAGCGACAGTCAAAAGAAATTGATCTCAGCAGAGGTCATCAAGTGGCTGGACCTACTGACAACACCGCACCTGCATCCCTACACCATCGGTTGTCTTTTCCAAGGAAGAGATCTTTGAGTCAGCCAATAGTTTCATCTTCCCTATGGCATCAAGCCTTTCAAAGATGAGGTATTGTGTGATATTTCTCCTCTTGAAGTTTTTGATGTTCTTTTAGGACAACCATATTTTTGGAAGCATCATGATGTGTATGAGTCTATACCCCACAACGTTATTATTACTTTGGGTAGACAATTGTACATGATACCAGAGGTAGTGCCTCCTACCGTTATTTCTTTAATCTCTGCTAAGAAATGCAGTAAGGTCATTTCACATACCAGGAAGTTTGTCTTCTTTGTGATTCATGCTTATAGTAAGTAGGAGGCCACCACCACATTCTGGGCCTCTACACAGAGCCTCTCTTTGCAGAAGAATAAAGTGGACGGGATCGGAAGAATACAGAGACATCTTCTCCTCACCCACCAGGGTACCGACGCACTACCAAGTCAAGAATCCAATTGATCTGACCCCCGGTGCACCTCTACCTAATGGACCAGTCTATTGTCACTCACTGATGGAAAATGACGAAATTAGGCGTTAGATCCAAAAGCTTCTTCAAAATGGTCACATTAGACCCAACTCCTCCCCTTGCAGAAGCCCGATTGTACTGGTGCAAAAGAAGGACGGGACTTGGAGACTCTGCATTGATTACAGATCCTTAAACAAAATTATAGTCAGGAATCGGTACCCAATTCGTAGGATTGATGACCTTCTTGACCAACTCAAGGGGGGGAATTTCTTCAGCAAGATTGACCTAAAGTCTGGATACCACCAGGTTCCCATCGAACCAATTGATGTATGGAAGACAACCTTAAAATATAAACACAATCTCTTCGAATGGTTGGTCATGCCCTTTGGCTTAACAAATGCACCAGCCACTTTCATGAGGTTGATGGATGATGTCTTGAGACCCTTCACCAACTCTTTTGTGGTGGTATATTTGGATGACATCCTCATCTTCAACAGAACTTGGGAGGAGCACATGTGGCATATTCAACAGGTTTTGAGCACTCTGTGGCAGCACAAGCTATATGCCAACTTGGAAAAATGTTATTTTGGCATGAACATGGTCCAATACTTGGGATACATTGTTGATGAGCATGGGGTACATGTTGATCCAGCTAAGTTCCAAGTCATCTGTGACTAGCCAGCCCCGACCACACTAATCGAGCTTCGGAGCTTCTTGGTACTAGCCAACTTCTACCGACGGTTCATGTTGGGATTATCCCATATTGTATGGGCCCTCAGCCAGATGATGAAGGGTGGTGGTAGGAAAAATTCTATGTGGGGGAAGGAACAACAATGAGCATTCCATGATCTAAAACATCACTTGTGATCATCTCCAATACTCTCCTTGCTTGATCTGCAACAACCGTTCAAGATTGAGATTGATGCATCTGATTATGTTGCAAGCACAGTTCTCACTCAACACATTCATCCGGTGGCATACCATAGTGAGACACTCTCAGATACTTTCTGGAAATACCCCTCATATGACAAGGAAATGTATTCCATTGCACAAGCATGTCATCAATGGAAACATTACATTATGGGAAAGGAGACGATCATCCACACTGATCACAAGCCTTTGCAGTTCATATAGACACAAGGGAAACTGCAGAATGACCTTCGTTAGAAATGGTCCACCTACCTGCAACAGTTCCATATCAACATCAAGTATAAGACATGGATATCAAATAGTGTCGTTGACTGCCTCAGTCAACCTCTCGTGGATACACTCACCATTGTGCTCCATTCCTGTATACATGAGGCATCTGAGTGGCCCCAACTTTATCATCAAGATCCAGACTTCACCACCACCTATCAGCTCTTGGGTACAGGTGCGAATGTCGTCAATTTTCACATTCAGGATGGACTATTATGCCATATGGGCCATCTCTATGTTCCTACAAGCAAGCATGCAAAGATGATTTGGGAAGCCCACTACAGTTGAATGTTAGGACATTTTGGCATGGAGAAAAATGTGGTTGTTCTTCAGAAACATTTTTATTGGCCAAAAATTCGACAGGACATCATCAAGTATATCATATCTTGCACTACCTGTTCCATTTCCAAGCCAACCATAAAGAATCAAGGCTTATGCACACCTCTTCCTACTCTCGAGAAGCTTTGGGAATCCATATCAATGTATTACATGTCTAGCCTTCCATCCACCAAGCAAGGAAATGACTACGTATTTATGGTTGTTGATCGGTTTTCGAGGATGTCCATCCTCGCAGCCTGCAAGAATAATATCACAGTGGAAGATACTACCAAGCTCTTCTTCGAACGAGTGTGGGTCCATTTTGGGATACCACATACCATCATCTCCGACTGGGACAACAGGTTCCTCAACACATTTTGGTCGAGTCTCTGGTCACTGTTGGACACCAAGCTCACTAAATCCACTTATTTCCACCCACAAATAGATATCCAAACAAAGTTCTTCAATCAAATGATTGTGCACATCCTACACATATACAATTCTAAGCATCCATGTATATTGGATGAGAGTCTCCCCTATGTTCAACACAGTTACAACATGGCTCTCCATAGCTCCATCGACCATAGCCCATTTTAGGTGGGGCTAGGATTCCAACCCTTGGGTCCCATTGATGTTGCACTACCTCTTGCCATCACATAGACAAACTATTTCCATGTTCAGTCTGAGACCCACAAAGACACCAGATTCATTGAGCGGATTCAACACATCCTCCAGCAGGTCCAGGAGATTTTGCAGAAATCCAATGCTAAGTACAAGCAGCACCATGATCAACATAGGGTACCACACCCGTTTCAGGTTGGATAGAAAATATGGTTACATTTGTAGAATGAGCGTCTCACTAGGCCCCATCGGAAGCTCTGCCCACTTAGCTATGGGCCTTACACCATCACCAAGGTTGTGGGTAGCAATTATTTTGAGCTCAACACTCCACTCTTCCTTGGACTACACCTAGTGTTCAATGTGGACCTCCTTCGGCCATATTTTCCACCATTATTGGACACCTCAGAGATCACATAACAACTGCAACCAAAATATCTCAACCCTGACTACATGGAACAAGCATCCACTAATCGGATAGTGGACACACAGGTCAAGGTCACTTGCCAGCAGAGGATCCAGCTTTATCAGGCTGTCAAGGCAGGGTAGCTCCTACACTAAGGCAAGTGGCTCACCTGGGGCCAAATATAGTAGAAGTTTCCTCACCTGATGGGGGAACTCAATGCAATGGAGACCATTGCTTCCTAAGGGGGGAGGATTGATCCAGGTGTATATTGGTGGCCACCCACCTATTCCATCTAGCTCTTCTTGTTTGTTTTTAGTTCAACACGTTCTTATGTACTTCTTTGTAATTGTGGGTTCTACACTTCTGGGGCTATCTGAATCCCTACACATCTTCCAGGTGGATACTGGTGGCCTCTCACCTAATCCAACTGTCTTATTGTGTATGTTTTCATGTCAGCATATATTTTTTTTACTTCCAGGGTCATTTTGGATCCCTAAACAGTGTTTTTTTAGCTCTCCACAGTCAAACTATAGATGGAGTTAGATTTCAATGGTGTAATGTGTAGTTCTTTGAAATACCTTTCCAACAGGCTATCACAGGCCTAAAATGGAGGTCGTATGAAAAAGTTACAACCCTGGGAAGTTGAGGTACCAACTTACCCATAGGGGCTCACATGACTTTTGGCATTTCACCTCCTAGGGTTCCGTTTTTGGATGTCTAGGGTTTTGGCATTCATGACTAATATCAAAAAGGCCTCTTGAGCCTCATTGTAATCATTCTGCTCAGGCAGATGTGCATAACAACCACATCTCTTCTCAGAGATAGCTACCACCATTCGAGCAAGTGTTTCAGTTCTGCAGTTTTATAGTTTCAGCCTATTTTATTTATTCAATAGAAGATATTGTTCACTGAATATTTTGTTGTTCTTCATATCTATGTGTTTATTGTATTCAGTCTGTTAATCAGTTTGTTCTGCTCCTAAATCCGAATCACGACATGCAACACGACTTCGAAAGAATGTGTATTGTTTATGATATAGACCCTGCTATGGTACACTTTTTTATTTACGCAATCATGTATATTCTACTATATATAAAAATGTAGATATATTTATTACACTTTATTTCTATGTTTGTAGATGGAACATGAAGAGGAGGAACAAAAAAAATGTTCCAATTAAGAAAACATTAGGTTAAGTAACCAAAGTACAGTATCATCTACAAGTGATGAAGAAATGAGACATGGACACAATTCGAGCAATGAAAAAAGTTCAAGTGATGTTTAATGACATTTAATATAATTGAATGCTACTACAAGTTGTATGTTTTGGAATATTTGTCTATGAAAATTAGGGATTTGGTTAATGTACTCGACATATTTTCCCAATTGCATGAGGACATGTTACTAATGAGTGTAAAAATTACATATTGGTTTCATTTTGATTATTATGGACCTTTACGTTGTCCCATTTTGTATGGTGATGGGTCACTTATTCATATATAATAAAATGGGTTTATTATTTTTTGCATTATCAAATATTGTAAAATGTTGTGTTGTTAATTAATTAATATATGAAAGATTTACATTGTTACAAATAATAGAGGTGTAATCTATTCGATAATGCATTAATGTTGTCATTATATCAAAATACAATAACAAAAATATAAAATCCATATTATTAAAAAAAAATGATTTTGAGATGATAATTGAAAATTTGTTAAAAATAATACACACACACACACACAAACATTTCTCGTGTGCTTCCTTCCTTCCTAACATTGGAGTTCAAGTCTGTCTCTACATTAATCTGCCATCTGCGCCCTCAACTTTGTGCAGGAATTTGAGTTTCCATCACCTGCCTCTCACAAAATCCTCTTCTCACCACTATTAGTTGTACGATTGATTTCCTTATTAGGTTTGGTGCTCAATACCAAGGCCATTCTCATCGCTCATGCACTTTGGAGCTATGCATAGAGAATTTATCTTCAATTTTGACACTTATGCATAATCAAACCCTAGTATTGATCCTCATTCTTATTCTCAATCCCCCTTTAGTTTCGATCTTGCATGGAATCACCCTTAAATATCAATGGTTAGATGTCGAGATCATTTTTATGACATGAATTCCATTCTTAATATCCCATAAAATCGTGTAGGTGTTTACTTTGTCTAGGCCCCTAGATCATCTCAGGTTGCATTATCTAGTCTATTTTGGTGTTTTTTCACGCTCTGGGATTTAGGGTTTGGGGAAATCCCCTATATGCTTCTTATATCCCCGTGGTCATCCATAATGTTGGTGGGTTTGCAATTTTTTGAGTTCTATGGGGTTTTATCATCATGATGACCTTTGTCATTCTTTGTACTGCTTTGAAGGAAATGTGTTTATTTGTTGTTGAAGAGAGATTTGATTCTCAACCTCAAGAAGCACCTTAACATTTTCTTCACATTATGCAATTTTTACTCCACCGCTCCAATTCCAAAATTAATTCCTTTAGTAATGATGTCAAAATCCCCTTGAATAATGAAAGGAGGAATAGTAGAGTCAAATGCTTTGAAATATTGATTGATATAACAATCGTCTACCTTGCTAGCAAGCTTATTATACCAACCGGAGAACAACCACTACAAGGATAACACCTTATAACAGAGGTTTTTACAGACCCCCCAAAAAAAGAATTATCCCTTATATGTTTATAGTGGAGGTGGGTGGGTAGAGGTTTTTGCAGAGGCCTTAACACCGATGTTCCTAAGTCAACTGAGAGCATTGGTACACCTAGTCGATTGACCACACTAGTGTGCCTAAGTGTATCGACTACACCAATGCTCTTACAAAAACATATTGCATCGATGTTTAACAAATTAAGCACATTGATAACCACTATTAATATAAAATATTAAAATAGATCATTTTTTCTTTTATAAAAAACAAATGCATCGCGGTGCTCTCACAATAACAGAGTGCATTGGTGCGTGTATAATGAATGCATCAAAACATGTTAGAAAAAATGATTTTTAAACAAAAAATAATAATTTGAAACCATAATCCTTCCATGGTGCACTTAGAAACCAATATAGCCACAATGCTTTCTGGTAAAAAAGATGCACTGATACATCTTACTGTTAGGAGCACCACTTAAAGGTAAAATAAAAAAATTACCAAACCGAATCAATGCGCCGAAATATACAATGAAAAATGAGCGAGAATTTTATATTTTCAAAATGTATGTGTTTATAAACAAAAACCCTAATTATTGTTTCATTCTTTTTCCAAAATTTAGAGGGAATATTTGTGCGAAAGAGATTTATGAGAAAAGACTTTGGAGTGGGTAGATTGTTTTAAAGATCCAAATTTCCATACAATTTTGTATAGGAGAAATTCCAAGTACGTGATTTTACTCTATTCATCATCTCAATCTTTCCCCTATTTGATTCAAACAAATTTTAGTGCATTATCATAAAAATAAAAGGGTTTCACAGTTACATTCAGTATTGGAATCCCTAACTTCCTTATTGTTTCTCTTAGTTTTCCTCTCTATATTTCACAAGTAGATATTTTTTTAAGAAATAGATTTTTATAGGGTCTTTTTACTTGTATATGGGGAATTTAGTATCCGTTGCAATGGGATCACTCATTGTAGTGGATCCCAAACCTTTTCGCTATTATTTTTCTTTTAAAAAAATGCTTTCGTGGTTTAGGGTGCACATTGAACGGAAATAGTGCATCGATGCACATGTTTATGTCAATAGCACCACAAAATTTAAAAAATAAATAAAAAATGTTCACATGTTCGATGGTGCACAATAAACATTAATGAGACAACGATTCTTCTATTTATTTATATAGCACCACTGTGTATACATATTATTGAAGCACCTATGTGTATACATATTATTGAAGCACCGATGCATATACATATTTTTAATGCATCGATGCGTACTAGTGTATTATACGCACTGAAATTTATTTTTGTAAAAAAAATCGTAGTTTTGATATCTGATGATTCCTACCCTTTTTTATAGAATATTGCCAAGAGAATTTCATGGAAAACAACTTAATGCAGCAAACAAGGCAAGTTCTTTAAGTTGTATTAAAAATTTAATATCTTTGAATTATTTGTAGGTTTAAATTAATGATGTGTGTTGGTTAAGGCATGTCATGGAAATTCTAAGGGACAAATGATGGAAAAACCAATACATGTTGACTGTAGGGATGTCCAAAAACAAGTACAAGGAAATGGTAAAAGAAATGAACATAATTGCATCGCAGGAGGAGCCATCCCAACAATTAAAACATGCATCAGAGGTATGCAATCATTCATTTATTCTTTTATGTACATTGAATTTAATTATCATATGAAATACTAATTTTCAATTGTTTTTTTCTAGTAAAAAATGAAACCCATTCACCACATAAGATAGGATAATGGAGAATAAAAGCGTCGATCACAAAGTTTGTGATAACTTGCTTTTTCAGTCTTACTTAAAATTTCATCTTTGTTATGATCTTTATATTTAAATAATTAATTTACAATCATCCATGGATTTATTCTAATAGGTGCTTACATACAAAGAAGAACCAACTCAATAATTTATAGACATTGGGTTAAGTATGGGTTATGAGTATATGTTGAAGTATCAAGGTTTAATTGAACAATTTCTAAGTAGCTATGTTGTTTAACTTCCCTTGTTTTATAATCAATGGAACAAGAAGAAACCTTTGTATTAATTATGTGGACTACACTTTGTCATGGTGTATTAAACATGCAAGAAACAAGTATGGAGTGCATCAAACAGAAGATATTTTGAGAGACGCCACACAACATGGATTCGAAAGAATGTGTATTTTTTATGAAACAAACGTTGCTATGGTACACTTTTTTATTTATGCAATCATGTGTATATATACACACACACACACACACACACACACTTATTACACTTTATTTGTATGTTTGTAGATGAAACATGAAGAGGTGGAACATCAAAATTGATCTCATCAAGAAAACATTAGGTTAAGTAACCAAAGCACAATATCACATACAAGTGAAGAAGAAATGAAACATGGACACAACTCAAGCGATGACAACAGTTCAAGCGATGTTGAATGCCAATCAATATAATTGAATGTTACTACAAGTTGTACGTTTTGGAATATTTGTCTATGAAAATTAGGGATTTTGTTAATGTACTCGACATATTGTCCCAATTGCATGAGGACATGTTACTGATGAGTGAAACAATTAAATATCGGTTGCATTTTGATTATTGTGGACCTTTACGTTGTCCTATTTTGTATGGCAATGGGTCACTTATTCATATATAATAAAATGGGTTTCTTATTTTTTTGCGTTGTCAAATATTATGAAATGTTGCATTGTTGATTAATTAATATATGAATGATTTACATTGTTACAAATAATAGAGGTGTAAAGTTGGATAATGCATTAATGCAGTCATTATATCAAAATACAATAACAAAAATATAAAAATCAAAATTGTTATAAAAAAATGATTTTGAGATGATAATTAAAAATTTGTTAAAAAAACAATAATTAAAAAATATACATGTACGATTATATTTTTATTGTTTCAAAATATTTTGGTGCACTTTATTACAATATGCATTTGTGCATGCATAAACATAAAAAACACTAGTTCTTTTTATTTATGTGCATGCATTGGTACTTTTTATCTATGTGTACGCACTAATTTTTTTTAATTTATGTGTACACATTGGTGTTTTTCATGTATGCATGTGCACCAATGTGTGAGTGAATATTGCACCAATGTGTTATTGCTGATACAAGCATCGACAAAAAAAAACCTTCATCCGCCAATTTTTTTTTAGTTATATCGAACTTTTGTTAAAACCTCCACTATGAATAGCGAATGTTGTAGAAAAGTTTCTTTTGAAAAAATTTCCCAATCTTGTAACACTAAAAACCTCCACAAAACCTTTGCTACAAGGTGTTTTCCTTGTAGTGAATGTAAATTTTCATCCATAAGGATGGTCTTATCTTGACTGAAGCATAAACTTACAAGCTTTAAACCAAGGATAAAAGAAATACATCTTTGTAACAACTTTTCATTTAATGTTTTTCTAGAAAGCTTCAAGGTAATTGGGCATATGCGAAGGAAACAACATAGCTTTTTTCACATGATAAATTGTTAACATTCATAACATCTATCAACAACAAATAACAATGGTGTCAACTTGTTGTAAGGAAGAGAAATGACTTCCCAGTTGTAATCTCAATCCAACAACTCTATTCAATTCATTGAAATATGTTTCATTATTTCTTGAATTTTCCTTGGCATTTGTTTGCTTACCATTGAGAATGTATCTTGAAGGAATGGAATGGTTGTGGCTGGTGGTATCCCTCCAATTGTAAAGGCTGACGTGATACATTTGTTGACTAGCTTGAGAAAGTGACATAAGTTGGGTATTCTTCATAGTTTCCTTGTGTGTACACATTTAAATGATAGCCTCTTGTATAGTTTCCTCCACTTTCGGTGATGAATATCATAGAGACCGACAGAATCAAATCATTGATGACACATTCAAACTTGAAGATTAATTCAACTCCAAAATAAAAAATAATTGTACCTTACAAATAGTCGTTTTGTAAGTTTACTTGTACTTTTTTGAAATCAAGTTGAATTACGTTGTAAATGGGTGCAGTTTTGGTAGAATCTCACACTCTCCATTTGTTGAGTTTGAATTGTTGAATTTTATTATTAAAGGGTGGAGTTACAAGAAACCCTTTGAGGTCTAAGTTAGTCTTTAAATGTCTTGATTTGATGGATTGTTAGAGTTACTGAATACTTTAATAATCTCTAATGTCGAAAATATGGTCACAATTGACAAAGGGATTCTCATAAATGATCTAACCTTTTAGAATATTTGTGAGACAAAATCGAATTTCTCCATCTTGAATCATAACTCCAATAAGATGAAATACAATAAAAGAGTCAACATTTTGAACTAGTCCTTGTTCAGAACAATTATCCTTTTGAATTTGAGAATGATTCCTATCAACAACTAACACATTATAAAATTAGTGATGCCACTTTAGAAGCATATTCAAATGAAGATGAAGTTGGTCATAAATAAGTTATGCTTGCACTTTCCAAGCCCATCATTAGACCTTAGGAAGAAATCATCAAAAACAAGCACACAATAGCTCTTGGATACAAAATGGAAGTGGCCTTTCACATTCCATATTATTCCAAACCAATATAGTTCTAGAGTTTTGGATTCCTTTAAGAAAATTCATCTTCACCTGCTCCAGTTCAAAATCATATTTGTAAATGCTAGCATTATCATTGAGTTGGACACATGGAGGATCAATGCTTTGATATTTATCCTTGTGAGCATTGTGGAAAGCATAATTATGTTTCAGACAAATGTTCCAAACATAAGAAACCTACAAGAATAAAATATGACTATGGGTGGATCATTTCTTGGAAATGGTCATCAATATCCAAGAAGATATATCGGTCATACTAAAGAATTTACTCTCGAGTATTGACACATATTGTAGTGGAAATATTTTCATCTTCTCACCTCGTCATTGACAAGGGGAGATAATATTAGTGATTAACAGTCACACTTCAAGTCCTATCAATCGAGCAGGAATAAGAGAGCCAAAGTTAGAGTCATATTCCATCAATGTGATTTGGTTTGTGGTATTCCTTAAATCACCATTTAGTAGAAGACTTACAACTTATGTTCGAAGATAGTTTGTGGTCATCTTTAAAACACTATTTCAAATCAATTTCAATCAAAAGAAGGTGTCAACTTCTAGCTAAATTATAAAACATTATGGGAACAACTGAGCCTTAGAGCCAATTTCCATAGCTTATGGTCATATTTAAACCACCATTTAAGAGAACTTCCAATTAGCAGAAAACATCATCTTCTAGCTAAATTAGGAAATGTTCCGGGAACCACTAAGCCTTAGAGACAAGTTCTAGAGTTTGTGGTTTTCCTTAAACCACCATTTATTAGAGTACATCAGTTTCTACTAGCCATTTGGTTTGTAGTCATCCCAAAATGATAGATTCAGAGAGCACATTCAACCATTGGAAGCTATCCACTTCCATATTTTAGCTCTCTACTTGAACTCACATACACCCCTTCAGATTAAGGGAGAATGTTGGACATCTAATATGTTAGGGTTATAATATTCACTTAAGTAGGAATATGAAATGTTACAAGTGAATAGGAACTGTCATTGAGAATCCAAGATACCTCTTGGAAAATGAATCCAAAAGTCATAGATTGTATATTTATATATGTATCATATTTATAAAATACATATCATGTTGATCTCCATTCTAACATATTTTTTTTTTTTTTTTTTATACTAGGGGAATCGGTAACAACGGCAGTATCGTACTCGCGTGACACGGGGTCGAATCCTGCCGGCTGCCTTATAA
>ML789816.1:46674-63798 GCA_009831015.1 Picea engelmannii
GCCTTATAAACCCTAGGGAGAAACGCACAGCCCGCAAGCACGCCCTCCGAGTAAATCGGGGTGAGAATCGACCTTGATACCTCATTTTACATAGTTCCTTCCATTTACACGGCACTTGCCAATCGGTCTACACCCCTGCGGGCGATCTCCATTCTAACATATTATAACAATTTTCATTGTGTATAAAATTTTTTTTAATGATTTGATTGATTTTAATAATATATGAATCCAAAAATAAAATAATTAGACTACTCCAAATATATTTAAAAAAACTTACAATCCCATAAACAATACAATGATTTAGTGTCTTACCAAACGGAATAATATTAGCAAGTTATAACAACATTTTTCAATAAAAAAAAATATTTTTTAATCACACCCATACTTCAACCATGAATAATATCTATATTTTGTAGTGGAATGTGCATTTAACAAATTGTCATAATGGTGTACTACATTATGCCAACCATAAATTTATTTTTCAACCATTATTATGCCAACCATAAATTTATTTTTCAACCATTTTAATAGTAATATCAAATTTGAAACATTTTATTAATAATATCAAACCATTTTAATAGTAATATCAAATTTGAAACATTTTAATAATAATATCAAATTTGAAGAAATAATCTTAATTTCAATTTAAAAGTATATATTCATGTGACCATTCCATATTAAAAAGTTGTAAAAATAAAAATAATTCAATTCACACTAGAAAAATAAATACACACTTAATATAAAAATATACTATATTGTGTTTCTAATAAAATTATTTTTTAATCACACAATTCTTCAACCAAAAATAATATCTATATTCCATAGTGGAGTGTGCATTTAACAAATTGTTATAATGGCGGGCTATATTATGCCAACCATGAATTCCTTTTTCAACCATTTTAATGCAATAATAAAATTTGAAGAAATAACCTTAATTTCGTTTGAAGCTATATATTCATGTAACGATTCCATATTAAAAAACTTGTTGAAATAAATGTACTTCAATTCACACTATAAAACTAAATACACGCTTAATATACAAATATGCTATATTATATTTCCAATCAGATTCGAAAAGTTCATATTATATTTTGAAAATGTTACACATTGATGTTTCCCATATAATGTGACAAATATGGAGAGTTCACAAACAAAGAGACAAAGTTCGAAAGACTATATTTTGGGTGTCATCTCTGCTCACATACTTTGTTGATGTTGTAAATTTACACTTACAATTGGTGTCTTTTCCTTGCATCATAGCTCTAATTTGTCTCACCATGTTGACCTAAGGAAGGTCAAATTTTATGTAGATGATATTGAAATTTGGAAGTAACTAAGAAGAATTGTTTATACTTATTCATGAAGAATATTTTGGGTATATTTAGAAATATGGTATGCCTCTCAAAATGAAAAATACATATCACATTACAAATACCATCCAGTTTTTCAAGTTTTTTCTCAATGGCTTTCTTACTTTAAACTCCACATGCTCAATTAATTTATTTAATTATGTCATTTTAATTGGAATATGAGGATAGCTAACTCTTCAAGAAAGGAGAAGAATGAAGTTTATTGAGAGAAACTATTTTTTTCTACAACTATTATAAGGATCGTGAACACTAACCAGTGATTTACTTGAGTGTAAGAAATGTTAGGCTTCCTCCTTGATTAAATGGTGATCAAGTACATAAACACCACTTGTGGGAATCGCTATTATTCCTCCTTAATTATATAATGATTAAGTACATAACCACCACTTGAATTATAATATGGTTCTCAAACTACCAAATTCCAGGATAATAGAGTTTTAAATTTTCAAGATCAATCTCTATTTACTCATACCCATATTTAAAAGGTTGTGTGACAGCGCAGTCCCTGTCGAGTTGAAGTGGGATAGGAAAAACGTTACATGCAGTAAATGACATGTGGTATGTAGAGCACCATTTATGTTTTGAAAGTATATAACTAAATACAATTTGTGCATAGTGGAAGAAAAAAATTGGAAATTCTATGGCAAGCAGCATGAAGCACAGGTGGTATCTATGCAGTTAATGGCACGTGGCATGTAGAGCATCATTTATTTTTTGAAAGTATATAATATAAAAAAAATTGGAAATTTAAATGCATTTGAAACAGTTTTATTTGAAATATGTCAAAAAATAAAAGTCTGTTACATATTACTGGAAATTTCAATGTGTTTGTCATATAGACTGGGATTGGGTCTCCCACAGACCATAAGAGAAATATGTACAAGAAACGAGACTGTAGAAAGAAGATAGAGTGAAATACCTGCAAAAAAAAAAAATTGAAAAAAAAATTGAAAGGTATAAATGTTTGGCTACACATTTCTATTAAAAAAAAGTGGAATAACTGGGTTGATAAACAAAGCATGATGCTATCAGTAAACTTACAGTGATGGTACATATGAGCCATTTTTCTATTTGGTTGTGGTTGTCGTTTCATTGATGTCGTCAATGGATGTTGGAATCGTGGTAACTGCTTGTTTCCTTTTGTCGGTGGCCTGCTTCAATTCCCTTTCGAGCAATTATTCAATGTAGGTTCTCATTGGGGTGACGTTGATCTCATTCCGGATTTTTATGTTGAAAAGATTGTTTTCTAATTCCTGGAAGTCGATAGAAAGATTACACGGAGCCTGATGAATTTCCTCATTCTGTATTGAATAGTTGACTAGCCAGTCATTGACGTGATCTTGATCATATTCAATGATGTTGTAAAACATTTCCAAAGACAATGCCTTAAACATATCAACATGTTTATCAAACTCTTTCCTAGTTAAGGGTAAGGAGTTTGCGATTAAGTCGGGGTCTTGGAAGTCTTTGGTCCTTCCGGCTAAGTTTATTCTTGACAATCTTGTGAATAATTTATCTTTCTTTGATATGGCTTGTTCGCATGACTGAACAATGAGATGCAGGTTCTTCACTTTTTCTTTCCAGCATGCATTTAGTTGACTGATCCGGTTTTTGGATGGAAGATCTTGTTGTCTTGTTTTTTATTATGTCATATTGTTGACAATGGAACCAAAAGGAAGGACCGTGTTTAAATAGAAATGTTCTTCATCTTTTAACTCCACCTACAAATGTTCGAGCAAACTATGTGCCCTAGTTTCAAGGGAAGTGATGGTTTGTGATGTTTTCCACGCCTCAGTAACCAGTTCCATTCTTTTCTTGATATTATTCTCCACATATCCTTTACAGGATGTGAGGAGGTTGGAGGATCCTCTTAAGTTGGATGCAGGGGTGGCAGGCATGTCTATTGCCAAAGGATTGGCAAGCAATGGCATAGGAATCAAAACCTCTGCCAGTTCCTTAACCCGATCCTTCAGTCTAGAATTCTTGGCCTCGATGCCTCCAATGGAATCATGAAGTGCATCTCCGCTCACCTTGTGAAGTTGACAGATTTGGGACAACTGCATGTTGGCAAGGTCAACCTCTAAACGAGATTTTCCTTTCTTATTTTTTACATCTTTTTTCTCAATTATCAATTTTTTGGACTGGCTTTCAAAAAATGCGCTCTGGAACACGAAGGATTCATCTTCATCAAAATTTTCGGTATCAGATATGTCCATTAGGGGACTATGTTGGATGGTGTCTCCGGTCTGGTCGAGATAGCAGAGCATGCTATCCAGATCAGTCTCAATTTCCATGTTCTCACTTCGAATTTCTGGCGCTTCCGCCTGTCCCACATTTTTTTTTCTCTTCCTGTCTACTGGAAGCTTGTGAGAACTATGAATTTTAGAGTGAAGAGGTTTGTTATCTCCTCCTCTGTTTGAATAACTCTAAGTAGCTTTGTTGTTTTGGTAGGCCATTGGAGCAATGCTCCAGGATGTTGTACTTTTTGGAGTGTTATTTGTCGATTGAACACTCTTGTCACCGAGGCCTTTCCCCTGTTGCATGTACAATTTAGTGTTGCTCTGCAGTGTGTCTAGGTCGTCGACATCAGAAGCAGAAGCGTAGATACCAGTGTCTCTATTTTCGGGCAGGTGTTTTTTGAAAAAACAATCGTCGAGGCCAAGTGTTAGTAAATTTTGTCGAAAAATATTATCGGGGTCAAACCCTCTTAGGATTTTAGCATATATAAGGTTGAAGTTGCTAGAATGCACTACGAATTCGTCGATTTTGTTGACGTTTTTCAACACGAACTCCCCGGCTTTCCAAGACAGAGCAATGAACTATTTTTTTCTCTTCTTTTGCAATAGATGCAACTAGGAGTTGTATTGTCGTGTTACGTCTGCAACGAACATTATGTTTGTAATATGACATGGAAGGAGAGAAGGTTTTTTCGTGGAGCCAAAAATTCTTATCACAATGTAATTATCCAAATGTTCAAGTGTCCCCTTCCTGTCCAAAAAACTGGTTTCCTGTTCAGATATGCGGGGAGCATCTTCTCCTAACAACAAAACTTTGAAAACAGACATGAAGCCATTAAAAACCTCATAAAAACAGTGGGAAGCCTTGTGCTTCCACAAGTCCTGGTACCAGAATGTTACTGGGTCGAATTCCTAGTTGACATTCTTGGACAGAGATAGTTTTGGAAACTGGCAGCAATGTGTTATCACAAAAACTAAGTAGGACGACATATAAAATTTCTTTTCCTTTTGAAGCTTGACAATTGGGAACAGATTTCATGTGAAATTAACCTACCCCAATAAAAATGGCTTGTTCCTTGACTGTGAAATACAAAATATAAAGAGCCATCCGGGAAACAGTTGTTGTGGACTCCTGTCCCATTATCTTGTAAACAACCAGGAAATTTCATGGAATGGATTTCTAAATGAACTAACCTGCAAGCTTGTGATATCTTCAAGAACTAGAATCGGGTATTCCAATAAATGGGGCAAGAGGTCCAATCCGTTATTATTCTTTGCTAGGAACTGTTTGCAATCTTCTCCTCTGAACGTCAATGTTGGCTCCAATAATCTTAACATCTGGTGGAAGACCTGAGGTGACAAAGAAACAGAAGAGCAGTCTCGCAGTGGAATAATTCTTTTGTCTAAAATAACTTTATCGGTGCACCAAGAGACCAGGTCCTTACAGTCAAAAACTTCAAGGACACAGCCTGCTCGGGCAATTCCAGAGGTCTAGATTACTTGGTTCTAGACGGCGGGGGTTGAGTAATAAGAATATGCCCTGGACCACTAGAAGTTCTGGTCCTCGTGCCTGAAGATGTTCACTGTATCTCCACGGAAATGTTTTTGATCTTATGCCATAGGTTTCTGAGAACGTTGGTTTTCTCCAGACGATGGTTGAAATGAGCAATTAGAGCTGATAATGTAACTCTCCACTAAATCTTGGTTAAATTCTTATGAATGGAAAATCTCCTCGATCCTTTCATTGATTAATGACAATCTGTATGGATGGTGCATGATGAACTATTAGCAGTAAAGCTTACTTATTTCATATCTAGAAATGAGAAGGTGGCATTGAAGAGAAATTAAGGATTGGAGCCTGGAGGTTTCGTGAATGTGCCAAGGTGACGACGTGCGAACGACATTCCATGATTTTGAAATCAACACTCAGAAGGGATAATATAACCCCCCGTGGATCTTGGTTTAATGTGTATTAATAGGAGATCTCCTCGAGCCTTTCGCCCATCAATGACAATCTATGCGGTTCCTTCACGATGAGTTGTTAGAATTAAATGCCAGTAATTGTATATTTAGAAACAAGACATGTGTGTGTGTGTGTGTGTGTGTATATATTAAAACATTTTATTTTATTTTATTATAGACAAGTGAGAAGGACATGGAGACAGGGGAGAGAAAGGAATGAATGGAAAGGTCTGAAAAGCAGTCGGAAGGGATTCAAAATAACTCAGGAGAGGCGAGTGTTCCACGGTCAAATTTTATGTATCAAATTTTTTTACTGCAAAACGTGTAAAACGGAAGAGAGCATGATGGGGCAGTTCAGCGACCGGTTTGTATATTTGCGGAATTCCAAGAAAGTGTCTAAGTATGGAATAGGGAAACGACTAGGCAGACTCATTCTCGGAAGCGAGGATTGAAGTATTTGTGAACAAACCAACTCGACGACGCGCAAATGACCTTCCACAATGTTTGAAATTAACGCTTTCTAATTGCATGCCTAGAAATAAGATCTTATATATAATTGGTAATTGCCAATTGCAAAAGGGCGCGGGCACAGGAAACAACTATTAGGAACTGGATATTTATTGAACCCGCCAAACCGACGATTCGCGAAAGAAATTCAAATAAATGACGAAGTATGGAAAGAGGAAAGACGAGCTTCAAAATGGGATGACAATAGTTCGACAAAAGACGTGAGGACCTGACAGTTAAATTGTATGTCTCATAAGTTTTAAGTGAAAAATGTGTACCACGGAAGAGAGCATGATAGGTAGACCGTAATACGGAAGACGGTATTATCTGAGTTCAGTTGTAAATTTGTATATTGCGGAAGTGAATGTACTGTTCGCAGGTCATGGAAAAATAGAAGTCTAATCTAGAGCCCGCCTACTGGGAATCCGCGATCGGAGAAGTGTCTGGGTATGGAATGGGGAAGCGGTCGGTCGGTGTCGCAATATAAGATCACGAATGAAAACCTGAACCCGCAATTCCTCCCACGCACGTAGCTAGACATTTTCGAAAAAACAAATAAGTGACGAGAAAGATAAAGTTAAGGGAAAAGAGAAACGGATATTTGGCCAAGTATAGAAGATGGAAAAGAAGGGCCAATATATTCACATGTGTAACAGATATCCCATTTCCTACCAAGATATATTGGGCTCGTTTTAGCACTTTTCCATCCCTAAACAATGGCAATCTTGAGCCTGCCATTCCTGGAGCCTGTGGGTCAATTTGTATATCACGGAGCTCCGAATGTTGTTTGGAGGTCACGGAAAAATAGAAGTGCAATGTTGCGCCAGCCAACGCGCAAGTCCACTAGTCAATTTTTATATCGCGGAACTTTGGGTTCTACTTGTAGGACATGGAACAATTGAGGTCCAATTTAGACAAAGGGGAAGCACTCAGTCAAAACGTGTGAATTCGCCAACCCGCGCAGCAAGGGATTTTCGAAAAAAAATATGATTAAGTAACTAGGAAGAGAAACTATAGGGCATAAAAGAGTGGGAAAATAGAAAGGTGGAGGGTAGTTTTCGTAAGCACGAATTGGTTTCAAACAAGCCCCAATTGTTGCAAAGCCATCATTTTCTACTAATTGTCAGCAAATGCTTTGTTTAAGATTAGATTTTATTGCAACGTGTGGGTGAAGTGTGTTCTTGATACATTCTTCCATGACTGTAACATATGAACTTAAGTATTAAACTTCATTTTCTACTAATTGTCAACAAATGCTTTGTTGAAGATTAGATTTTATTGCAACGTGTGGGTGTAAGTGTGTTCTTGATACATTCTTCTATGACTGTAACATATTAACTTAAGTATTAAACTTCTTTCATTATGAGTTGCTAGCATTAAAACTTAATAATTGCATGTCTAGAAACAAGAATGAATATTTTGTTGCAACATTGTACTTTGGTATTGCTATGTTCTCTCTGCATTTCAAATAGAATTGAACGTTGGTTTGAAATTGTGTGTAATCCATTTTTTGTTTGCATAAAATCCTAGTGGATTGACACAGTACATTGTCATATTATTGTTATATGCTCCATCTTAGAAAAAATTACCTAATTAAATACAATATCGAATAACTACGATACCACTGAACCATGCTGATGAGAAGAGACGTTAAATACAGAAAAGAACCAACAACGAAGACTCCAAGGTGTTAGCATCATAATTTTCATGGCTAAAGTTAGAGGTTTGTCAACAATTTGCAAAGTCACGCCTGTTAGCACCCATGTTGTTTTTATTCCTGGAATCATCTAACATCTCCAAGGGCCAATTTCAAAATGAAGCTTACCATTTATTTATTCCCATTTCAATTTGCAACTGTGCACTGCAAAATTCACTGCACACCGCGCAGAGGATGTTGTCGCGCAAATAATGTCATCGCACAGAGGATGATGTCGCACAGAGGATGTTGTCGCACAAAAAAGGTTGTCGTGCATAGGATGTTTTCACGCAGTGGATTTCGTCACGTAGTGGGTTGTCACGCAGTGGATTTTCCTGTGCACAAGCTACAGGTCGCACTGCACAAATTATTGGTTTAGTGGTCAACTTAAAGATCAATCTCTGACCAATTGGAGATGAATTTTGAAAATACCCGAGAGGTTTTCTTCGAGGAAAAACCAAATAATAAAAACCTCTCTCATATTTGTAAAATGCGCCACGGATTGGGATATTCGAAGGAATATTTGAACCTTATTTTTCAGTTTTCGTGATTTCCTGTCTGAGACATGTTTGTGCAACATGTATTCCGGCTATATGGAAATGAATTTCAAGAAACCGAGAGATTTTTTTCTTTATAACTATATTAAATACAAAAACCTCTCTCAGTTTATAAAAATAGTTTTTTATCAGTGATATACGATGTCATATTTAACACCTATTTTACCAGTTTGTTGCGCATTATGTTGCGCTTTTGTTGTAGGTTATTGTTGCATAGCAGACTTGCTGTGCAGGGATGACAAAGTGTCTAGAAGTGAAAATTATGTATCCTCACAACCATATGGTCTAATTTGGATCATGATAAATGATTTTAAAGAATATTTCGGTTACGATTATGATTTGGCAAAGTCAGGTTTTCTATTTTTAGTGAATCCATTGAAGTTATTGTTCTCTTTCAAAGAAAACGGATCCATGATTCCAGGAGAGAGTAGCTCAACCCTAAAAACCAAGGGTAACATTAGATTTCTATATATGGGGATGATTTTTATGTAAACAGGGTTGGTTGGAAAATATGGTAGACAACAACTATTGTATGTAATCTGAGTTTTGACCGGAATTTAATGCAAAGGTCTTGTGACTTGATGAAAAGATTCTAGTTCTAATAGTTGGATGTATTGTGCTTCTTTATTTGCATATGTGATTTCCTGTTATCTCTATTTCATATCTTTTTCTGTTTATTTCGGAATGAATTATCAAACTTGCGGATTCGTTGTACAGTGCCCCTTGTTCACGCCACTTAGACAAAATGTTTTCCTCTCAAGCTAACTCTGAATTCGTCCACAATGGCGCTCATGAGTTACTTCCTGTAATTTCTCCCACCACACATTACAAATTTACACTGAAGGGTGTTGCTTACCTAGCATTATCCTCTCAAGTCCATTCACAGAGTCATTTGTCTCGTCTCTTCCTCAGATTGACCCCATAGCCCAAGTCTTACCTTCCTGCGCCAATATAACCAGAACTCATTTTATCATAGGTGTTAAATATATCCTTTTTTTTGAAATCCATATCCTGCACAAAGACCGCGCCATTTCCTAAAGAGCCCTCTCCAGATCCAAAAGGCTAGTTTCAGGTCTCAAAGTTGGTTGAAAAAGTTACCTTCGTCGTTCGTTTATCAGTCGAATGGATTTATGGAGTGTTAACATTTTGGCGTCATTGTCAGGGACGGAATTGAATGAAACTTTCCCTGGGAAGAACTACATTGTTGCAGTTCTAAGGTCTGAGAGTAGGAGACACTTAGACACATATTGGTTGTATTTCTTCTCTGGTGACTCCACACATTAGAAAATCAGTTTAAGGTGATTCCACTGACAGAAGAATCCAGAGCTGAAGTTTTAATGGCGACTCCAATCAAGCTTCAAATGTGATTCAAAGACTCCACTGGAAAATGAGACCTGTTGACAGAGATATGGAAGAGAAGTATAGAAAAATAAGGTACTCGGGCTTAAGTTTAGTTCAAGAAGTACTTTTCTGTTTTATCAATATCTTCTTGTCATTTCCTGAGTTTTCAAAAGAATATGTCTTCATTTACTACATTCAAATGAATCCCAGAGATCTACCCTTGTATATCCTTCATTGCAAACTGTAGGTATACCTCCTTCTTGTATAACTGATATTCACCAAGCTCCTTCCTCTAAGCCATATGATGTTCATGATCATTCTTGTGAGCTTAATGAAACCAAAGTTGTGCTTGTACCTTCTGTTCTTAATCCTACACCCTCCAAGATTCAAGAAAGATACAGTCCTCTTAAATTTCCTTCCATCCTTCATGAATTTCCTCTGAAACATTATAAGTACCTTCTTAGGTTCAATGGAGAGCTTGATGGACATTTAGCTGAAAAATGTATTCAGGTCTTTGAGCATTTTATAGACCTTTTTGAGATTGAACATGATTATGTGTATATGAGGGCCTTTTCTTAGTCCTTACAAGGAGATGCCAAAGCATGGTTCAGACATTTGCAGCCTCATTCGATTAGCTCGTGGGATGAACTAAGAGAAACTTTCAGTAGATTTTGGGGTGAGAGAAAGTCATGGGATCTACTCCTTTTAGAGTTTTATGCCATGAGAAGAATGAAAGATGAAACCATCTCAAATTTCAATAGGAGGTTTTCTAGTCTTTATTATAAACTTCCTAAAGAAGTCCAACCTCCTGAAGTTGCTGCCATGCTCCATTATGTAACAACCTTTCAATCAGACTTATCTTTTCTTTTGATGGAGAGGAAGTCTATGTCTTTGCAGCAGATGTTCAACAATGCTCAGTAAGTTGAAGAAAATATTCAGGCATGTAAACAGATTTAAAATGAGGATTTGGATGTTAAAGAACATGACAATGAATATGAACAAAGAACAATTGATTTGAATATTGAGAAGAGGGTTGATAATATCATATGTCCTCTTGAAGATTTAAATGTTGATGATTTTGCAAAGGATTATACTCCACTTATTGAAAAAAGAAGGTGTTAATTTTGCTTCTGATCCATCCCATGATAAGCACGGGGTTGATTGTTTTATGTATTCATTTTTAGACTTGTTGAAGAGCAGGTTGATGTCCCAAGATTTTTCTTGTTAGATGACATTGCAAATGTTGTTGATTTGTACATATATGATAAATATGATGATGATTATGATGTTGACTTCCTAGGACAACCAGTTGCATGTTCTCTATCATAAAATGTTCATTTTCAGCAGTGTAATGAGAGCAATCAGCCTACATATCACAACTACACAGAAGAATATGAAGAAAGTATTGAATCAACTGAAGGAAATTATTTACCTTTATGCATTGCTTCGTTTAAATTGTTGAAAGAAAATTTAAGGAACATCACTGAGGCAGAGGAATGTGTGTTGATGCAAAATCACACTGATTCATGGGAAACAATGGACAAGAAATTGCAGCCATTGGTCGAAGATGAATCTAAAAATGAGTATGTTCAACAATCCAAAGAAATTGAAAAATGTGCATATGAAAGTAGTGAAGAAAATGAAGAAAGTTTTGAATTAGATGAAAGAATTTTTCCATTGTGTTTTGCATCTTTCGAATTGTTGAAGAAAAATGTTTATAATGTTTCAAATGAGAAATCCTACAGGCATGATGTTGAATATGAAGAAAGCAGTGGACTTGCAAATGAAAATTGTCTTCCATTATGTTTTTCTTCCTTTGAATTGTTGAAAGTAAATCATGAGATAACAGAGGAAACAGTGAAGTCTGACTGCATTCACAGTGACATTGTTTTATGTGAGAAAATTGTTATCAGTGAAGAGGACCAACAACCTTATCATACTTTTAATGACCTTGTTGTTGATTACATGGAAGGTTATTTCAGTTCAGATTTGCAGCCTGTGATCAACTACCACGTTGGAAATAAATATGATGGTCAATCAAAATCAGTGTTAGATATGGATTGTTTGCCACTAGGGGTTTCATTTCAGCCAGCATTGTCTTATGATTCAGAAGATTGTTATTTCCAGCAGTCTCACCATATTTCTCAGTCTCTTGGTGGCAATCAACAGGTTAAATCACATGAAAATGAGAATGCAGTGGAAGGGGTGAAACATAGTTGTTGTTTTTTGCATGTTTTAGAGGACCCATTTGCAGTTTTGTTGGAGGAAGTAAACAGTCCCAATGTTTTTAATTTTTTGAGATTTGAATTTATAGATAAATTTTTGAATGGCTTATCACTAAACTGGCTTTGGAGCAAGCATGTGCAAAGAAAGAAAAAAGTGGATAAAGTGCTTGCATGGTTGCATTAGCATTATGATTTCACTTTATTGGAATTTCATTTCAGCAGTTAGGGTAGGTAGGTGCGAATAAACTCGATACTACGAGCATTTATTTTAGCAATCTACAATTTTCATTTTCAGCTTAGTTTTAGATTTTAGTTTGGAGCATATACAGTTTTGGGTTTTCAGCGGATGAATATTAAGTTACAGTTGGAAATTTGAGTTTGGGAGAAGCCCAATGGATCAACACCGGGTCTACTATTCTTTGCTACCTCACAGGGAGGATAGCATCCCCATTGGAGCCAATTGTTAGCACCATGATTTTCATGGCTAAGGTTAGAGGTTTGTCAACAATTTGCAAAGTCATGCCAGTTAGCACCCATGTTCTTTTCATGTCTGGAATCATCTAGCATATCCAAGGGCCAGTTTCAAAAGGAAGCTTATCATTTATTTATTCCCATTTCAATTTGCAACTGTGCACTGCAAACTTGAATGTGCACCACGCAGAGGATGTTGTCGTGCAGAGAATGTCGTCGCGCAGAGGATGTTGTTGCACAGAGGATGTTTTCACTCATAGGATGTTTTTGCACGGTGGATTTCTTTGCGCAGTGGGATGTTGCGCATAGGATGTTGTCGCATAGTGGATTTTCTTGCACACAGGCTACAGGTCGCACTACATAAATTACTAGTTTAGTGGTGAACTTCAAGATCACTTTATGACCAACTGGAGAGGAATTTTGAAAATTCCCAAGAGGTTTTTATTGAGGAAAAACCAAATAATAAAAACCTCTCTCATATTTGTAAAATGTGTCACAGATTGGGATATTCAAAGGAATCTTTGAGCCCTAGTTTTTAGTTTTCGTGATTTCCTGTCTGAGATATGTTTTGGCGACATGTATTCCGGCTAGCTGGAGATGAATTTCACGAAACCGACAGAGTTTTTATTTATTACAATCTTAGCTACAAAAACCTCTCTCATTTTATAAAAATAGTTTTTTATCAGTGAGATACGATGTCATATTTAACGCCTATTTTACCAGTTTGTTGCGCATTCTGCTGCATTTTTGTTGTAGGTTACTATTGCGTAACAGACTTGTTGTGCAAGGATGACAGTGTGTCCAACAATGAAAATGATGGAGCATCACAACAATATGGTCGAATTTGGATCATGATCACTGAATGTAAAGAATATTTCAGTTACGATTATGATTTGGCAAAGTCGGGTTTTCTATTTTTAGTGAATCCATTGAAGTTATTGTTCTCTTTCAAAGAAAATGGATCCATGATTCCAGGAGAGAGAAGCTCGACCCTAACAACCAAGGGTGGCATTAGATTTATATATATGGGGATCCTTTTTATGTAAACAGGGTTGGTTGGCAAATGTGGTAGACAACAACTATTGTATGTAATCTGAGTTGTGACCGGAATTTAATGCAAAGGTCATGTGACTTGATGAAAAGATTCTAGTTGTAATAGTTGGATGTATTGTGCTTCCTTCTTTTCGTATGTTATTTTCTATTATATCTATTTCATATATTTGTATGTCTATTTCAGAACGAATTATCGAACCTGCAGATTCATTGTACAACGCCCCTTGTTTGCGCCACTTAGACAAAACGTTTTCCTCTCAAGCTAACTCTGAATTCATCTGCAGTGGCACTCCTGACTTACTTCCTATAATTTCTCCCACCACATATTATGGATTTACACTGAATTTTGTTGCTCACCTAGCCTTATCCTCTCAAGTCCAGTCACTAAGTCATCTGTCTCGTCTCTTCCTCAGATCAACCCCATATCCCAAGTCTTACCTTCCTGCGCTAATATAACCAGAACCCATTTTATCATAGGTGTTAAATCTAGCCTTTTTTTTTGAAGTCATATCCTGCACGGAGACCGCGCCATTTTAGAGAGATCCCTCTCTAGATCCGAAAGGCTATTTTCAGGTCTCAAAGTTGGTTGAAAAAGTTACCTTCGTCGTCTGTTTATCAGTCGAATAGATTTACGGAGTGCTAAGACAAGGCAATTTTTTTTAATACCAAATCCATTAAAAAAAAAACATCGAGTATTGTACATCTATCCTTAGAAATTGGACCCAGTTCTTTGGGCCAAAACATTGAACATATCTGCCACAAACACAGGCATGGGATCCGCAGTATGCAGGATCCTTACAATTTTCTCCTTGATGAATCATCCTGTGGTAAAATTGATAGTTTTCACAAGATTCCCGTGAGGAAGAACAAGAAAAACGTTGCAGGGCAAATGGAATAGCCTTTAAGTGAAAGTTAGGAGACAACTAGAAACCGCCTCTGCACAATCGAAAAAACTTTAGGGACACAGGTTTCATGTGCAATTTCAGAGGCCCAAATTAGTCCATTATGGGTAGAAGGATATGACTAGTAGAAACATGCCTTTCACCAGTGGGAGTTATGGTCCTCATTCCCGAAGATGTTAATTGTATATACAGAGAACAGGACAATAGTCCCGCAATTGAATTTTTTTTGGCTTGAAATATATCTCTGGGAGCATCAACATATCATTTCCTTACTGTGAAAGTCTTCTGCCTGAAATGAAATAATTTGGACCTCTCTAATTCCTACTTTCGAATTGCAAAGTGGCTATTGCGTTCAATGTCATTTTCTTTTCTGAAACTCCTTTTTGTGTTGTCAGGACCATCATCACTGAGCCGAGAAGTTTCGCCCATTATGGTTGATTTAAATTTGGGCGTAGGAGTGGGAACAGACTCTTCATTTCCATTATCCATTGTCGTATCATCGTCCATCAAATCATCTTCTTCCAACTCAGAATCCATGATATCAACCTCTATGCAATCCATCAATGCAACTGGGCAGGTTCTCTGGGCAGGTAGGGTTGCCTTGGAATTCTTTGGCTTGAAATATATCTCTCAGTGTACCAAGGGACCATCTCCTTTTTTTCTCCTGGGAGGAGGGAGATGAGTAGTAGGAATGTGCCCTGAAATACTGGAACCTCTGACCATTATGTTGATTAACGTTGGTTGTCATTGATGTCAACCCTTGAAGAAAGCTCAGTAGCACAAAGGTTTGGGTAATGGACCCAAGAGTGTTTTATGGATAATGGTATGAGTTTTGATATATTTGAAGGTAATACTATTCTATATTAATAGTACATGTCATTCCATTTCTGGTGGTATGTGGAACGTCACATAACTCCTCACTGTTTGAGATTTATGGCCTTACGAAGTTGGAGGACCCTCATATGTCATCTAGAAGCCCCAAAAGGTCAAAGTAGTCAAAGTGGTTTAAGATATTTTAGAAAGTAAATAATAAAGTGAAGTGATGAGTTTACTATAATTCAAATTGAATACAAAATAAATTATTTAAATAATAAATTTAATGGAGAAATTAGAAGTGGGTTAACCCTAAAATAAGGAAAGTGGGCAAAGTGACCTAGAATATGTTTTTAAGCAAGCTACTTGGAGAGTATAAATAAGAGGCAAGGCTCTCTCATTTAAGTACACACTTGAGAATATTGAATACCTATATGTGTCTAAGGTAACCAAAGGATATCTAAGCCGAATTTCTGAGGGAAGGTGAAGAAAAGAAGGTCGGAATTCAAGGAAGGATAAATTATTTTGATGATGCTTTCTAAGGTATGTTATTTACAGGTCATCTCACCATTTTCGCTATAACTTTTTTTATATAATGATTAAGACCGTTAAATTGCTATGGAATTGAGGAAACATATCCAATTATATGTGGTAAAAAATTCATCTTATGGGTCATTGTATGTTTGGAGTTACACTCCGTGGAAAATAGGGTTTATGGCTAGTCCTGAAACTAGTCTAAAACAAGTGTTTCGGGTAAAAACACCATAACTTATTCAAAAAAGATCCAAATTTAGTAATACTAAATGTGTTGGTTAGAGTATAGTCTGTAGTATGATGTCTAACAGTTTCATATCTATTCAACAAATATTTCGTGCGGGGCACACTCTACAAGTTCACTCTCTAGAATAAGCCAGAATTTTGAAAGGTATGTCATTTTTGTTATAACTCTTTTTCTGAGAGGTTCCAAGTAGTGAAACCTGGAAGACTTGAATAAAACACAATGAAGAACATTGTATATCAGTTTTATATATTTATTCATTACAGGTACAAATTTATGATTATTTCAAGTTAGGGTTGTTGACTAATCCAAAACTAGTCATGTGAGACTAAAGAAAAGTTTGATGAAAATGCTAGTCTCTTGTTATTAAAGTTAAGGAAGGTTTGCAAGTATGTGATCATATACACCAGGTCTATTATAGAGTTACAAATCATATTTGGATGATTAAATTGATGAGGGCTTTGGGTACATGATTGAGACAAGTAGTTGATGAGTTGGCACATACATGAGGTGTATAGTTGATGATGTTGGTACATTGATGAGTCATAGTTGATGAGTAGCTGACACATGATTGGTACATACTGGGTACATGGTTGGTTGCACTTTTTTATGGTACAGGTTGATTACAGGTTGTTTGGTACAGGTTGGTGCATGGTTGATGCACTTTTTTATGGTACAGGTTGATTACAGGTTGAGGTATAGGTTGATGCATGGTTCAGGTTTATTAGTACAGGTTTACAGTGGTAAATATCACAGTGATAGTGTGATAGTAGTTCTATCATTCTAATTCTACTTTAGGGTGGTTGGACAGGGCAAGGACAGGTGGTTGTAGACACCTTCCATTTGTAGCCGGAGAACATAGGGGGTTGTAGCCTCCTTTTGGTTGTAGCCAGAGAATTGGGGAGTTGGATATTCCCTCAGGTTGTAGCCTGAGAAACTAGGGGGTTGGAGCCTCCTTCCAGTTGCAGTTGGAAAACAAAGGAATGTGGTGCTTCCAATGAATGTAATTCTTCAAGACATATAAGAAAAAACATTATGTGGTTTTCTCTTACTTTGGGTTTCCACGTAAAACACCGGTGTACTGTGTATGTGTATGATTGTTCATTTGTTCATTGCTCATTATTGGATGATAATTCTACATTGATATAACACTAGGATTATTTGGTTTAAAAAGGATTATTATTTCTCTATTATTGATTCACCCCCCCCCCC
>ML789816.1:67963-101200 GCA_009831015.1 Picea engelmannii
ATTCGTACAAACCCTCATTTGTTTTGAATGTTGTCTTCCATTCATCTCCCTCTCTCATGCGAATCTGATGATATCCGCTCTTCAGATCAATCTTTGAAAAATAATTTGCCCCACTTAGGCAATCCATCAGATCATCCATCCTCAGTAGTGGAAATCGGTATCTGATGGTGATTTTATTTATCGCTCTGGAGTCTGTACACATCCTCCAGCCTCCATCCTTCTTCGGACTTAGTACTGTCGGAACAACACACAGACTCAAGCTCTCTCTGACTAGTCCTTTATCCAACAGATCCTGTACCTGCCTTTTGACTTCCTCATTTTCTTGTGGTGTCAACCTGTATGCTGCCTTATTCGACAGACTTGCTCCAGGTATGAGGTCAATATGGTGACTCACACTCCTCATCGGTGGCAATGAACGAGGTAGTTCATCCACGATGATATCAGCGAACTCTCCCAACAGTTCCTGAATCTCGTCTAGTAAGTCATCCACTCTTGTGCTTGTCAGGACAATTCTTGGCTTCCTGACAACAAAGAACTGTGGATCTTCGTTCTTCTCCATCTCTGTGAGAAGTTCCTTCCCGCTCATGAGAAGTATTGTGTTGTTTACTTCCGGCTTCACTTCCTTATCCTTTATCGGAAGCAATTTATGGGTTCTCCCATCCTTTTCCAAAGTGTATGTGTTCATCCTTCCGTCATGAACTACATTTCAGTCATAGTGCCATGGTCTACCCAGCAATATATGACATACATCCATGGGAATGACATCACACAGAATTTCATCATGGTAATTCCCAAATTTTAATTTAACTAAGCATTGTTTAGTGACACTTACCTTGTGTCCTTTCTGTAACCACGAGACTTTATATGGACTCGGGTGCTTAGTTGTCTCCAGCTCCAATTTCTCCACCATCTCGGATGAAACGAGATTATCGGTGCTTCCGCTGTCCAATATGACTTTGCATTTCCTGTCCTTGGTTATGCAAGTTGTTCTGAACAGTCTGCTCCTTTGCACTGAGTTTTCCACCTCTTTCTCAGGTGCCAAAAGAATCTTATGCGTCCCAAGCGATCTTCCATTGTCAGCATCTTCATTCTCAGCATCACGCCTCTGCGCCTCAGTGATGTGAGTTTCACTCCTGTCCACTTTCCTATATGGATAATCCACGGCTTTATGTTCGTCTTTTTGACATGTAAAACATGTGATGATTCCTCCTCGCCCTCTTCCTCTACCTCGAGTACGAGGAAAAGTGTTCACGTCGGCATATCCACCACCCTACTCCGTACGCTGCCTCCTCGGCTCAGCATATTGCTGCCTTTGTTCAGTTTGTGGTTGCCTTTGCTGTGAGGTTCCACCTTTCTCAGCCTTACCCTGAGGTCTCTTCCAATCCTCCTTGGGCTTCTGAATTATTTCTTGGGCAACCGCCTTGCCTCTTGGCTGACTCCTGCCTCGCCCTCGCTGTCCCTGCTTGCGGCTCAGCTTCTCTTCGACTTTTAGAGCCATCTGGTACACATCCTCAAATGTGCGGATGGTAACCATGCTCAACTCATCCTGAATGTCATACCTCAGACCATTCAGGTATCTTGCCACCTTCTCATCATCACTTTCCCGATGACCAGCTCGAATGTTGAGCCTGTAAAACTCTTCGGTGTACTCCTTCACCGTCATCAACTTCTGTCTCAGGTTTTGCATTCGCCTGAATAGAGTGATCTGATAATCTTTGGGGATGAATTTCGCTTTCATCTTCACGATCATCCTGTCCCAGCTTTTGATCTTATGTTTTCCTTTGGAACGTCTGTCCGCCTGCAGCTCATCCCACCATAAGGCTGCATGTCCTTTCAACTTAGTAACAGCATGCCTTATCTTCTTGTCTTCTTCGATATCTTCATAATCGAAGTAGGTGTCAAGAGCTTGGATCATATCCAACAACTCTTCTGCATCCAGGCTTCCCTCGTAGACGGGAATGTCCATCTTGGTCTTAGAACTCATCCGGGCGATGGCTTTTATCAATTGCTCCGTTGATGCGTCCTCTGCTGTGACCTCTTCTGCATGTCCAGCTTCCTCTTCCACCTCGAAATCACTGAACTCTCCAGCGCCGACTCCGCATCTCTGTGTTGTCTCCATCTCCTCAAGCCTTGCTCAGAGATCTCTCATTTGGCGCTCCATTTCTGGATTCCCTGTTGGCCTTCCTCTCCTTCGGGCATCCCTGTCTTCTTGATCAGGTGACTGCCTTTCTCTTCAAGGCAGCATGATGGATCTTTGTCTCTCCTATAGAAAGAAAAGATGCTCCCGCTCTGATACCACTCTGACGCAAGTCACCCTCAGCGACAACCAGCTCACACCAGGACCTTCTTCGTCTCAGGCCCGAAGAGTCAAATCACTCTTCCAACTCCTCTCGGGAGTTCTCACTACCCACAACACTCCTTTCTGACCTCTCTCCAAAATCGGAAAATCGTAATATGCGATTTCGCGAGTCCCGTGAGCACAGTTCACATGCAACCCAATACCCCGAACCCCGATGGTCAAAGAGTCAACGGCTTCGTTCTTATCGAGGATTTCCCTATCGGGAAATCGGCACCTACGATACTGCGATTCACATACACGGTGAGTTCCCAAATCCCTAAATTCGATGGCACGTGCGTTGCCTCCCTGCCACGTCACCTTCTCTCTTTGCTATATCGGGAATCCCAGGATCGCGATTTCAAAGGTCGCGATACTTGTGTTTTTGGAAAACCCTGAGTCCTAGGGATCTCACGCCACGTGTCCCTATATGATCGGTGGCTCCGATTAAGTCGGGAAATCGCTCCTCGCGATTTCAAAGGGTATGGAATTCTTGTCTACACAAACCCCGATATGCCGATATGCGATGGCTATGGGTTCTTCCTGCGCCCAAGAGTTAAATTCCTCGCTACTTCTCCACAATCTAACGGTCTGCGGGACTTCACGATTCTCCACAGCGATCCCTAGCCATCGATTCTCCTCCTTGAGGATTTCTCCTGCTCCAAAGCTCTGTTTCTGTTCAAGCCCCTCCTGGGTCCTTCTCCTACGGTATCAAGAAGGAACTATTCCTCCTGATCTTGTAGGCTTTGATTCCCTTAGAGACCTTTCACACACTCTATGTGCTCGACCTTCAACGGTTCTCTAAGAGTCGAATTCTTTCAGGTCCTATGCACTAATAGCCACAGTAGCCCCTGTTCTCCCCTGCTCTGGCTAACTGCTGAGATTTCAACTCTGGCCTACACTTCTCCTGCACGCTCTAATAAGCCCAATTCAACTTCTGGGAAGATGAGAATAAGAGTTTAACTATCTAGCCTCATCAACGCACTCTATGCGGATGAATTCCACTGCACTCTATGCAGGAATCCCTTGGCTTAGACAGAGAAACAATTGAAACTCATTCTCCTCTTTCTCACAGATTTCTAATCAACTATGAAATCACATACGCAACATATCAAAGCAAACGTATGACAGAAAGAAAACATACATGAGCATAATATCAACACAGAGAAACAACACAAACCATGAAAGTGAATCAAAGACTTCCTTCTATTAATTCAATCTGTACATGGGTGTTCTTCACCAGTTCTCTGCTCTGCTCTTCTCTTGCTCCTGTTTGATAATTGCTAATGTTACAATGTACAAAGGAGGGTGCCTATATTTTGTTTGCCCTCTCGAATTCTACAACTATCAAATCTACAATAAATTCCTATCTAACAGCATTAAAAATATTAAATGCCTCAGCTACCTAAGGACGTGAGCTTAAAGGCTCACGGTCCATTTACAATATACATAGTGCGCTCCTTATGAATGCCTTCATCTAAAGGGTGGCGCAACAACTTTCTAAAGCATTTCAAAATTTGTGTGCTGGCGCTGTCCAGCTGTTTCCTCTAAATGTGTTGGCTCACTTGATGAGTGAGCGATGCTCCTGCATCAAAATCTAAATACGTGAATCCACCAAATCCAGCACCTAGACATTTTCCAAAAAAACGAATAAGAAAGGGAAAGAAGAGGGAAAAGAGAAAGCGGATGGCAATTTTTGGAAGCGAGAATTGTTGTAAGAAAGCACCGTTGATGTTCTTAACAGTAACTATGGAGTGCATTAAACATGTTAACAGGTTCTTCAATCAAGGAATAGATACAGCCAGCGATGTTTATAGTTTCCAGGATCTATTTTTATAAGAGAAGCATTGAAAATTTACATGAAAATCATTTTTTTGGATGTTTAAGTAAAGTTCTTGTACTGTTAGCTTCACCGCAAATATAACAACGACGAATTTGAATTTTAATGTCCTCTCGTTCATATGATTGTGCCATTAGACTTTGCATAGTATATATTATTTTATTTGAAATTGTTTTCTAATTTGTAGATCGTGTAAGTCAAATTGTTGTTTGCAGGCGGCGGAACAATGGAAATGCAATATTGAACTCGCCTATTCGGAAAATCGCGAGCCAAAATTTTTGTACAATATGAAACATGGAAGCGGTCGGTCGGGCTGGTGATATAAAAGTAAGTGAAATCTGAAGATGTGAATCCGCCAACTTTCGCACCTAGAAATTTTCCGAAAAATGAGTAATAAATCTTGGTACAATGTTATAATATTCTATAAATTACTAAATTTCATGTCACGGTCGGTCGGACTTGTGATAGATAAGCATGACTATAAATGTGAACCTGCTATCCTGCCAACCCGCGAGTCCATAATTGTTGAGTGAAAAATGTATATGACAGAAGTGTTGGGTGCAAAATGTATATCACGGAACAAGCGAGATATGAAAAATGAAAAATAAAAATAAATATGAATAATTAATTGAATAAAATTTAACAAAACATTATCACATATTAATAATGAATATGATATTTAATATTAATATTATAGGATATATATCATTAATTTTACTTTATAGTTTATTTATTAATAATTGAATTATGTTTTCCTATCGAATCAAGTAGCCTTGAGATGATACCTAGCCACTTTTTGGATCGCGTGTTCTCGAGCTGGCGGGCTCAAAATTGGGCTTCTATTGTTCTGTGCCCTACAAATAGCACCCAAAATTCTGTGTTATACAAATTGACAGGCGGATCTGTGGGCTGGCTAGCTCAACATTGCACTCATATTGTTCTGTGTCCTCCAAACAACACTCAGAGTTCCGCGATATGCATATTGACAGATGGAATCTAGGGTTGACGGCTTCAACATTGCGCTTGTTTACGGATGGTAATCCCTATCAACTATCTAACATTATCTAAAAAAATTATTTTCAATACTAAATTATTAATATTAAATATCAATACTGTACAATTTAACTAGACAAAAAAGTTTGCACAATATGAAATGGGAAAGCGGTCGGTCGGGCTGGTGATATAAAAGTAACTAAAATCTGAAGAAGTGAATCCACCAACTTCCGCAGCAAGAAATTTTCCGAAAAAATGAGTAATACATACTTAATATGTACTTTTATAAAATATGGACATCAGATTTTAGACAGCATGTACGGATCCCGCATTCTATACCTAGGCACTTTTTGGATCATGGGTTCTCAGGGTGGCGGGCTCAAAATTGGGCCTGTATTGTTCTATGTCCTACAAATAGCACCTAGAATTATGTGTTATACAAATTGACAAGCGGACCTGCAGGTTGGCTGGCTAAACATTGCACTCCTATTGTTCTATGTCATCCAAACAACAGTCGGAGTTCCGTGATATACAAATTGACAGACGGACTCCAGGGTCGACGACCTCAAGATTGCGATTGTTTATGGACAAATTGACAGACGGTCTCCAGACCTGGTGGCCTCAAGATTGCGATTGTTTAAGGACAAATTGACAGACAGACTCTAGGGCTGGAGGCCTCAAGATTGCGATTGTTTACAGGCGGTAATCCCTATCAACTATCTAACATTATCTAAAAACATTATTTTCAATACTAAATTATTAATATTAAATATTGATATTGTACAATTTAATTAGACAAAAAAAATTGTTCAATATGAAATGAGCAAACGGTCGATCGGGCTAGTGATATAAAAGTAACTGAAATCTAAAAACGTGAATCCGCCAATTTGCACACCAAGAAATTTTCTGAAAAAATGAGTAATACATACTTAATATGTACTTTTATAAAGTATGGACATGAGATTTTATAGAGCATGCACGAATCCCGCATTCCATACTTAGCCACTTTTTGGATTGCAGGTTCTCGGGCTGGCAGGCTCGAAATTGGGCCTCTATTGTTTTGTTTCCTGCAAATAACATCCAAGAGTTCTGTGATATACAAATTGACAGGGGGGATTGCGGGTTGGTTGGCTCAACATTGCACTTCTATTGTTCTGTGTCCTCCAAACAACACTTGGAGTTCCGCGATGTAAAAATTGACAGACAGACTCCAGGGTTGGCGGGGTCAAGATTGTGATTGTTTACGGATGGTGATTCCTATCAACTATCTAACACTACCTAAAAACATTATTTTCAATACTAAAGTATTGATATTGTACAATTTAATTACATAAAATTATTAAAGGATGTTAAATATATTATTTAAAAGAAAACCCGGCGTATTCGAAAACTCGTGTTCCAAAAATTTTGTACAATACGAAACATGGAAAAGGTCGATCAGGTTGGTGATATAAAAGTGGGTGGAAATATGAACACATGTATCTGCCAACTTCCGCAACTAGAAATTTTTCGAAAAACGAGTTCCGCAACTAGAATTTTTTCCAAAAACGAGTAATACATACTAAGTATGTAATTTTATAAAGTATGGACATGAGATTCTATAGAGCATGTATGGATCCCTCATTTCATACTTAGCCACTTTTTGGATCGCAGGTTCTCGGGCTGGTGGGCTCAAAATTGGGCCTCTATTGTTCTATGCCCTACAAATAGCACCCAGAGTTTCGCGATATACAAATTGACAAGTGGACTTGTGCGCTATTTGAATTTTAAGGCCCTCGTATTGATATGATAACACAATTGGACTTCAGGCAGTTTATATTCATTTATTACAATATGAAATGGGGAAGCGGTCCGTCGGGCTGGTGATATAAATTTAAGTGAAATGTAAAGACGTGAATCCGCCAACTTCTGCACCTAAAAATTATCTGAAAAATGAGTAACACATACTAAATATGTATTCTTATAAAGTATGGAAATGACATTTTTATAGAGCATGTACAGATCCCACATTCCATACTTGGCCACTTTTTGGATCGCGGGTTCTCAGGATGGCGGGCTCAAAATTGGGCCTCTATTACTTTGTCTCCTACAAATAGCACCCAAAGTTCTGTGATATAAAAATTGATAAGCAGACTTGCGGATTGGCTGGCTCAACATTGCACTTCTACTGTTTCGTGTCTTCCAAACAACACTTGGAGGAAACGAGTAATACATACTAAATATGTACTTTTATAAAGTATGGACATGAGATTTTATAGATCATGTACGGATCCCTCATTCCATACTTAGCCACTATTTTTATCACGGTTTCTCAGGATGGTAGGCTAAAAAATGGGCCTCTATTGTTCTGTTTCCTATAGATAGCACCCAGAGTTCCATGATATACAAATTGACAAGTGGACTTGTGGGCTGGCTGGCTCAACATTGCACTTCTATTGTTTTGTGTCCTCCAAACACCACTCAGAGTTCTGCGATATACAAATTGACAAACAGACTCCATGATTGGTAGGCTCAAGATTGTGAATGTTTACGGATGGTCATCCTATGTAACATTATCTAAAAAAGATTATTTTCAAATACTAAATGATTAATATTAAATATTGATATTGTACAATTTAATTACACAAAATTATCAATATTGAACCTGCCTATCCGGTAACTCGCCTATTCGGAAAAACTCAAGCCAAAAATTTTGTACAATATGAAACAGTGAAGGGGTCGGTTGAACTGGTGATATAAAAGTAAGTGAAATCTGAAGACGTGAATCCGCCAACTTTCGCACCTAGAAATTTTCCAAAAAATGAGTAATACATACTAAATATGCACTTCAATAAAGTATGGACCTGAGATTTTATAGAGCATGTACAGAAACTGCATTCCATACTTAGCCACTTTTTGGATCGTGGGTTCTCAAGCTGACGGGCTCAAAATTGGGCATGTATTGTTTCATGCCCTACAAATAGCACCACGAATTCCGCGATATACAAATTGACAAGCGGACCTGCAGGCTGGCTGGCTCAACATTGCACTTCTATTTTTCTGTGTCCTCCAATCAACACTCGGAGTTCCGCGATATACAAAGTGACACAAGGACTCCAGGGATGGAGGGCTCAAGATTGTGATTGTTTATGGATGGTAATCCCTATCAACTATGTAACATTATCTAAATACATTATTTTCAATACTAAATTTTTAATATTAAACATCGATATTGTACAATTTAATTAGACAAAAAAGTTTGTACAATTTGAAACGGGGAAGCGGACGGTCGGGTTGGTGATATAAAAGTAAGTGGAAATCTAAACACATGCCTCCACCAACATCTGCACCAAGAAATTTTTCGAGAAATGAGTAATACATACTAAATATGTACTTTTATAAAGTATGGACATGAGATTTTATAGATCATGCATGGATCTCTCATTCCATAATTAACCACTTTTTGGATCGTGGATTCTCGCACTGGAGGGCTCAAAATTGGGCTTGTATTGTTCCATGTCCTACAAATAGCACCCAGATTTTCATGATATAAAAATTAATAGGCGGACTTGCGGGCTGGCTGGCTCAACATTGCACTTCTATTGTCCTGTGCCCTCCAAACAACTCTCGAAGTTCCATGATATACAAATTGATAGATGGACTCCAGGACTGGCGGGCTCAAGATTGTGATTGTTTACAGATGGTCATCCTATCTAACATTATATAAAAAAAATATTTTCAAACACTAAATTTTTAATATTAAATATTGATAGTGTACAATTTAATTATAGAGCATGTACGGATCCCAAATTCCATACTTGGCCACTTTTTGGATCGCGGGTTCTCAGGCTGACGGGCTCAAAATTGGGCATGTATTACTCTATATCCTACAAATAGCACCTAGAGTTCCGCAATATACAAATTGACAGATGGACTTGTGGATTGGTTGGCTCAACATTGCACTTCTATTGTTCTGTGTCTTCCAAACAACACTCAGAGGAAACAAGTAATACATACTAAATATGTACTTTTATAAAGTATGGACATGATATTTTATAGAGCATGTACGGATCCCTCATTCCGTACTTCACCACTTTTTGGATTGCGGGTTCTCGGGCTGGCGGGCTCAAAAATGGGCCTCTATTTTTCTGTATCCTACAAATAGCACCCAGAGTTCCATGATATACAAATTGACAGGCGGACTTGCGGGCTAGTTGGCTCAACATTGCACTTCTATTGTCCCATGTCCTCCAAACAACACTTGGAGTTCCACGATATAAAAATTGACAAACGAACTCCAGGATTGGCGAGCTCAATATTGAGAATGTTTACGGATGGTCATCCTATGTAACATTATCTAAAAAAGATTATTTTCAAATACTAAATGATTAATATTAAATATTGATATTGTACAATTTAATTACATAAAATTATCAATATTGAACCCGCCTATCCGGTAACTCGCCTATTCAGAAAACTGCGAACCAAAAAGTTTGTACAATATGAAACAGGGAAGGGGTTGGTCGGGCTGGTGATATAAAAGTAAGTGAAATCTGAAGACGTGAATCTGCCAACTTCCACACCTAGGAATTTTCTGAAAAATGAGTAATACATATTAAATATGCACTTCTATAGAGTATGGACATAAGATCTTATAGATCATGTACGGAACCCGCATTCCATACTTAGCCACTTTTTGGATCGTGGGTTCTTAGGCTGGCGGGTTCAAAATTGGGCATGTATTGTTCCGTCCCTACAAATAGCACCAAGAATTTCATGATATACAAATTGACAAGCAGAACTGCGGGCCGCGATATACAAATTGACAGGCAGACTTGCGGATTGGCTCGCTCAACATTGCACTTGTATTGTTCTTTGTCTTCCAAACAACACTTAGAGGAAATCATTAATACATACTAAATATGTACTTTTATAAAGTATGGACATGAGATTTTATAGAGCATGTACGGATCCCTCGTTCCATACTTAGCCACTTTTTGGATCACGGGTTCTCGAGCTGGCAGGCTCAAAAATGGGCCTCTATTGTTGTATGTCCTACAAATAGCACCCAGAGTTTTGTGATATACAAATTGACAGGCGGACTTGCGGGATGTTTGGCTCAACATTGCACTTCTATTGTCTTGTGTCCTCCAAACAACACTTGTAGTTTTGAGATATACAAATTGACAGACGGACTCCAGGATTGGTGGGCTCAAGATTGTGAATGTTTACGGATGGTCATCCTATGTAACATTATCTAAAAAAAATTATTTTCAAATACTAAGTGATTAATATTAAATATTGATATTGTACAATTTAATTACATAAAATTATCAATATTGAACCCGCCTATCAGGTAACTCGCCTATCTAGAAAACCGCGAGCCAAAAATTTTGTACAATATGAAACAGGGAAGGGGTCAGTTGGGCTGGTGATATAAAAGTAAGTAAAATCTGAAGACATGAATCCACCAACTTCCACACCTAGAAATTTTCCGAAAAATGAGTTATACATACTAAATATGCACTTCTATAAAGTATGGACATGAGATTTTATAGAGCATGTACGAAACCCGCATTCCATACTTAGCTACTTTTTGGATCACGGGTTCTCGGGCTGGCGGGCTCAAAATTGAGCCTGTATTGTTCTATGCCCTACAAATAGCACCGATAATTCCGCGATATACAAATTGACAAGCGGACCTACGAGCTGACTGGCTCAACATTGCACTTGTATTGTTTTGTGTCCTCCAATCAGCACTTGGAGTTCCGCGATATACAAAGTGACATATAGAATCTAGGGCTGGCGGGCTCAAGATTGTGATTGTTTACGGATGGTAATCCCTATAAACTATCTAACAATATCTAAATACATTATTTCCAATACTAAATTATTAATATTAAACATTGATATTGTACAATTTAATTAGATAAAAAAAATTGTACAATTTGAAACGGGGAAGCGGTCGATCAGGCTAGTGATATAAAAGTAAGTGGAAATCTGAACACGTGCCTCTGCCAACTTCCGCATCGAGAAATTTTCTGAGAAACAAGTAATACATACTAAATATGTACTTTTATAAAGTATGGACATGAGATTTTATAGAGCATGCATGAATCCCTCATTCCATACTTAGCCAATTTTTTGATCGTGGGTTCTCAGATTGGCGAGCTCAAAATTGGGCCTCTATTGTTTCTTTCCCTACAAATAAAACCCAGAGTTCCGCGATATACAAATTGACAGGAGGACTTGCAAGGTGGTTGGCTCAAAATTGCACTTATATTGTCCTGTGTCCTCCAAACAGCACTCGGAATTCCGCGATATACAAATTGACAAACGGACTCCAAGACTAGCGTGCTCAAGATTGCGATTGTTTATGGATGGCCATCCTATCTAACATTATATAAAAACATTATTTTCAAATTCTAAATTTTTAATATTAAATATTGATAGTGTACAATTTAATTGCATAAAATTATCAAAGGATGTTAAATCGCTTATTTAAAAAAAAATGAAGGAAACAAAACAATTTTTTTTTTAAATTCTATCACCGCAAGCATAACAACGACCAATTTGAATTTTAAGGGCCTCTTGTTGATATGATAGCATAATTGGACTTCACACAGTATATATTCGTTGATTTCAAATTATTCTAGGAAATTAATTTTACCCAGTTCATTGATCAAGGAAAAATGCTAAAACAAGCCACATATTACATTTGTGTCACAGCGCCATACAAATTCATAGGCAGATTTGAGGGCTAGTTGGCTAAAAAATTGCAATTCTATTGTCTCGTGTCCTCCAAACAACACTCGGAGTTCTGCGATATACAAATTGACAGACGAAGCATACAGCAAAGAACCAACTAAACTCCAAACAAGCCTCAATCAAGTTCCCACAAGTTTCCATAGAGCAGGACACATCAACCTTTGCATAAAAAAATTTGATATACAAAGAAAAGACGTTGCGACATTCGTTTTCTCTTACATCTGGTATAAGTTCCCAGGAGAAAATTACCGGGGCCATGGAATATATGGGGTTTTTTGCCATGCTTCCCATTTTTGGACTGAACAATCTTATGTGCATGCAATCTCAAGTACTCGAGTTCTACCAACATTCATATGGATGTTGAAGAAATATTACAGAGACACATGAGATATTTTTGTTTCCTGCCAAAGTTTGATATGTTTTTTTTTTTCCTTCTTCAGCCGATATGAAAAATTGCATTGTCCTCATTTAAGGTAAATGTGTTGTGTATCCGAAAGTCGCGCAGCATGTAGACATTGCTTGCCTTTTTTCTGTAGATATGTTTCATACGAAAATTCTGCCAACTTAGGAAGCACATTTTGTAACAGAGGTTGCCCAACTGTGCAATGCATGATTGTGTTGCCCACGGTTCAGATGGCAGCATTAAGGCAATGCCCATATATATATATGGAAATTTTTCACTGCATCGTAGACAATCAATCGTATCATCACTTATCAAAGCAGAGGAAAAAGCAGGAGAGTTGCATTTCACACATACAAGTTCAAAGGGGGTCGAGTACGCATTCGCTACAACCAAAACACCTTCAACCTAGGAACGCGAGCATAGGAATTAATACATTGAACAATATAATACACAAATGCACCCCCTCCCTTAAAATAAAAAATAAAACAAGCCGCGGAAATTTGGTGAAGGCTATTTGTATAAGCAAAGTGAGGATGATTATGTGGATGTATACGCACAACAGTTGTAGAGCTAGATAGTTTCTTTAGATCCTGTGTTATATCTGGTCGCAACTCTGTTACAAACGTTGCTTGGGTTGTGCGAAAGATCCTTTCTCTAGCATCCCTTTTCTTTGTTATATTTTTTAAGAGCATAAGTGGAAACTTCCCTTTATGCAATTGTTGTTCCATTGACGAAAACAAATTTGAATAGGTATCGAACAATTGCAGCTGCAACATGGAACAGTGCAATATTTGTGTAACTTACCTGAGATACATGCACATGCAAAAGTAAAGGACAAAACTGGATATGGAAAGTGGTACCATTACCTTGTTGCTATCTGACTCTCCATCCTTTATATGGAGAATGTGTTGCGAGCCAAGTTTTCTCACCAATGTGACAGTTGCGCCAATGGTTTCAATTGGGTAAATATCACTGCTCTGTGCAAGCTGATTGATAGGCGCATCCGGGATGAAATGATAAGTTGAAAAAACAGCGGGAATTTTTTCCACAACACTTGTTTCATTGAGGAAAATAATACGATCACAATCACCATGGTCATATACTATTTTGGGAAATATATTAAAATTTGTAATGGATATCCAATTACCCTGTAATATCTTTTTTGCATGTTTCTGGACAAGTTGTGTAGGAATAGTCAGTGTCACTGTCATCATGGCCTCCTTGTCTGTCATGTCAGCATGCATAATGGATCTAGTTTTTTTTTCCTTGTCCAAGTAGGTTCTATAGATGACCATTATGTCCCCGACGAACACTTGTCTAGTTCGGCGGTTGTTCAAGCCCTCTATTGATAGTACTTTGGGTGTTACAACTCTAGACCTGGTGACAATTTTTGAACAGGAAAACTAAAGTGAATGGTAGTGTGCATTTTCTTTTTTTGTATTATTGTTTCAGTGGCACAAATCTACATGTGCATGCATAGCTTCGATGAACTATGGAGCCAGAGTTTTTCAACCACACCTCTTAGTTTGTGGAACTTGCGCTATGTTCAATGTCTCGCTTGTACTTGTTGATACTTCTTGTGAACTACAAACCATGTATTGCAGATGAAAACAACATATTCACCATGCCATAGATGAATAAATAGCCAAGGATATTTGTTTGGTAAACATAGTAGGAGAAGAGTGTATGCATCTTTACCTTTGGCCTTGTCAGTTTGTTGATGTCTGGGATGACTAACTGCTCATGGCCATGTCACTAGTCCAACTTTTTCTAATGCAAGCATGTGCAGATGAACATCATATGGACTAAATAAGGTCACCTAATTCATTCTTGTTGAACCATGTGTAAATTATTTGAATCATTGTGTGCCTATTAAGTGAGGAGGTATGTTTTGGGGAAATAAGATCTTTATCCCCATTCTCTTCATTTTTTTTTATTAAAATGGTGACTACTAAAAAATAATTATAACAAGCATATGCATTGTATACTGTCCATCAGAATGACTAAACAAGTGTAAAATTGTATGCATCTAATTTTTTTTTACTGGAAAAATGTGTAACAGTAAACAGGGCGTGAGGGTGGGGCACCACGACCAATTTGTATATCGCGAACCCCCAGAAGCCAAGGGAGCAATGTCGAACCCGCCAACCCAACACCCGCAATCGACAAAGTGGGTAAGTATGGAATAAGGTAGAAGTGTGACCATACAGGAAGTAAATGAAAAGACCACTAAGTGTGAACAAGCATAACAAATATGCAGACAGTAAATGAAAAAATGAACACTGGAATATGAAATAAGAGTACATGTATCCACCTCTATAATTCCTCATCTACATTCCTGCCAAAGAGTCCATCGTCCTCTCCAGCCATTATGTTTGTTTAGATGTAGCAATGTAGGGAAAATACAACACACATGAAGTAGGTTAGTATGCAGGAAGACATGTAATGAAGATAAGTTATTATGTAGGAAGGTACGCAACATCTACATACAATAAACTAGGTGAACACATATACAGAAAATAAATGAAATACAAAACAATGCAATATGAAATAATAGTACAAGCATGTACCTTTCTATCTCCTCTTCAACCGATGCAGTCAATACTCTGTCGTTTTCTCCAGCTATTTTGTTTGTTTGAATATGGGAACGCACAAAATACAATGAACATGAATGGAAACTGGTATGCACCACAGAACAAGTAATATGTACATACAGTAAAAGAGACTCAACAAATAGTCTAAAATATAGGCAAGCATGCACCTTTCTATCCCCTCTTCAATCAATGCAGTCAAGACTCCGTCGTTTTCTCCAGCTATTCTGCTTGTTTGAATGTGGGAATGCACAAAATAAAATGAACATGAATGGAAGTTGGTATGCATCGGAGAACAAGTAATATGTACATACATTAAAAGAGACTCAATGAATAGTCTAAAATATAGGCAGAAGCATGAACCTTTGCACTTCTCCATTCATAGCTGTAAATATGTAATTTTTTTTCCCTGCCCAAAATATTTTACAAGCCACAAAATATTACGAAATTGCATGGCCGTAGCTAAACGATTTTTGTTTTTCATTGGAAAAGTATCCAGATATGCTTCAGCTGATAGAAATACATGTTCTTTATCCTCTACACAGACTGTTGTGCCCACGCTACAAGATTTTGGTTTTCTAGGGAAAACTACCCAGATATGGTTCCAGACATGGAAATATAATTTTGCAGAATCTTTGTTGTACATATCATATCTCAAGTACAAGACAAATTGTATCGTGAGAACACCAGTCTGTGTAGAGGATAAACAACATGTATTTTCATATGGGCACATTTAACCATATATGGTTTATAAATGCAGCCTGTATATGTTTTATTTTAACAAAAAACAACGGATATTGCAATTTCACATGTACTTCTCGAACTATTTTTCATGCAACTATTTTCTATCATGTCAACACCGAAGCACCAACAAAATCTCACAGTAGAACAAATATCAACCTCGTCAGACAGGGAAAATAACACAATTGCATGTCCACCTGTGGGTGCAAGAGTTGAACACCGTAAAGCGCCCAAAAAAAAACAATAATAATACAAAAAAAAAACTCCAACTACCCACGCAGGACCCCAACACTGCAAAGACAAATCAAACAAAATAAAACAGTAAGAACCAAACCAGTGAGAAAGCATGAACAAGCCCAACTACATCCCCAGGGACCCAAAGTGTAAACTTGAGCCAAACAAACACAACCAACAATCGACGAACCAGCAAACAAGCAATAACCACCAAACCAGTAAACAACATATGTATCTCCAACGATTACGAAACTGCAGCCGGAGAACAGAAGGAACTGGTAACATATGACGAGCATGCCAATAGAAATAAGAAAACATTCTTACTTTCAAACAAAAAACAATGAACAACAAAGAAGGAATAGAAAATGAAACTATGGCATGGAAACTTACTCTGAAACGATGAAAGGCAGAAGCGCGGGTTGAATTGTGAACCAAACAACAATAACAATCAGCAATCGACGAACCAACAAAGAATAATCACTCACTGAACCAGTAAGAAATGTATTTATCTTCAACGATGACGAAATTTCATTACAAGGCTAGAAGAAGGATAAAATATGCAATACCTATTCAACTGGCGGTGGACAACAATATTGTGCAAAATCACTACAACATTGTATGGAAAATTTTGAGGAAAAATGTACTCCGAGAAGTGTATTTAGATAAACATTTAAGGCTACTAGGTTGTCTAAGGACCTCATGGTCTGCAAACATTTAATCCATCAGGCTTGTTAGAGGACCTCACGTCATGTAAACATTTAAGCTGGCAGGCCTATTCAAGCACCTCAAAAAAAGTGTCAATGCATTTCAATACAAATACATGCGGCAGCGACGTTATAAACTTTGGAATTATAGATCACTATAAAGCTTGGATATCTAAACATTTCAATATGATTAGTGCAAATAAAAAAATCATCGTATGTGATCTAAGACAATGGCAACAAAAAAATGCTAAGACAAACATTCGAACTAATTCTAGCATTAATCCACCTTCAAGCAATGCATAAGAAAAATATATGATTCAAAAAGACAGTAGCCGATGAAAAAGTTTGGATATGATAACATATAAAACATTGGGAATAGCAAAGTCAGAAATAAGACCTCCAATCTGTTATCCAATCAGGTCACTACATATATGGTAATTTTTATTATATAAAATTCAATGTTTTTAGTTCCCTAGCTCCAACAATAGATATTATGCAAATATTTCTGGTCAAAGGACAAACTAATGTGAGGTCAATTAATTATCAATCGCTATAGTCCCTCCATGCCTACAGTAGGGACTAATAACTAGGGGTGTGACTCGTTAATTAAGAGGGGATAGTGATATTATCCCAACAAGATTTAATTCTCTCAAATATATATGTATTATCTTCACTGATATAAACTATATTGTTTTTTCCATGACTACATTTTCTCAAATTTTATTAGGATATATATATAATGCATTTTTTTACAAAATTAATACACCAACAATAATAGATATTAAATTCATCATCATGCGAAGCATAGAAAATAAACAAAATCATGCAAAGAAAAAATAGTGATCATCATTTAAACTAGGAATGTAAGTAAATTTAGCAAAGGAAACCTTACCCCCTGTAACACACCCGACCCCTTAATATGAACTTAAGTTTGGTGGGATGTCATTTTTCCTTTCTTTCTCTCTCTGGGCATGTTATCAGACTCATCAATAGTTTAAGTGAGGACTTCTCCTATCACAATTTGATCCATAACGAATCTTATTAATTCTCAAAGAAATTTATCCATGTAGTTTTCTGAAGTCTCTAGATACCTATGTGCCCTAAATCAAACAATCAGGTATGTCTTTCTCCCTCTAAGTGATGATCTGGACCTATTCAGACCTAGTCTATTGGAGTGCCCCAACCATCCAGGTTGATCTCCCCTCCAACAACACTATACTAACGAACAATTTCCTGAAATATAATAGTCCTTGGGCCTAGAGTTCCAACGGCTATGATTGCATTAGAGCCTTTACCTAACCTATGATTAGCCTTCTCCTAAGTACCCATTCCACTTACCAAAAAATGGGACCCGCGAAACCTACGATTGATATTAAATCTCACCCTCATACCAATCGATGATTCTCCTTTGTTTTTGGAACTCCTCCTCTTCGAAGCTCCTCTGCTTCGAGTTTGCAATCCACTCTGAAGTTCTCACTCTTACCATATGCCTATCTGATGGATCAAATGATTATTGTTTGTCTAATCCAACAGCCTATGCGGTCATCAAGTTTGAAACATTAGCTCATCAAGATTTTGGATTCGTCCTTCTCGGTGAGTCTCTCACCAGATCCAACGACTAAGATCTCACACGCACAGTTCGAGAGATATACGGTCTTTGGACCTATTCCATCGGAATTTTACCCTTATCTACTTCTCATCACCTTTGATGACCCTAATCTGATGTACTAACATTGGAGTCCAATGGCCCAGTTCTTCTTCCTGGTCGTTCTCTCATAGATTGACGGTCTCAATCGACTCAGGTCTTTCCTCTACAGGATTCAAACATGACCTTGTCTAATCACTCTGAAAGTGGCATCATCCAACCAATGGCGCAGATCTACCCATAAGACAAATCTATGTTTGCAATTTACTCCAACTAGACACATTTTTTCTTCAAGGAAAATAGGCCAACACATGGACTTAGTCATTTTTGAGATTCTACAAGACCTTACTAGATTTATTATGAGTTAGAGACCTATTCTCAGACTAATTAAGACCTAATAACTTGGTCTAAAGGAAGTTCTTGCATATATTGAAATATTTCCACCTAAACATCAATATCCTCTCGGGGCTCAAGGTCTGTCAATCCTCACAAGGAACTCCTTGACTATAGAGCACCATATCCACAGGGTAATTATGTTTTCTTCCATGTCCTACAAAATTTCCTTTAAAGATGTGAGTTTATTAGGGACATAGGGTGTCCATACTGGTTCACTTTATTTCCATAGCTTATATGACCAAATGAAACCCATAACAGATACATACCATTCACTCAGGGGTTCAATTCATTGTTTATAAACAACCACATTTCTTGTTTAATTCATATATTCACATATAAGAAACATTCAAACACAATTAAACAAACCAAGTTTCACACTTATCTGATCAGAGAAATGCCAACACAAAATGATGGAGAGAGGACTCCTTTCCTCCCAACCTTAGGTCATACAATAGAGTGCCTTCCTACAATAAGCCATCCCTGTTCCAAGCCATGATACCACAAGGGGAATGATTCAGTTGGTTTCCAACTTAGATTATCTAGGAAGGTTATTCCCCTTCCTCCTCTAACAATAAAAAAAGTTACGCCCTTTCCACTGTGCTTAGGATCTCTACAGGTTTATCAGGTGGTTTCTAAACTAGATTTCCTCTACATAGGGGATTCCCTTCTCTGCTAAATAGTCCCTCAACGACCTCCCCTTACCAGTGTTGGTTTTTTTCTAGTAAGCACTAAGATGTAGCCCATTATTGCTCCAGTCTGGATTTAGGTCTTCTCTACTTTAGGGTGATCAATATCAAATTGGACAAGTTTCTTATTTTCTTGAAGGAAAAATCTTACTTTCTTTCTTCCTCAAGCTATACTCGTGAACTCTTGTGTTTTCAACGCTTGTTCTCTATTGGTTTGTACACATGTGCTCCTCCTTATGTCTTCTCATTGGATTCTTCTCATATGGTGGTGTTTTCCACCTTTGGTCTCTTCATGTACCAATCCCCTTGGGACTCTCGTAAATTATGTCAGACGTCATATGTAGTCCACAATCCCTATCCTGAAGGAGCAAGCTCGTGGTGTCCTACTATCAATTCATTCAATTGGCCCCTTGATTATTCAAAATACCAATCTATCACTCAACCATTAATGACCTCAACCACTTTTCGACTTTCCATAACTGGTCACATGGCTCCCTTTAGATCGGGTACATTGAAAGGCACGCAATTATGCTTAGAAATCATAATTAATCTTGTTAAACAATATTCATGTTTTATTCATAAAAACAACTCAGCTCCACCTTACCCAACCGCTTCATTAATCCCTTCTTCATTGATTCCCACTTGTGTACATTGGCCATTACTTTTCAAGGTTGCTCCCTCTCAGTTAGCATTTTTAGTGTTTTCATTAAATCAGACATAATTACATGCTTCATAAATCTAATTACATGAAGTCTTAGCATAATACATTCTTGGGGGGAAACAGGGTGTTACATTCCCCTCCCCCTTAAAGAAACATTGTCCTTTGTGTTTAAAACACCATGTATATACAATTGTATATAAAAAAAAGGGTATGTCAATCTCATGGCATCTTCGAGCTCCCATGTAGCTTCATCTGCTCCAAAGTTCTTCCATTACACCTTGACCCGCACAATAGCTTAGTTCCAAAGCACTGCTTCTCTCCTGTCCAGGATATATTGTGGTTTGAGATGGAATTCTCCTTCTGGTTCCACCTATATCACAGTCCAATCGATTACATGATTAAATTCATGTACATATTTCTTTAACAAAGATACATGGAACACATTATGAGCTCTAGCAGTAGGTGGTAATGCAAATCAGTATGCTACTGGCCCCACTCTTTTGAGAACTTCAAATGGTATACAATAGTGGTGTGTCAATTTAGCACACAATCCCATTCTAAGGTAACTTCTCTTAGTTTTCACTGGGAGATACACATGATATTCTACTTTGAACTCCTTGTCAGTTCAGTTGTTGTATGCATAGCTCTTCTTCCTGTCTTGGGATGCTTTTAGATTTTTCCTTATATTAACCATTTTTCTCTCCATATCTTTCATAAATTCAGGTCCAAGCGTGATCATATCCATTAGACTATCCCAACTGATTGAAACTATACACTCTTTTCCATACAGAACCTCAACCATGCTCGTTTTCAGTGATTCGTGGTAAGCATTATTGTAGGTGAATTCTTGATCCGGATTTAGGAGAGGAACAAACTGATTAAAAGACTGAATACAATAAACACAGAAATATGAAGAATAAAACATATATCCAGTGAACAATATATTCTATTGAATAAATGAAATAGGTTGAAACTGTAAAATTGCATAACTGTAACACTTGCTCGAATGGTGGTAGCTATCTCTAAGAAGAGATGTGGGCTCTACGTGCATCTGTTTGATCAGAATGATTACAATGAGGCTCTAGGGGCATTTTTTATATTACTCATGAATTCCAAAACCATAGACATCCAAAAACCTAACCCTAGGAGGTGAAACACCAAAAGTCATGTGGGCCCCTATGGGTAAGTTGGTACCTAAACTTCTCGGGATCGTAACTTTTGCATACAAACTATTTTTTGGGCATGTGATAGCCCATTGGAAAGGTATTTCAAAGAAATATACATTACACTATCGAACTCTGAATCCATCTACAGTCTGACTATGGCGAGCCAAAAAAACATTGTTTAGGCCTTCCAAACAGCCTTGGAAGTACATCAAGATGTGATGACATGAAAACATACAAAATACACTAGTTGGATTAGGTGAGAGGACACAAGTATCCACCTGGAATATGTGTAGGTATTCAAGTAGCCCCGGAAGTGTAGAAACCACAATTACAAATAATTACAGAAGAACGTGTTGAACTAAAAACAGACAAGAGGAGCCAATTGGAATAGGTGGGTGGCCACAAATATCCACTTGGATCAATCATCCCCCCTTAGAAAGCAATGGTCTCCATTGCATTGAGTTCCCCCATCAGGTGAGGAAACTTTTTCTAGATTTGGCCTTGGGTGAGCCACTTGCCTTCGTGTAGGAGCTTCCCTGCCTTAACAACCCGATAAAGTTGGATCCTCTACTGGTGAGTGCCCTTGACCTATGCGTCCAATATCTAATCAGTGGATTCTTGTTTCATGCAGTCATGGTTGAGATTTATTCATTTCAGTTGTTCTGCAATCTTTGAGGTGTCCAATAATGGTGGAAAATATGGTCAAAGGATGTCCACATTGAACATTGGTTGCAGGACAAGGAAGGGTGGATTGTTGAGCTCAAAAGCATTGTTACCCACAGCCTTGGTGATAGTGTAAGGCCCATAGCAAAGTGGGAGGACCTTCTGATGGGGCCCTGTGAGATGCTCCCTCTGCAAATGTAACCATACTTTTTCGCCAACTTGAAACTGGTGTGGTACCCTGCATTGATAATGGCGTTGCTTGTACTTAGCATTGGATTTATGCAAAATCTCATGGACCTGTTGGCGGATGTGTTGAATACACTCAATGAATTTAGTGGCTTTGTTGGTCTTAAAATGAACATGGGAAGATTATGTTTGTGTGGTGGCAATAGGTAGTGCAACATCAATGGGACCCAAGGGTTGGAATCCCATCCCCACCTAAAGAAGAGATTCCAGTGTATGACATGCCTTCATTGTCCCTAAATATTGTGTCTAATTTAGGGACAAAACCATAAGAAGATATGTCAGTGTATGACATGCCTCCATTATTTGATCATACTAGCAAAGAGCAGCCTTCAAAGAAAGTAAGTAACTTAAGAAAAATTTTGGGATCATGTGTAAAATTACTGAATGATAAAAATTCCTTAAAAGTACTTCAATTTTTTTTAGAAAATGTAATTATGGGGAAGAAGGGGTAAAGACAGTGAATCGGGTCTAGAAGAAGAGAAGAACAATCAGGGAATTCAGATTGAATGCCAACATAGGATATTTTAACATAGGGGATATCATACTAGACTTAGAGTGTGAAGTCAATGTTCTGCCAAAGAAGACTTGGGAAGATATGGGAGAACCTCAACTGGGGTATTCACCTATTCAGTTGAAGTTGGAAAACCAACACATAGTGATGTTAATTGGTAGGTTGAAGGCGATTCTAGTAGATCTAGATGGTGTGTGCACCATAACAAACTTTGAATTCATTGACATAGTGGACAACACTTCGCCATATCCAACTTTGTTGGGTCTAGATTAGGCTTTTAATAACTAGGATATTATCAACTTGAAGACAAGGAAGATGATCTTTGAAACCGGGGAATATAGAGTTATTTCCCCATTAGATCCCTTAGAAGGAGGAATGTATGTGGAACCTGCGACAAACAATATTCTTATATAATATGGGAATAAGTTATACAGAACTACCATGCACGAAGAGGATTATATCAACCCAAATGTAGATGGCATGCTCATTTGGAGTAGTATTAGTTCTTATGCTTCAGACTCTGACACAGGACAGGAAAATTGGAAGCAGTGACTACATAAATTATCTACAAGGAGATGCACTAGAATGATGTGCGCACTGAGATGGATTGGTTCAGAGGTAACAGAACCTCCTACTTTTTATGGTATGAATGAATTAGAAGATTTTTTTATGAAATTTGAACTAGAAGTAGTAGAAAATAATATATTACCATCATTATATATTTCTTTGAAAGCTACACCTTCTCATTGGTGGGGTACACACAAGGAGAAGATAAAAAATTAGTTTCAATGTAAAAGGCTACTACGCATTAGATTCGGTGCAAAACAGTAGCATGAGGGAAAATATGATGGATTTGGACAAACTCAAGAACATGTAGATAGGTGCATGGTTCAATGGAGATTAGTACCCCCAAAAGAATGGCCACACCATTTTATTCACACAATAGAAGGCATTCCAAGGAACTGGTACACAGAACAAGAACAACACTAAGAAACTACAATCTGGGAAGATATACAACAACATTTTGTAGTTACATTTTCCTTTGAACATGAAAGTCTAGAAATAGATACAATGTTGAAGGTGTAAAGAGACAAGATATATGAAGAACCAGAATTTGAAATAGTCCCAGCATAGATAGACTATCAGAAAACTATTACCCTGTTATCATGACGTAGAAGAAGAAGATCCAACAGAAGATAAACCGCACAATATACATATCCCAGAAGTGGAAGGTGAAAGGGAAGTATAAGGTCTCAAGCTAGATTCAGAAGATTATGTTGCACCATTAAAGATTAAGAAGGTAAACATTGGAACTGCATAAAACTCAAAGATGGCAAGTATTGGGGATTATTGGGACAATCGGACAGTAGAAAGGATCATATAATTACTACGCGAGTACAATGACTTGTTTCCAACGAAATTCTCATAGATGAAAGGATTAGCAAGAGAGTTAGGAGAGATGAAGATCCCCTTGAAGCCAAAATTCATACCTATCAAACAAAGACCTTACAGATTGAATCCAATATACAAAGAGAAAGTGAAGACATAAATTGACAAATTGCTAGAAGTTGGTGTTATAGAACCTGTGGAAGAATCAGAATGGATAAATCCTATGGTGGTGCAAGAAAAGAAGCAAGGAGGGATTAGGATTTGTGTAGATTTGAGAAAAATGAATGATGCTTTCCTACATGATCCTTTTCCTACCCTATTTACATACAAGGTTTTGGAGAATGTAAGGGGTCAAGAAGTTTATTCATTCACAGATGGGTTTTCAGGATATCATCAGATTAGGATAGCACCAAAAGATAGGAACAAGACTACATTTGCTACAGAATGGGGATCATTTTAGTATACAGTTATGCCATTTGGATTGAAGAATGCACCAGCAATTTTTTCTAGAGTAGTAGTAGCATCCTTTAAGGACTGTATTCACAAGTTTTTAGAAGTTAAATAGGATGATTAGATAGTGTTCAATTTGTTTAAGGCTCATGTTGGACAGATTCAGAAAGTGTCAGATATCATTGAATATTAAGAAATGCATTTTCAATGCACCTTTTGGTATTTTGTTATGACATGTGGTGTGTAAAAAGGTCTATTGGTTGATCCTAGTAAAATTGTTGTCATAGTTAACTTACCACCACCGAAGTCATGCGGTAGTTGAAGAGTACACTTGGTCATACAGGATATTACAGTAAGTTCATAAGGGGATATGCACAAATTATTTCGCCAATAGAGAATTTGTTGAAGAAATACATTAAGTATCAATGGAATGATGAATTCCAACAAAGTTTGGATATTTTGAAGGAGAAGATGGTTACTGCGCCGATTTTAGTGTTTCTAGACTGGGCAAAAGAATTTCATGTGCATGTGGATGCATCTGCAATAGCATTAGGAGCATTATTGACACAACCAGAAGAATATGATATAGATCACCCTATTGCATTTGCAAGAAGAAAGTTATCAAATTCATAACAAAAATATAACACTACAGAAAGAGAAGGGTTAGTTATGGTGTATGCTTTGCAAAATACAAACATTACTTGTTAGGGAAACATTTAAAGATGTTTACAGATCATTCTGGTATGATATATTTAGTCAATAAGCCAGTGTTGGGGGGAAGGATATGTAGATAGCTATTTTTATTCCAAGAGTTTGATTTCCAAGTTGTGGTGAAGCCTGCAATATTGAGTGCAGGACTAGATCACTTATCCAGGATAACTAATGGAGAAGAACCTAGTAACTTGGAAGACATCTTAAGACAATGCTGAGACGAAGCGAGACGGAAGCAATGCGGCTAGGGCCCAAACCCTAGCCGCCTTCGCTCTAATTTTTCGATTGCAGGGAAAATCTTTGAAGCAGTCGATCAAGGTTCCTACAGGGCCGTGGATCGGCGTCACCCTCTTGCGTTTCCCTGTTTCGCCTGCGTTTTTGCATGTGTTATGGACAAGTGGTCTTGGCTTGTCGTTGTGACTTGCTCCGTCTTCTGGGTTTGTTGGTGGTCGACGCCCTACTACGATGGCCCCAGATATGTTTGCCGAGAGGGGAAAAGATCCTTTGGAAGCATTCAAAGCATTAGTCCACTCGGCAGGACCCAAATCCAAGCCTTCTCTCTCATCTAAGTTTGTTAAGAAGATGGAGGAGATCCCTTCTCTGGAGCTATCTCCAGAGGCGCCTTGCAATCTTTCCCTCCTTCTAGCAGAAAAGGCCCTCATCGGAAAGTTTACGGGGTTATGGCCTAGCCCCAAAACGGTGGAGGCATGGATGGATGATCATTGGAAGTCGCTGATACAGGGAAACATTTCTCTGTTCATAGTAGGCAGGGGTTTTTTTGTCTTCAGTTTCACGAGGAAAGAGGACTGTGATCTAGTTTTCAGATCTGGACCCTATTTCATGGGGTCGAGAGGACTGTTCTTAGCCCCCTGGACTCTCGACTTCAATCCTGAAGCTGATATCACCGCAGCCCCTATTTGGGTTAGGCTGCCTCACCCTCCCTTGCATCTCTGGGGGACAAGATCTCTGGAGGACATTGGCAATAAGCTTGGGCGTTTCTTGGACAGGGCGGAGCCGAAAGGGGACCAGTTTACCTGTGCTCTCATTTGTGTTGAGGTTAACCTCGAGAAAGGTCTTCCGAAAGCCATTAAGCTCTCCCTGGGGGAATGGTGCCATATCCAAGAGCTGGACTACGAGCAGATTCCCTTTAAGTGCCTCCGGTGCCATGTTTACGGTCACTTCGCAAAAAGCTACCCCAAAGCCTCTAAGGAGCCGGGACCAGTCAAAGAAGATGACTTTCAGCCCGTATCTAACCAATGAAGGCAGTCAAGGAAAAAGGATCCTCTAGCCCAGGCCCCGAAGGCCACTTATTCAGCAGAGGCAACTCTAGAAAATAAAAACAGCTTTGATGCGCTGAAGGAAGATGAAGCCCTATACCCAGAAGCAACAACAGTTAAGGAAGATCCTCCGGCAGACGAAAGCCTTATGGAACCCACCCCCCCAAATTCAGAAGCAGCGAGAGAAATTCAGGCTTCAGATCCGGAACCCTCCACCCACGCAGGTCTGGTTGCTACAGTCCCCTCTAGCAGCTCTGGGGGAACTTCTGAACCTGAAGACAATTCAGTCCCATCTCCACCCCTTACTTGAGGGCGAAGGACCAACAAAGCGCGCAGAGAAAAGGAGGCAGCCTCCAACATTTCTTTAGGTTCTCAGAAAAATATGGATCCCTACATCAAGGGGAAAATTTCAGCCCCCTCGGTTTAATGCTTTGCTTCTGTCTACTGCTATGCTCACAGTTTGTGAGAATTTACTCATGTATGCAGTCTTTGTCATTTTCTCAAATTAGCTCAAGGAGCAGAGGGGATTGGTCGCCCAAGACATACACAAGAAGGTTGGAAACACTTTTAGAGGTCACCAACCTTCCTCAGATTTGTAACTTTCTGATTCTGGCTTGCCAGAATGCCGCTTAATGCAACATAACCATTTTCGTCAAAAAAAAAAAAACTTGGAAGACATCTTTCCATATGCACAATTTTTTCAGTATAGATAGTTGATGAGTATTTTGCTGACATTATTGAGGTTTTTAGTACAGGATTTTCACCAAGAGTATTTACTACTGCATAGAAGAAAGTTTTCATGGTCAGAGTTGTAGACTATCAATTGATTGCAGGTCATTTATACAAACTTGGAGTAGATAAAATCCTAAGGATATGTGTGGTGGATCATTAAAGGCCTATCATTGAAGCAGAGGTGCATGAAGGGATTGTTGGAGGACACTACGCAGGGAAAGCTACCGCACAGAAGGTACTGTGTGCAGGATTATGGTGGCCAAAAGTTCATAATGATTCAAAGGAATATTGTCAAAAGTGTGATGTTTGTCAAAGAGTTGGGAAGCCATATAGGAAGGATGAAATTCCATTGAGACCTCAGGTTACTTTGCAAGTATTTGATAAGTGGGAAGTAGACTTTGTAGGTCCAATTAATCCACCAGTAAGAAGATCAGGAACTAGATATATTATTACAGAGACAAAATACTTTACTAGATGGGTTGAGGCAACACCAATAAAATATTGGAGCGCAAAGACTGCAACACACTTTTAATTTGAATAGGTAGTGACAAGTTTTGGATGCCCAAGAATATTGATGAGCGATCACAGGACTCACTTTATTAACAGTATAGTTGAGGCAATTCTTGAAGAGTTTAAGATACATCATCAGAAGAGCACTCCTTATCACACTCAAGAAAATGGAACAACAGAATCCTTTAACAATATTTTTAAGGAAAATGTGGGAGGAAGTAGAATGGATAGTGAAGGACTGGCCTGCGCAGTGGAAATTTCCAGTAACACAGAATAAAGGGACAAAAACTAAGGAACAAGGAGAAGCAGGTCCATTAAGGAAGATAGGCAGTCCAAAAAACAATACAAGGAAGGTTGAAGAGCACAATCAAACCTCAAGGAGTAGCGCAATAGTCAAGAAGACAAGGAAAAAAGACATTGTTTCAAGGGCAGAAGTGAAAGGATATGGAGAGAAGTTAAAAGGAGATAAATCTCATAAAAAGAAGGTACAAGATGACGAAATATAAAAGAAGAAAATTGAGGTGCAGACCTCAACCCCAACCAAGAAGAGGATGGGAACACAGGAGGGATAAATAAGAAAGAAAATGAAGTACCACAAGAATCCCCCAGCACTCACTATAACATAAGACGATGCATAATTCGTCACAAATAAATTCCAAGATAGAGGGGAGAATACATTACTTGCAACCGAAATACAAAGAGAGGAAATTATGGAGTAGCTAGTAGAAGTGTGTGACATTCTACAAAGGCTACAGGTAAGTATAATTCATCATCCTATAGCGTAGCAGAAAGAAAAAGCATACGAAAAACCAATACAGAAATAATAGGAAGAGACAATACAGATAGTAGTAAAGGGCAGTGATAGGTTTCAGGTCACATAGGAAATGTTGGAAGTATATGAGAACACAACGCAAAAACAGGTGAAGGAAATAGAACATCTAGAGTTGGTTCTAGCACACGTACCCACAAACAAATTATATGGGTTATAGGTGAGTGTGATGTAGGAGGTCCAGTATAGAGCTAGGGAGGATGCCACCAACCTAGAGATTGACAGGTAGGTTAAGGAGATATTACAAGTAACTTGTGAGAAAATAACACTGGAGAAGGAGGAGGAGAAACAGTGCATGGAAAAAACCAGAGAAGAAACTCATAGAAGTATACAACATCATATCAGATTGCGTGCAGGAACTGGAGGTCACAGCAGAAGAAAATATACAAATGATTTCACAGAAAATGGAGAGATATAATCAAGAGATAGCAGAATTAATAGAAAAACTAACTCCAAGCACACCCCCATAAGTGAGGGAATTGAGAGAGCGGGAAGCTACTGCGCACATAGATAGCATAGCTGAAGAAGTAAAATAAGTTGTAGAATTGTATGACAGGATTGCGCACATTTGGACCAACCTGGAAGAATATGAGAGGATACAACAACTGGATCAAAGATAGGAAAATGTGACCACATAAGTACATGATTTAAAACAAAGGAAGAAAGTAATGGCCATCCTAGAAAGGATGAAGAGTGCGTAGGAAATGAAGAACCTACAAGAAGAACTGAAGGTAGTACAAGAGAGAAAAACAAGAAAGGAAGGCTCAATTAGAGCCATTGCAACAAGAGGCCAAAAGAATGATACAAGAACTACAAAAAAATAAAGGAATACTAGCATAGACACGTGAAGTGATGAAAGATCACATGACGGTGCAAGATGTGGAGTTGCAGGCAAAGGAGAAAGTGACATATCTAGCAAAGAAGTTTCATGCACTCGATGATCTGAATTTATGCAAGAACGCAACAGAATACACAAATAAACATGAATACAAAGATGCATCGGAAATAACACTTCATTTCATTAATATCAAAGAACTGAAATTTGTTTACAGACAGAATAGAAATAAACCAGCTAGGGCGTTTGTAGCTTATCTATGAGAAGAGATGTGGCGGATACATGCCTCTGAACTCTGTGTTAAAATGAGGATCGAAGGCCTATATGTTATTTAAAAACAATGGAAAACCCTAAAAATCCACAAACCTAACCCTAGGAGATGAAACACTAGAATATGGGCCCCGTCGGGGTAAATTGGTACATCAATTTCTCGGGGTCGTAACTTTTGCATACTATATTTGTTTGACACATATGATACATCGTTATAAATATCTATCTGAGGACTACAACCAATAATGGTAAATATCATGCTTTGAAATGGCCTAATATTCGTCGACCGGTTGATGCCCAAAAAACGTCGTTTAGGGCCCCAAAATGGCTCCGAAAGTTCAGGACCCGAAAAACTGCCAAAAATAGTAAATTGTGCTTCAATTAAGGAAACTGAAAAACTAAAAGAAACAAAGGTGGGGGTCCAAGTGGAATAGGAGGGTGGCCACCAATATCCACCTGGATCATTCCTCCCCCCTTAGGAAGCAATGGTCCCCACTACGTTGAGTTCCTCCATGAGATGAGGAAACTTCTTTTGAACTTGGTCCCTCGTGAGCCACTTACCCTGGTGAAGGAGTTGGGTTACTTTGACAACTCGATATAGCTGGTTCCTCTGCTGGACAGTGTTCTTGATATATGTGTCCATAATCCAATTGGTTTTTGCTTGTTCCATGCAGTATGGGTTTAACTCTGTTGGTGTGAGTTGTTTTTCCATGTTGGATGTGTCCAGTAAAGGTGGAAATTAAGGCCGAAGGTGGTCCACATTGAACATTGGGTGCAGACCAAGGAATGGTGGGATACTGAGCTCAAATTCATTATCCCCTACAGCCCTGGTGATGGTGTATGTCCCATATCAGAGCGGGCAAATCTTGTGGTGGGGTCCAGTGAGGCGCTCCTTCTACAAATGTAGCCACACTTTGTCTCCCACCTAGAAGTTGTGTTGCACCCGATGTTGATCATGTCGTTGCTTGTACTTATCACTGGCTTTGTCTAATATGTCATGAACCTGTTGGAGAATGTGTTGAATGTGCTCAATGAAGTTGTTCGCCTTGGCAGCTTCAGACTGGACATGAGCCGAATTAGCCTGAGTAGCTACAAATGGTATGGCTATGTCAATGGGACATAGTAGTTGGAATCCCAAGCCAACCTGAAAGGGGTTGTGGTCGGTTGAGATGTGGAGGGCCCAGTTATAGATATGTTGTACATAGGGGAGGCTCTCATCCCATGTGCATGGATTCTTTGAGTTGTACATGCGCAAAATGTGCCCGATCATCCTGTTGACGACCTCTGTCTAGCCATCAGTTTGGGGATGGAAAGTTGTGGACTTGGTGAGCTTGGTGTCTAGCATTGACCAGAGGTTGGACCAAAATGTACTGAGGAACCTGCTTTCCCGATATGAGATGATAGACTGTGGGATCCCAAAGTGTACCCACACTCATTCAAAGAATATTTTAGCAGTGGCTTTTGTTGTGATATTCTTCTTCCAGGCCGCCATAATGGCCATCTTCAAGAATATGTCGATGACCATGAAAACACAGTCGTTGTCATGCTTAATATAAGGAAGGCCCGACATGTAATCCATGGATATGGATTCCCAAGGTCGACTAGGGGTAGGCAACGGAGTATAAAGGCCTTGCTTCTTGATGGCCGGTTTGGAAATGGCACAGGCAGTGCAGGATCTTATGTACTTCCCGACATCCTGTCGAAGGTTTGGCCAATCGAAATACCTCTGCAGTACTTCCACTATTTTCTTGACCTCGAAATGTCCAGCGACCCGACTATAGTGTGCTTCCCAAATCATCTTGGCACGCTTGCTCGAAGGAACACAAAGGTGTCCCAGGTGACATAGTAGTGCATCCTAGAGGTGAAAATTTGGAACTCGATTACCCTCCAAGAGCGTCTTGTATGTGTGGTCGAAATCTGGATTGCTCTTGTAGAGAAGTGGCCAATCAGAAGTCTCGTTCCCACAAGAGTTGAGCATAGTGGTTATCGCCATGATAGGTGGTCGGCTGAGGCAGTCTGCAACATTATTGGTGCTGCTCTTCTTATACTTGATGTTCAAATGAAACTGTTGCAGATATGTGGACCACTTCTAATGGCGATCATTCTGCAACTTCCCTTGTGTCTGTATGAACTACAAGGGTCGGTGGTCTGTGTGGATGATCATTTTCTTCCCCAAAATGTAATACTTCCATTGTCGGTAAGCCTACACAATGGAATGCATTTCTTTATCATAAGTGGGATACTTTCGAATTGTGTCAGACAGTGTCGCACTATGATATGCCACTGGATTTCCCTGTTGAGTAAGAACTACCCCAATAGCATAGTCAGAGGAATTTGTCTCGATCTCAAATGGTTGTTGAAAGTATGTGAGCACTGGGGCACAACAGAGGCGATGTTTCAATTCTACGAATGCCTTCTGTTGAGATTCTGACCAAACAAATTTTTCTTTCGCTCCTCCCTTAGTGAATTGACTCAAGGGCCAAGTGATATGAGAGAATCCCAACACGAACCTGCGGTAGAAATTAGCAAGACCCAGAAAGATGCGAAGCTCTATTAGAGTGGTCGGGTCTGGTCAATCCCGGATGACTTGGATCTTGGTTGGATCCACATGCATCCCAAGCTCATCAATAATGTATCCCAGATACTGAACCTGGGTCATGCCAAAAGTTCACTTCTCCAAATTGGCACACAACTTGTGTTTTTGCAATGTTTGGAGGACCTGATGGATGTGGTGGAGGTGCTCTTCCCAAGTTTAACTGAACATCGGGATGTCATCCAAGGACACTACCACAAATGAGTTGGTGAATGGATACAATATGTCATCCATCAGCCTCATGAAGGTTATGGGAGCATTTGTCAACTCGAAAGGCATGACCAACCATTCGAAAAGGCCCTCCTTGGCTTTGAAGGAAGTCTTCCATACATCGAATGGTTCAATTGGTACCTAGTGATACCCAAACTTCAAGTCAATATTGCTAAAATATTTCGCCCCTTTGAGTTGGTCCAGAAGATCATCAATCTGTGGGATCGGGTACCTATTCTGGACAATGATCTTGTTCAACGCCCGATAGTCAATACAGAGTCTCCAAGTCCCATCCTTCTTCTGCACCAACATGATCAGGCTCCCACAGGGCGATGAAATTGGTCGGATGTGACCTTTCGATAGCAAATCCTAAATCTGCCTCTTGATTTTATCGTTCTCTAGAATAGAGCGTCGATAGATCGGTCCATTGGGCAATGGTGCACCTGGGGTCAGATTGATGGGGTGATTGACCTGACATTGCAGAGGCACCCCTACGGGTGAGGTAAATATGTCTCGGTACTCCTCCGTGACCTTGTCCATTTGTTTTTGTCATGTGGAGGAGCCCTATCTGGAGGTCGTGGCCACAATCTTATTCTTTCCATGAGGGCGGATCATCATGAAAACAAATTTCTTGGTTTTGGAAATGAGATTACTACATTGTTTTGCAGTAACCAAAGAGATAAAGACATGCGGTGGTACCTCTGGTATCTTGTACAACTTATTTCCCAATGTTAAGAACCAAATATCAATATAGCATAGAAAAACCTCAGAAAAAGTACTCAACGCCTTGAAAAAGAGATAATTTCATATAATAAGCCTCTTCGAGGGGGCAACCTCCTTTTACCCCACTTAAATGTTCAAGTACAAGA